>OZ007575.1:55605514-55703014 GCA_963931925.1 Onchidella celtica | reverse complement strand
TTCTGCCCCTGGGCATTAACTGATTCACTGCCATAAGCCACTCTGAACGGTTCATCCGAAAAAATATTCGTTTCAAATAATAAATGAAAATGTCACAAAGAAATATTCTTCGTTAGCTTACCCATAATTTGGCATTTTATCAAAGTTTTTTAAAGCTGCTGTATAGCCATACCACTGATCACTGTCTTTCAAGAGGGGCTGTGCGAGAACTCTTCTTCTCTGAGAGAAACTGGCAGGAAGTGAATTGGTTAATTTGATGTGCACGGGATTTTCTTCCCCATTTCAAAAACCAGTGTAAATTTCCATGGTTACCCCTTTTCCCCCAACCTTCAGGGCCCATGCGCAACTGCCCGGTGTACCTATGTGTTAAGGCGGTCCGGCGGATACACAGGCCAGAACAGAGAAAGGCCGATGAGCCAGACGGCATGGGCCTGCCATTTTGTGTATGTGGTGGGGGGGGGGAGGGGGGCTACTCCCTCCGATGGGGGCAAAATATGTGTGCGTAGGGGGGAGGGGGGGGATCCCATGCATGGTAAAACAAGATATTGGATCTGATATTGAAAAAAAAAAAATCAAGGAGGACCTTTCACTTTCAGGAACAAATATTAAATATTTAAACGAAGATTAATTAGAGATGAATGCAGATCAAATAGAAATAAAAAAGTCTAATTATTTTTGCACTTATTATAAAAAATACACAATGAGCAGTTTAAGCTGGAGGCTGAAATTTCCCATCTGGCCTGAGCCTGTTACCAACTTCCCGTGTTCAAACCAGGTTATGGTGTATTCAGAATATATCAGACTTAATAGTTACGATATACCAAAAAAAAAAAAATTTGAATAAATGTTATGTAACCTATAGATTTCAGAATTTAACCCCCATTCTTATTACACAAGCTACGGGCTGTCAAGGGCTTCACGCAGACCAACCATATCAATTTTATTATGTACATAAATTATAATCTCGTCACCGCTTCCCAAGACTGTAATAACTCAAAAAATTGGAAAAAGCAATTTTTATATATCCCATCATTGAACTACATTGTACATTCAAGTCCGCTCCGAATGATCTTGATGTTTGATGACTTCAAATCGAAAAATATTCGAACGGAAAACTATCAAAAATGCATAGTTCTAGACCAGTTGTGCTAAAAAAAATGTTGTTCTTTTGCATCCCTTGAAAAGTAGCCAAAACACATTTGTACAATTTTAGGGAAAGGTGACAATATAAACGACGACGTATAGTTCACCGTGCAGCCCACGATATGATCCAGGCAAGTCCAACTGATTGTCCTAGATGACCAGGTGGGGTATGTATTAGGATATCTTTGAAAAGCCCAGCAACACTGTAATCTCCACAGCTTTCAACACATTAATTAAGTTTTCCCTTCACACATGAATACATTATCCCCCTTTGCTCTGTCCAGAGGGTTATCTGCCCTACGTGTCAACGACCTGGGCCAGGACAACCTGATGGAATTTCAGGTTTGCATAAAATAATTGTTTATCCCTACAGGGGAAATCTGATGTCCTCAATAAGTACAGTATGAGGCAAAGTTTCACTACATTAATGATTCTCAGAGTCCCAGGCTTTATTCCTCCCCTACCATCCAAGGTTTCCTCATTCCACTCCTCCTCCCCCTCCCGGAAAGAAAGAAGGAAAGAAAGAGACAGGAGAGAATGAAAGAAGAAAAGAAAGAGACAGGAAAAAACGAACGAACGAAAGAAAGAACAAAAGAGACAGGCAGGATTGAAAGAAAGAGAACAGAAAGAAAGAGAAAAGACAGAAAGAAAGAAAAGCAGCCCGAGAGAAAGAGGTAATTTAATACCAACGAGTTAGAGAAACAAAATCTTTCGTGAATGACGTGGAGCAAATGGAAAACAACAAAAACAGAGAGAAGAAAAATAACAACAACAAAAATAAAAAAGGGTTAACGAGAAAAGAAAGAAAGAAAGAAAGAAAGAAAGAAAGAAAGAAAGAAAGAAAGAAAGAAAGAAAGAAAGAAAGAGCGATTGGAGAGAAGACAGAAAGACTGCAGAAAAGAAGATAGATAGAAGAGACGGGACAGAGAATGTTTTCAGTACACAAAACCTTTCTCAGTTTACGAAATAACATGGCTCCAATTCTCCAACGTCACAATATTAATGCACAAGTCTTGCAAATGGAATTGATAATATTTCAAAACAGAAAAAAAAAAGAAAGAAAGGAATAGAAAATGCACATTGCCACTACTAAGTGCTATACTAGTGGCAGAAGCCATTTTTGACACTCGTGAGATATTAAGACAAAACTGTTTCTTTTCCTGTCATGTCCTGACTTATGCCATTGTGATTCTATTGGACTATTACATTTTCCTATTGACACATTTTCTTGGTCTTATAGTATCCAATAACCCGTAGGCTCAGGAAAGCAATGAACCATCAGATGCCTTTTGGCAAAGGTCTGACATAATAATGCCATTATCGTTGAGCAGTGACGACATTTAGAAGAGACTATAGAGTGAGATAATACAGAAGAGTCCATTCTTCACACTTCTAAAAATGCGCGCTGATCGGGTGCGGGGTATATTTATAGCACATTGTATGAAAAAGAGTGTTTGGTATGATAACATATTAACTTAATAATAATAACATTAAAAAAATTTTATTTACAGTGCTACCACAATTAACCGACAATCAAAATTTAAAAAAAAAACGACCATATATTTCCTACAGCGATTGAAATATTAATTACAAGATAAACTGCTTCAAGCAAAGCCTCGAGTGGCAGCTGAACAGTTTGTTAACACAACCCAGTAGTTTCTCTATTCGCCATGGTTTATGTCCCCCACGCATTCCCCGCTAGGTGGCGGTGCGAAATCGGTGAACATAAAACGCCCCAGCTGTTCCATCCTACCTATCATTATCTAATATCTCTGCAATTATCCAGTTACACCCTTTTTCTTAATACATAACAATACTGAAAGGAAAAAGGCCGGGTGGGACTGCTGTTATTAGTCCACAGCCAGAATCCCTAGGGACATCCGAGGCATAGGACTGACGCCAATTCTGCACATAGGAATGACATTGTTCCTACGTAGGTCCGCCGATTACGACATCGTGTCGACATCGGTTTGATGTAAGGAACCTGCCCAACGGTAATCCTACCAACTCTATGGAAATTTTATGCAGGGCTACGGTAGAGATGCTGGCTGGCTTTTTGTTCTACTTTTCACCACTCCCCCCCCCCCCCCCCCTTCCACTTTATTAGATCATAACTTTTCGCTGCCTTGACAAGATTTATTGTACTTCAGGCAGCAGTGGAAAGTTTGGTGTGAGAATGAATCATCGATACATGACGTGGTAAAGTATTGACTCGATTGAACCAGGATACAGATCTGAATGCTTCATTGGTTCACCGTGGCTCGTTTCTTTATAAAGCTATGGCTTAGTTTGGCACTGAGATCACAATCAGCTGTAACATTAACAGCGGACACGCCCAGATGCCGCCAGCTTGTGTCAGCAGTGAATGATAAAAGCACAGGTGATCCAAGCTCTTTCTACGCACTCAAATTGTTAGAAGAAGTGTTGTGTTTTTCTTATGATCATTGTTACAGGTACGTACGGTCTCCAAGTTTTTTCTCTAGGGGTATGTTTTTTAAAGCCTTTTGTGACCCCAGAGCTAGAGAGCTCCTCCCGAAATACTTCTAACAACAGCCTTGATTAATTATTCTTTCAGGTTTTCTTTTTTTTTTTTCCTCCGGTTTTTTTGGTTGAAAGGGTAGGGGGGGGGGGGGGTTAGGGATTCGATAAGATTTTGGGTTGAGGGTAAGGACGGGGTTAGGGATAGGTACAACAGCCGTTTCTTATTTGTTTGTTTTTGTTTAGGAAATGGTGTTTACTTCGTCTGTTTGTTCATTTTATTGTCATAAAATGTTGGTTTGATTAACAGCTACATGTTCACTGTTGTTGATGATGTTGGAAATGCTGTTGTTGTTGTTGTTGTTGTTGGTCCTTCGTTGTGCCCCCCTCCCCTCCCCGCTTGATGTACCGGTAACTATGTTCTGTTCTGATGGAAGTTCTTTGTTTCCTTCTGTTTGATGTTTGTGTTCTGGCGTGTGTTCGTTTTGTACGTTTGTCGTTATTGGTTGGTGGAGTTTATGGTGGTGATTTTGGTTGTGGTCGTGATGGTGGTAGTAGCTGTTATGCTGGTGGTAATGTCGGTGGTGGTGGCGCTGGTGATGATGGTAGTTAATTGGGAAAGACGATGGTGTTGGTAATATTTTTGAAAGGCGATGGTGATGGGATGGTTATGATGGTATTTAACTGAGAGAGGCGATGGTGATGGGGATGGTTATGATGGTATTTAACTGAGAGAGGCGATGGTGGTGGTAATAGTTCTGAAAGACGATGGTGAGAGTTATGACAGTTACTGAGGTAGAAACGACAACAGTGGTGGTTTTGTCGGCGTTGCTGAAGTGCTGAACTTCTCTGTGAAGTTGAGACTGTTGTAGTGGTATTTGATGAAATTGCTGATGTTGCAGTTTATCTTGTTCTACCTGCCCGGGGACAGTGATGTACGGTAGTTCAGGAGTTCCCAACTTTTTGCCTCCCGTTTACCCCTGGCCGTTTCGAAAGTAAAGCCCCCCCCCCACCCTCCCCCCTCCTTTTTTTTAAATTCAGTAATTTGAGTTTACACTTCTACCATAATAAAGCAACCGACAAATGGGAAAATTGAAAAATTTAAAATACTGTTTTTAACACAATTCAAGAGTCCACTGGAAAAAAGGGGCTAAGTCACAATGTTGAAATTATGGGCTATTGATCCCAAGCTCAAGCTAATGTCCCATTGTGCAACGTACTTTAGTGTCTTTGACAGAAAAGAGCTCAGACCGCTAAAATTGTCATCTAAAAATCACGTAGTCTATGAAAGGACGAGCTCAGTCAAAGTTAAAAAAACTCAGTTTTCTATGAACATGAAATCTGTGACTGAGCCTGTTTTTGCCGTGGACTCTTCAATTGTTTTAAGTTAAAAAAACAACAACAATATAAAAAGCACACATTGTAAATAGACCGCCTATATTTATGGCACCCTGAGGCTTGAACTGTTACCGGGACACTTTATAACCAACAACAACAATTCACTCATTGAATAAAAAAAATTCTTCGGGCCCCAGCGGGATTAAGGGCGATGAAGCTTAAGGATAATAAGTGTGTGGCCACACGTCGAGCGATGGGCCAAGCGGTGAGCTGCACTCTAGTGGAGCGACGGGAATAAATGCATTAAACCTAAGCAAGTGTCCACACCACAAGCGATTACCGCTAGCTAGGTGCTCGCTATGAGAGGCGATAAATAACTTGCCATTTAACATCGCTCGTCGCTCAAGCTGTGCGTTGTGACCTCTTGCCTTCCTGTAGGCGTGAGGTTTTTGCGCACTTTACATTGCTAGTGGTGTGGCCACCCAAGCTCCATCGCTTACAAGACGTCAGTCGCCTGATCACAGCGAGTTGGTAGCGCGGCTCGACATGTGGCCAAACTGTTACATTCATAGTTAGATCTGCCACTGATAGAGCATAGTAAAGTTATATACAATACAGCCCTACTTCAGACCTTCTTTTCAATTTCAGATTTCTTTCCAATTATGTTTTTTTTTTGTTTCTGTGAGAGTATGTATGGGAAAATAGTGGGTTAAAAAAAGCAGAGGTAGGCAAAGAATAACATATCTAGAGAGTTTGAATAGATGGGCGACAGGGAAAAACTAGGACAATATGAGCTTTTCGAGAGCATCCGAGCGGGGGAATGACTGGCGAACCATGGTCGTCGATATCTGATCCAGATCCGGCACTTGAAGAGAGAGAGAGAGAGAGAGAGAGAGAGAGAGAGAGAGAGAGAGAGAGAGAGAGAGAGAGAGAGGAGGAGAGAGAGAGAAAGAGGAGAGAGAGAGAGAACAAGGGAGAGAGAGAGAGAAAGAGGAGAGAGAGAGAGAGAGAGAGAGAGAGAGAGAGAGAGAGAGAGAGAGAAAGAGAGAGAGAAAAAGAGGGAGAGACAGAGAGAGAGAATGTAAAATTCCAGAATAAAAAAAATCTGGGTAGACGAAATTAATTTTTGTTTTTTTTTACTCCTCGGTGTCCATGTACCCTAGGTTAAGAACCCCTGATGTTGATGTAGCGACATGACAGGGTTGTAAATTGATGTATTGTATTATATCAGATAAACGTGCCTATTATCGGGTTTCTCCAATATTGTGGCAATGCGCATAATAATAAAATTGAATTAATCAGAACTCACAGTTAAACGTAAAGAAAAACAACTATTTTAGCATAGAAGTGTCAATCGACAATCTCTGATTCTAGTTTTGCATCACCTAGTTGGCCCACTGACTGGAAGCCATGCAGAGATGTGAATAATCATCTAAAGTGTATTTCCGAACAACAATGGGTAAAGTACATGTCCACTTGTGGTCGACGAAAATGCGACTCGAACAGTTGTTAAAAAAAACCCCACAAAATATAAAAGTTAAAATTTTGTCCAAAATGGAAGTGGCCACGTCATTTTTCGTCAAAAATAGACAGTCCATAAAGTTTCATCATTTTTAATGACGTAGTCAAGAAGTTTTTGTTGCGTACACGTTCACCCTCTAGCTACGGTATAGTAAGATGATGATGGCGATGATTAAACTGACCATTTCATCGTTTATTTTGTATTTTGTATTTGTATAACTCTTTAATCCCATTTGGGAAATTTTGCCTTTGTGCCATTGCAGCCCAGTTATAACTGGAGCAGGCACGTCGTCGCCACAGTGCAGCGCCGGTCGGCGTTTTTTTTTTTTTTTTTTTGGGGGGGGAGGGGAGATGAGGGGGGAGGGGGAGGGACTGGTAGAGATGAATTTAATTTAATTTTGCCCGGGCAGCGGCCTGTTCGGCCTGCTCTTTACGATTTTCAACATTTACGATTTAGTGGCTGCTAATGACGACCATGATAACACTAATAGGAAAAATAGGAAAAATTAGTGTAGACGGAGTTACAGAGGCTGGTTTTATCCAACAAAATATCCGACCACATCCACTGAATCAAATTTTGAATGTTAATGTCTTCCTGAATCTGGATAGTTCTTCGTGTCAGCCTATGGGTTTGTTCCATTTTGACGTCACAGAACTTGCGCTCCCCCCAAAAATGTGAATTTTATTCCGACTTTTGTCGTAAGTTTCAAGGCCATGAATATATCGACGGTGAAACTCGCAAACCATGTAACTCTAAATTCCATTGTTTTGAGAAAATGGCAAAAAACTATTTTGCTGTTCAAATGCAGTCTGAGAACCACTCAAGTAAACACATGACTAAAACAAAGGTTTCTATTGGTGTTTTATCACAGAATATTGATGTAGATGGTGCACAATTGTCATGTGGTGCCATTTAGCAAGAAATCAGAGTTGACCTACTTTTGGACTTACACGGTTTGCGAGTTTCACCATCGATATTATGTTTTGTTCTCCTGATACTGAGTTCCAATTCTTGTTCTTGGATTACGGCCAATCTTTGCTTAATGCGCATGCTCAGCTGCCACACGCTGTGTGCGGGCGTGAAAAGCGGGAATGCCGTGCGGTCAACATCACAGTTCTGCGTGACGTAACTGAAAGAAACCAATCAAAATCTACGCTGTTGCTTTTTGCTAAGGGACCGTAGACAAATTACAAAACCAAATTGAGAGAACACTGAGTGCTGATGGTTGTCTTTGAGTTGTAGTACTGAATCTTACCAGTTTGACAAAACCAAACAAAAAAAAAACCAAAAACCCGACAACTTAGTTCGTGCAAACCCAACATGTTTGGAAATAAAAATGTGTTGGGCTGGCGCGAGGATAGGGGCAGGAAACGGAGGAAGAGCACTCTCCCTGGGGTGTGTGGGCAAGTCTAGCTAGGCATTTCAATTAGGGGAATAAATTAAAGTTTGGCTCTAGTTATGTATTGTTTTCAACCAAACCCAACATTGTGGGATTAGAAGTAAAACGAAACAACAAAAACATGGAACATATTTTGTATGGTATCTCATGAAACAATGAAATAATCCAAGTAAAAATATCACTGGAAATTTAAGAGCATCAAGATTTGGTCATGGACGTTCACCATTTTAATGGCTGTATGGGGGGGGGGGGCAAGGCTGTACGCTCGTACAAGAAACGGGGGAGGGGGGCAGAGCTGAAGCCAATCGCATAATGGAAAACGTACATGAGATAAGATATAACTTTGTTGTCCTGTTTCCAGGAAATTTGTTGTCGCAGCACCAGTAGTAGTACAACCTTAAACACAATAGCTAAGACCTACAGGCCTTTAACGCACACCGCACACACGCACATTGCTCACACACCATTATCAGCACGTAAGAACATTGCTCACACACATACACACACACACTCCTAGAACAGTCCATTAGGAAAACTAACAACAGCATACTACAGCAGGTGGAGATGTGTGTGTGTGTGCCTGTGGGGGTTGGGGGGGGGGGTGAGAGGGTTAAAAAAATTGCTAGAATCGAGCGTATGTGCTTTACAGTTAGTCAGTTTTCAGTGGTATGGTGTAACTAATAGAAAGTATATGAATGTTGCGAAAGACAGAAACAAAACAAAACAAAAATGTAAAAGCCTGGGTCTTAAACTGGTGCTGTAATTTATTATTTTGTTAAGTGTGTTTGTGTGTGTGTGGGTGGGGGATGGGGGTAGGGTGGCGGTAGGGTGGGGGGTGGGGGTAGGGTGGGGGTGGGGATGAAAAGGGCAATTAATCTCAATCTTTTGCCGAAAGCTAACACGAGTTATCTAATCTTACTAATGCCCACCTACCCACCCACCCCCCACCCCCGTGCTTCGTAGCCCCATCCCATGTTTTCTCACCATGAGGGTTTGACGTGTTAGTTGCAATAATCCGTCTGGTATGTGTTTGTGTACAAACAGCTTTTGTACAAAACTGTGTTAATTACTGGAGAGAGGGGGGGGGAGAGGAGGAGGAGGAAGAGGGAGGGAGAGAGAGGAGGAGGAAGAGAGAGGGAGCCAAAGAAGGAGGGGAAGAGGGAGGGAGAGGAGGAGGAGGAAGGAGGGAGAGGAGGAGGAGGAGGGAGGAGGGAGTGAGCCAAAGGAAGAGAGGAAGAGGGAGGGAGAGAGGAGGAGGAGGAAGAGGGAGGGAGCCAAAGGAGGAGGAGGAAGAGGGAGGGAGGAGGAAGAGGGATTGAGGAGGAGGAGGAAGAGGGAGGGAGGAGGAGGAGGAAGAGGGAGGGAGGGAGGAGGAGGAGGAGGAGGGAGCAAAAGGAGGAAGGGAAGAGGGAGGGAGGGAGAGAGGAGGAGGAGGAGGAGGGAGCCAAAGGAGGAGGAGGGAAGAGGGAGAGAGAGAGGAGGGGAGGAAGGAAGGAGAGAGGAGGAGGAGGAGGAGGGAAGGAAGGAGAGAGAGGAGGAAGGGGGAGGGAAGGGAGGGAGGGGAGGAAGGAGGGAGGGGAGGAGGAGGGAGAGAGAGAGAGAGGAAGAGGAGGAAGGAAGGAAAAGAGAGGAGAAAGGGGGAGGGAGGGGAGGAAGGAGGGAGGGGAGGAAGAGGGAGGGAGGGGAGGAGGAGGAAGAGGGAGGGAGAGAGGAGGAGGAAGAGAGAGAGGAGGACGAAGATGGAGAGAGGAGATTACTAGAAAAACAAAAGAGGAAGATCTGAGATTGAACCCCAGACCAGAAAGAAAAAATGATATATTATCAAGTCTCGTTATGTAAGGCAGGATGCGGTGGTAACTACTGATAACCCGCCCGCTAACGTTGATTATTGGGTTAGTTCTATGGCAACAATATTGTTATTGACTCATGGACGTAACAGCCGGGTGGGCAGGCGGGGGGGGGGGGGGTGAGGAGGAGGGGGGCATTCGCCCTCCCAAATTCGGAGCAAAGAGTGGTGACAAATCCTGCAAAAACAACTCAAAACATTTTGTTAAAAGAAATTATTAGTAAACTGAAATTTCTCATCTCATCACCATAAGTGAATGACCTACGTTAATCTTTGCAAGTGCGCATGTTCCGCCGTACGGAGGAAAACGAATCTTTGCAACTGCACGTTTCCCCGTATTAAGGAAAACCAATAGTTGCAAGTGCACGTTTTCCCGTATTAAGAAAAACCAATAGTTGCAAGTGCACATGTTTCCCTATATTAAGAAAAACCAATAGTTGCAAGTGCACATGTTTCCCCGTATTAAGGAAAACCAATCGTTGCAAGTGCACATGTTTCCCCGTATTAAGGAAAACCAATGGTTGCAGGTGCACATGTTTCCCCGTATTAAGGAAAACCAAGCGTTGCAAGTGCACGTTTCCCCGTATTAAGGAAAACCAATAGTTGCAAGTGCACATGTTTCCCAATATTAAGGAAAACCAATAGTTGCAAGTGCACATGTTTCCCAGTATTAAGGAAAACCAAATCTTTGCAAGTGGCCACTTTTTTTTTTTTTGTTGTTAAATAAAAAAAATATTTGTACAGAGATCTCTATTTTCTGAGGAACCTTCCAAAAGCATTTTTACTTCTCACTTACTCCCTTGTTTGAGAATTTACCGCACTGTTTCTTCTGATTTTTTGTCTTGGTTTTTGTCATTCTGTTTCTCAAGTTCAGTGTATTTCAGGGCATTTCGCCACCGCACATTTTCTTGTTTAAATGCATATTCTATTCTATTCTATTCTATTCTATTCTATTGTATTCTATTCTATTCTATTCTATTCTAAGTGAAAATTGTCCCAGTCCCCCTCCGCCTCCCCTCCCCCTTATTTTTTTCTTATTAGGGAAAAGAAATTTGGGATAATTAGATCTACTGGCCTCTAATCACTCAGTCTACTGGCCTCTAATCACTCAGGAAATTAAAAACCAGTATGACATTAAAAAACAACAACAACACAAAAAAAAAAGCCAAAAGAAGGTACGTCAACGTTTGATGTTCCTGTGTCACAATTAGTTATTTTTGTACATTTCCTCAACCACTTGGTCACCCATATCACGCAAGAGTGTTTCAAAGTTCTGGTGATAGTGAGATTTCGTTTGCACAGACACGCATGTGGCAAAAACTTCTCTCAGCAGTTTCTGCTTATACTGTTATTTCAAAAAAAAAATTAAATATAGAGATACTTCACTTTGTGAGAACACAGATCTCACTACGAGCAATGATTAAGTAGCGATAGCTCAAAACCACTGCAAATATCATTGATACCCTAGCACGAATAAACGAAAAATGTATAGCCTGGCCACCCTGTATCACAAATGTATGTACAAAAACCCTGTATCACAAATGTATGTACAAAAACCCTGTATCACAAATGTATGTACAAAAACCCTGTATCATAAATGTATGTACAAAAACCCTGTATCACAAATGTATGTACAAAAACCCTGTATCACAAATGTATGTACAAAAACCCTGTATCACAAATGTATGTACAAAAACCCTGTATCATAAATGTATGTACAAAAACCCTGTATCACAAATGTATGTACAAAAACGCACCAACTTGTTTAACTGATCTTTTGACTCCCTATGTTGTACTATCACGGCATCTTAGATCATCTGCTGACACTAAAAAGTTTTAAATTCCCAAGAGGTTCCTTAATCCTCTACTGCCCAGACAAAGATTTTCGTCACTTCAAAGTTAAACAAAACAATAAACAGCGAACAAATGATTCCCAAACTTACAACAACGTTTTAACTTCAGTCAAATGAATGGGAAAATGTTAATAATTGTCACCAAAGAAGAATCTGTTGTTAAATTAGAAAGCCTCTCAAATCTAGAGCTTTGGGCCATGGTTATGTTTGTCATAATTATGTGGAGCCCTAGGCATTAGAGGGTGAAGATCATGGGTGACAAATCTCTTTCTTTTCAAGGGCCTCAGATTTGGAATTTTGTGCCTCTGTCTTTGAGAGAGATTGAAAATTTTATGACTTTTAAACATCAGCTGCTGAAGAGTCATCTTTGTACACTCTGAATGTCTTTTTTATTTCTTTTCCTGAGTATGATATAAATGTTGTAAAGCGCTTACAGCCTGGTTGTTAACGGGGTGTAGTGCTATATAAATGCTGGGTATTATTATTATTATTATTATTATTATTACGTGAAATGTACGATGACACAAATCACATCATTTCAAAAGAACAGCTGAATTACGGTACACAAGTGCGGTTCAGTAAATCTGACTTTTCGTTTGTTGCACAACATGAACAGATATTTTTAATTCTGTTTGTCAAGGTTGATGACCAAGAAAAATGCAGCACTTACCGTTAATTTTCAAGGCTGACAAAGTTCTAGAAAAACTTCACTGGCACAAAATGGTCGCTCCAAAATGACAATGAATCTCACTGACTGTGACAATCCCAGGTAAACTCGTGCTGAGCGCGGTTCGCCGATCAAATGCTGTTACAGTTATTCAAGAGGTCAGGATCCTAGATGGGTGAGCAACAAACCGTGTGGCTCGGCAGCTGTTGTCGCATGCCGGTTTTCATACTGGATAAGTCACCACATACAGTCTAACGAGGCTGTCGATTTGTTATAATATCGAACTTATACGTCGCTACCGGCCGTGCGTTGACATGTGAGATAAAAGTCTCATTAATTATGCCTCGTATACCATATCGCTGTCCATTTCTCTAACTGTACTGGTATATTTATGGTTTGGGTGATTTTGAATTAGGATTATCTTTTTATTACATTGAAGGTGAGATCTAAATTCTCACAAAATCTTGTGTTGGTGTCTTTCATAGGTTTGATATTATATGCAAAAACGTTTTCGCCACATGCTTAAGTGTACAACTCAAGATCTGAGGACATGAAACTTCTTGAGACTCCCACAGTCAGATTGTCGCTTGGTCAAAAGCTTTTTCTATTGGTGGGCCTAAATTGTGGAACAATATTAGCGTTAACACCAGGAAAAGTAAAAACATCGTCACATTTAAAAACAGACTCAAAACTGAACTGTTTGGGCCTGTTTTCTTTGAAACTGAATGGTTTCCCTTCTGCTGTCAGAGGTTTGAGGATGAGAGTATAAATCAAGAGGACTTTTAAGACACGTACAACCACTGAAGTTAATGAGGAAATTTAAGAAATGTGTAGCCGCCGGACAAAATGGGGAACTTCAAGCATTTTGGTGGTATGAAAATATCGGTATCACCAAATAGGTTATTCAAAGCCCTTTCGTTTGGTAAAAACAAAATTGCTGTTATTTAATTAGCAGAGAAGATATGGCCTCTCAAAGACAGGACGTGACACAGTCAACCAGTTTTGAGAAAAAAAACGCTTTTAAAGTTTCAAAGTTTAGTCAAAATTATTGATGGTGACTGGAATCAAAATCAGTTTTGAGGCATTTATCCATCTCAAACAGGATTATCATTTGGAAAAGAACTAGTAAAGAGGTTAAACTTTTTCAAAATACTGAAAAACAAATTAGATAAAATTAACCCTATGATGCCTTTTAACGATTTTCTCAAATCAGGGAGGGCCGAAATGTGCCTCATTTTGTCGGGCAGCTACACAAATAATAATAATGATGAATAACTTTTATAGGTGGCTCACTGAGTGCCCAGCAAGAGAGGCGGTACTCATTTTTCACGCTCACAGAACAAATCCCCAACCTCAAAAGAGACAAATCTACACGAATTCCTACGATCAAATATTATTTCAAGCAACTTTGACAAAGTGATATCGACCATTCACAAAATGTGACAGATGATTAACAGACAGATTTTAGCAGAAATAGGAGCAAATTTCTGAAACTGGGTCAGGTTGATCGCTTTCAATTGTTTTGTTTTTGTCATTCGGCGACAGAGAATTTGTTGCTCCTATTAAATTTTTAATTGGTCTTCTATTGGAAACACATGTATACTTTCTTCCGCTCGTATAATTATTTATTTCTTCCTACGAGTTTCAAGTCTTGTCTTTAGATTAGGACTAATCTTTGCGAGAGCGCAGCCTCAACCGCTGTGCCACCCCCTCCTCAAAAAAAAATTAAAAATGTATACGCTCATCCACCGTGCTTTGGGAGGCCGCCGTGTCGTCCAGTCAACATCACACTTTCTAGTGATGTGTGCGAAAAAACCCAATTTGTCTTGTTTGAGATTGTATGCACTTTAGTATCCTACGCCACAGATTAATGAATTAACCAGGCTGGAGACACGAGCTTCGGGCTGTGTCGTTTTTTACGGAATTTCCCGAGCGGCGACCGTATGACCAACATGGCCGCCGCTCGGGAAATTCCGATTCTAGTTCTATCTGCAGTAGAAATTTCCTTTTATTTGTCAAGATTGGTTGTACAAGTATTAATTTCTTGGTGCCGAACCAAACTTCCGCGTTCAGTAGGCGCGTCAAAATGGTATCATTCAAAATTATAGCTGTGCTGAAGCGTTGGTCGCTACGGCAAACCTAAAAGTCGGAATGTGATCTGGAGGAAAACGCAGTACCGTCCTTACATCCTTATGTGCCCCTGATCAAAGCAATAGGCTGGGGCCCGCCCCCTACGCGACTTCTCTGAAATTTGTATGCATGGGGCCCCCTAAAACCCCCGGGGCTCCCAGGACAACTGCTCAGTGTGCCCGTGTATTAAGACAGCTTTGCATTCCTCTCGGATTTAGCATGTTTGTGTTGCAACATTCTGAAGAAAACGAAATGTCAATTTTCATACCGAATTCGATTTTGAACTGAATATTGGACGACAACACAATGTAAGATTTTACTATTTAGGGGTGTTCAGCATGGAGCTGGGCATGTTCTTGCATATAATCATGGAGATTAAAGTTTTTGTGTTTTTTTTTTAGGGGGGGGGGGAGTGGGTTGGGGGGGGGGGGTTGTAGACAGACTCGGCGTAAGTTAACAGAAAATTCGAGTGAGCAGCGTGACGTCAGCGATGATAATCATCGGGAAATACCTAGAACACTGTGACCTTAAAAGACAATAATAAGAAATAAAGAAGAAAACCCTCTCCCCCCCCCCTACCACCCCCCCCCCACACACGCAGAGAAAATCTCTAAATGCTCGGACATTCTACACCAGTGATTCTCAACCTTGTTGAACCATTGCCCCCCTTAGGCTCCAATTTTTCTTTCATCGCCCCCTTACCCCACCCCCCCCCACCGCCCAAAAACAGCAACAACACCAAAACAACAACAATAACAAATCATAGTACATAAACCCAATGGATAGATTTCACAACAGGACAAGACAACACACACATTATGGTAGTGCGTTCCTCAAAGCTTGAATAATTATGGCCAAAGCTGTGTTGACTATTCATCATAAAACATAAAACATTTTTTTACCATACTAGATGAGGCTCCCGGCATTATCCGGGATAAACCTGTGAACCCACCGTTCTCTCTTTTTGGTCTAGAAAGCTTCCCATAATAAATATTCTACAGTTTCACTACAGATTTCGTACGCACCAGAGCACTATGCACATTTCTTGGTAGTGAAACTGCGCGCACCGAATTGAACGAGTATTAATACATCGTTCCCGGTGTTGTGGGCCTACTACAGGGAGCCAAAACAAAGGTCCTTGTATTTTACATTTTTACAACTTTTTATTTAAAAATACCCGAAACTTGAATGAACACAAACGGTCGATACAAAAGCGATTTGGCTGGATTAGTTGACACTTGAGTAAATTAACTTTATAATTTTTGAAACTGTCATTTAGGCTGCAGCGTTGAGCAAAAAAAGAGCCAAGATTTTTTTTAATAATAAGATTATGTGTAGCCGCCCGACAAAATGAGGCACATTTCGGCACTACCTGATTTGATTAAAACACATCATAGGGTCAAGTTTAGCAAATTTGTGTTTTCAGTATTTCTGAAACGTTTAACCTCTTTACTATTCTTCTTCCAGATGATAATCTTGTTTGAGAATGGTAAATGCCTCAAAACTGACTTTGAATCCAATCACCATCAATAATTTTGACCAGAAGTTGAAACTTTAAAAGCCTTTTCTCAAAACTGTTGTTGTGCCACTTCCTGTCTTTGGGAGGCTTTGTGTTGTCTGTTAATTAAATTACAGCAAATTTTTTTTTACCAAATGAAAGGACTTTGAATAACCTAGTTGGTGATACCAATATCTACATATCACCAAAATGCACGAAGTGTGCCCCATTTTGTTGGGTGGCAACACATATGCACTGATAAAATAGGTCTTTTCAGTTAAAAAAAACAACAGCCATCTACGTCATGCTGTTGAACAAGTCAGTGGTTGTCCTGCATTCGCCCCAAAAATCGCCCTTCAATCACAGTTTTGCCCCTTGCCCCTATTTTTTTAATTGCCCCCCCCCCCGTCATCGTTTCCACCCTTAGTCGACCTTTCCGTCGTATTCATCCCCCCCCCCCAATAGAAATCAAAATCGTCCCCTCTCTCCCTGGGTGATACCGCCCACGTTGAGAACCACTGCTCTGCACAGTTTTTCAACATGACGGGGAGGAATAAACGTTGCCATGTAACTGGTCTGGGGGTCAGAGGGGGGGGGGGGAGGGGGGGCACAATCCTTGCCTTGTTCCGGACTCTGGCAAATGCCCAATACGCCACCTCAACCACGTACATACTACATGGGATTGTACCATACTCCCTCTCCGATTTCTGTGACACAAAGCCAAGTGGATAACAAGTGAGAGGAGAGGGGGGAGGGGGGGGGGAAGAAGCGGTATGTGCACTTTGTAAAAGTGCATTAGAATATAGTCAGATTGGAGGACAATTAGTTGGGGGGGGGGGGGGAGGCGGGGGTTGTAGGAGGACAACTTACTATGTAGGGCACAGTATTGCCGGCCCTAGGGACTTTTCCCAAGATTTTTGGATTTTTGGGTTCATCTTGGGAACTTGACATTTTTCCCAAGATTTTGGGATTTTTGGGTTTATCTTGGGAACTTGACATTTTTCCCAAGATTTTGGGATTTTTGGGTTTATGTTGGGATCTTGACTTTTTTCCCCAAGATCTTGGGATTTTAGGGTTTATCTTGGGATCTTGACATTTTCCCAAGATCTTGGGATTTTGCCGTTTATCTTGGGATCTTGACATTTTGGCAAGATCTTGGGATTTTGGGGTTTATCTTGGGATCTTGATTTTTTCCCCAAGATCTTGGGAGTTTGGTTTTTATCTTGGGATCTTGACTTTTTTCTCCAAGATCTTGGGATTTTAGAGTTTATCTTGGGATCTTGACATTTTTCCCGAGACCTTGGGATTTTAGGGTTTATCTTGGGATCTCGACATTTTCCCAAGATCTTGGGATTTTGGGTTTATCTTGGGATCTTGACATTTTCCCAAGATCTTGGGATTTTAATGTTTATCTTGGGATCTTGATATTTTCCCAAGATCTTGGGATTTTAGGGTTTATCTTGGGATCTTGACTTTCCCCCCCAAGATCTTGGGATTTTAGGGTTTATCTTGGGATCTTGACTTTTTCCCCAAGATCTTGGAAATTTGACATTTTCCCCCAAGATCTTGGGACTTTAGGGTTTATGTTGGGAACCTCACATTTTTGGCAAGATCTTGGGATTAGGGTATTTATCTTGGGATCATGACTTTTTTCCCCAAGATCTTGGGATTTTAGGGTTTATCTTGGGATCTTGACATTTTTCCCAAGATCTTGGGATTTGGAGGTTTATCTTGGGATCTTGACATTGTTCCAAGATCTTGTCATTTTCGGGTTTATCTTGGGATCTTGATTTTTTCCCCAAGATTTTGGGAGTTTGGTTTTTATCTTGGGATCTTGACTTTTTTCTCCAAGTTCTTGGGATTTTAGGGTTTATCTTGGGATCTTGACATTTTTCCCAAGATCTTGAGATTTGGAGGTTTATCTTGGGATCTTGACATTTTTCCAAGATCTTGGGATTTTAGGGTTTATCTTGGGATCTTGACATTTTTCCGAAGATCTTAGGATTTTGGGGTTTATCTTGGGATCTTGACATTTTTCCCAAGATTTTGGGATTTTTGGGTTTATCTTGGGATCTTGACTTTTTTCCCCAAGATCTTGGGATTTCAGGGTTTATCTTGGGATCTTGACATTTTCCCAAGATCTTGGGATTTTTCGGTTTATCTTGGGATGTTGACATTTTTCCAAGATCTTGAGATTTTATAGTTTCTCTTGGGATCTTGATTTTTTCCCCAAGATCTTGGGATTTGGGGGTTTATCTTGGTATCTTGACTTTTTTCCCCAAGATCTTGGGATTTTAGGGTTTATCTTGGGATCTTGACATTTTTCCGAATATTTTGGGATTTGGGGGTTTATCTGGGGATCTTGACATTTTCAAAAGATCTTGGGATTTTAGGGTTTATCTTGGGATCTTGACATTTTCCCAAGATCTTGGGATTTTAGGGTTTGTCTTGGGAACCTTATTTTTTCCCCAAGATCTTGGGAGTTTGGTTTTTATCTTGGGATCTTGACATTTTCTCCAAGATCTTGGGATTTTAGAGTTTATCTTGGGGTCTTGACATTTTCCCGAGATCTTGTAATTTTAGAGTTTATCTTGGGATCTTGACATTTTCCAAAGATCTTGGGATTTTGGGGTTTATCTTGGGATCTTGACATTTTCCCAAGATCTTGGGATTTTTGGGTTTATCTTGGGATCTTGACATTTTCCCAAGATCTTGGGATTTTAGGGTTTATCTTGGAATCTTGATTTTTTCCCCAAGATCTTGGAATTTTGGTTTTTATCTTGGGATCTTGACTTTTTTCTCGAAGATCTTGGGATTTTAGAGTTTATCTTGGGATCTTGACATTTTCCCAAGATCTTGGGATTTTAGGGTTTATCTTGGGATCTTGACATTTTCCCAAAATCTTGGGATTTTGGGGTTTATCTTGGGATCTTGACATTTTCCCAAGATCTTGGGATTTTTTGGGTCTTGGTTTTTGTTAATATTTATCTATTTAAAAAGAAGATCAAAAGAAGACATTGACAATAGTCTCCACACCCCTTATCTCTAGACCCGACAATACTACCCCAAAAATGAATAACCAAACTGCCAATCCCCTCATAATGCTAGAACCTGTGACTACCGTGGATTGCCTGTCTGTAAGGATCTTGTACAAAGCATGATCTGAGAGCTGATCTTCAACATATTGTGAAATGGTACATTTTAACATGTATGTTATTTTTATTATTTTGGTTGGAAAAAAAAATATTTTTTCAACCTCATCTTGGGATTTTTTATGCGGGGTTCTTGGGATTTTTGAAATCTTCACTAGCAACGCTGTAAGGGCGAGACTACATGAAAGTAAAAGTCGACTATGTCCGGCACACCGATCCGTGACATTCTTCCTTGCATTTACCAAAAAAAAAAACCCCGAAAAACTAGGCAGTCCTTACCGTACTAAACTGAACACGTCTATCGGTATATTTCAGGGACCCGGCGGATCGGTGTGCCGGACGCAGTGTATATTCATCCTAACAGTGTCAATAATCTGGAAGAAAAAACGGCTTAATATTTGTGTATCGGGGAAGGGGGCCGGAAGGGGGAGGAGGAGAGGTGGAGGAATAGATGTCTAATAAGCTTATGTAACGAGGGCTCCTCTATCAAACAAACAAGAGTGGACAATACTATTGCATAACATTTAATAGCCGTGTTCTCTGAGTCCCATCCAAAAACTCAGTGACTATGCTCAGTATCGATATGTTGAGTTAATGTTCAGAATACATCCTGAAAGCTTTTGTTGTGTCATTAAATACCGACATTTCATTACACTGGAATTTTCAGGTAAACAGTATCGAATATCTTCACTCGAAGTATAAAACCGTTTTGAGTAAACTAATCCTTTCCCGTGAAATGCGCTCTAAAATACTGTCCTAGTTTGTTCTGCTTTATTTCCTTTAACCCTGTCTGTCTGTCTGTCTGTCTCCACCTCTCGATCTCTGTCTCTTTCCCAATCTCTGTATCTCTCTTTCTCTCTGTGTCTCTCTTTCTCTCTCTCTCTCCCTATGTTTCCTTCTCCTTCGTTGGTCTAAAAACAGAGGTTCCCAACCTTTTTGGGTGGGTGGGGGGGGGGGGAGGGGGTGTTAAATTTACTTTGGAAAAGTTGCCAGGGATAAACAGGACCAAATAGGTTGAGGGAATCCGTGCCTTGCTACGTCTAATAATTATTTTGTGTCATATAGACAGTTCGTAGGAAAATGGCTTCGATCGAGACTTCACAGAAAACGGCCTCTTCCAAAACCCCTTTCAGGAATTGCGAAATATTACACGACACGTGACTTTTTTTTTCTTCTTTTCTAGTGTTGAGGTCAAAAAAAAAAAAATTGGCTTGGAAAAGCGGTTGACTTAAAAAGCCGGAGAAAAAAAACAAACTGCATATTACGCAATGCATGCAAGTAACAGATGTGTGTATCATTTTAGTGAACGTCTCCAAAACCTCCAATCAGTGGCGTATCTTAAGCTATGGCAGGAACGGCACGACATCTGGGTGCCACTTGAAAAAGAAGGAGGGGGGTTGTGGAAGAGGGCACTGAACATTTTCTGGCACCATTTAACTAGACGATGGGTCAAAATCGGTTAGTGCGGACAGTGGCGCAACTGCAGAGCATTTCATCCGAAGCGCTCGTCTCCATAGACACGCCCCTGCAGGACTAGATTAACCATTAAGCAAAATAAGCAGGGGCTTAATTAAAGCATCAAGGGAAGGCGGGGGAGGGGGAGAGGGGGGGGGGTTACCACAGAAAATTTTCACCTGCAAGATTTACCATCGGCTATAAATATTATGGTGCAAAACTGCAAATGGTGCAGCTGAACCAGGGTCCACAAAAAAGGAATCCCCCCCCCCCACCCCCCCCCCGACAATAAATTAACAAAATTGAAATATTGAAATACACTGTATTTGCTGGCGTCTGAGACTCGCTTTTCCCTCTTTTGTTTTAAATTGAATTACATAATAATATACAGTATCTGGGGGTACCAAAATCTGATTAAATACTTGGGGCCTCTGCAGGTCTTAATCAGGCCCTGCGCCCTTGTCAGTGTCTGAGTCACCACTTCACTCTATACTACATGTAACTCAATGCATGTCCGACGAATGCGTACCTTTGCCTCATTGACTGGGGCTGTAAGGGGTCAGGATTAGCGTTCAGATAAGTAAATGCTTAGGCCGGGAAAGTTTCTGAAAGTGAAACTACAATATACAATGTATGTATCACAATCCATAGCTGGCGGTGGCAGGACTATATTCTCAGAGTTTGATCAATTAAAATTTTACATAAATAAGAATCGGCCTTTGTTCTAAGAAGATTTTTCTTTCTTTATTTGCCCAGAGAACTTGCAAATCCCGAATTCCCATTTCAATTCACCGAACCGTATTTAAAAATAGCTCTTTCATCTAGTAAAATTGGAACTAAAAATGTACTTTAAAGTTATTGGATAAAATGCAAATTTTGCCATTAGCCACTGCATGTGTGAGGTAAAGATTACGAAACGCCTTTTGTGAATGGCTTTGCATGTATTTATGCCAATCAGATTTTATGTTGTCTTCTTTTCCTTATCAAATTTATCCGGTTCTTTTTTTGAATGTTATTCCGTTCACTGCATGTTAGAAAATGTGAAATTTTTGTTGCCGAGATGCCAGTTGTGTGAAGGATTTCCGGCCTCCTGATCATACCAGGGATGAGAAGTCGAATCACAAGTTTTAAATTTTTTACCCATGATATCAAATTGTTAGTGATAGTTTATTATAGCTTTTAGCAGTTTAGCCAGTATATAACTAAAGCCGGATCGGTGTATGTACATTATACACATGTAATTACATATGTTTTCAAATCGATTATTTATCTTTTAAGCGACCGTTTTTGGTGCCTTGCATATACAATGTAATATCACACCATTTGTAGAGATGTATTGTGCCAGTTTTATTTCTCTTTAACGATCCATCATTTTGATATATTTCTCATTTGGTGTTTATTTAATGATTGCATATATATGTATATGAATTTTTACCTCCACTGCCTTTAGCTGAATATTCTTGTAGTCGTACACTGTCATTTTATGTACCATTAAAAAAAAGTAATAAGTGAAATGAAAAAAAAGTTTTTATATTGCCATAAACTGAGCAGGGAAAGGAACAATGATTTGTCGGTGGTAATTCGGGACATCAGGACATTTAGTTCTTGTTTGTTCTGTCTCCATTTTCTGAAACACTGGAGATTTTCTAGTATGTAGAAAAGGTATAACAACTGCACACTTTGACACTTGTTTTAAAATGGGTTGTGGCATTTATCAAGCTGTTTCGCAGTTCCGATTTATTCCAACTCCTGATCACAATAAACTAAAGCCGCAAACATTTGACGTCAGATTTCTCAGTTATACAAAAAGAAAAGTGGAGTTGGAACACACAAGAACTAACGCCAGGACATGTCGGCTTTTGAGAAAACAATAACAATAACTACAAAACACATCTCAGTACACAGACTAATAAATTAACCAGACTGGAAACACTGTGTTCACTATCAAAAACACTAACCCGTGCGCAAATCATGCTGTTTTACGGGACGCGCAGGGTGTCAACTCACAAAGGCAGAGCAGTAAGACTTATTTAAAAACAAACAAACAAAAATAAAATAAACAAATAGGAAAAGGCCAGATGAAGCAGGTCCATAATAACCATCAAGAATTGAAACCAATATTCAAACCGATTTATCCCGGGCAGGGCCGGGGACTCAGCTACTAATTATTATTCCTAAACTCATGAGCTACCAAGTCATTACGGGAGCAAGGGCCGCATGTTCAAAACCCACAGTCTATCATTAATATTCTTTTGCATGTCACTGGAAAGGATGGTTCTCCTGTCGCCTGGTTAAGGTTTCATTACTTTCTTTTATTAAAACAAAAATGGACCAAAAGTAAACACGTAAATAGTACCGAAAAGGGAGTTAACTTTCAAATCCTTATTGTCATGTCTGTTACTATGATAGTTTCCCCTCTGACAAAGTAAACAATTCTTTGCTCCTCATGGGAGAGTTTTTTCGCATTTTTGGGACAATTCTCTTCCACTCAGGGTTCAGTTATTTTGCTGCATTTGCGACGTCTCTGCCATTCAGGGTTCAGTTATTTTGCTGCATTTGGGACAATTCTCTGCCACTCAGGGTTCAGTTATTTTGCTGCATCTGGGACAATTCTCTGCCACCCGGGGTTCAGTTATTTTGTTGCATTTGCGACAATTCTCTGCCACTCAGGGTTCAGTTATTTTGCTGCATTTGCGACAATTCTCTGCCACTCAGGGTTCAGTTATTTTGCTGCATTTGCGACAATTCTCCGCCACTCAGGGTTCAGTTATTTTTTTGCATTTGGGACAATTCTCTGCCACTCAGGTTTCAGTTATTTTGCTGCATTTGGGACAATTCTCTGCCACTCAGGGTTCAGTTATTTTGCTACATTTGCGACAATTCTCTGCCACTCAGGGTTCAGTTATTTTGTTGCATTTGGGACAATTCTCTGCCACTCAGGGTTCAGTTATTTTGTTGCATTTGGGACAATTCTCTGCCACTCAGGGTTCAGTTATTTTGCTACATTTGCGACAATTCTCTGCCACTCGGGGTTCAGTTATTTTGCTGCATTTGGGACAATTCTCTGCCACTCAGTGTTCAGTTATTTTGTTGCATTTGGGACCATTCTCTGCCACTCAGGGTTCAGTTATTTTATTGCATTTGGGACAATTCTCTGCCACTCAGGGTTCAGTTATTTTGATGCATTTGGGACAATTCTCTGCCACTCAGTGTTCAGTTATTTTGTTGCATTTGCGACAATTCCCTGCCACTCAGGGTTCAGTTATTTTGTTGCATTTGTGACAATTCTCTCCCACTCATGGTTCAGTTATTTTGCTGCATTTGTGACAATTCTCTCCCACTCAGGGTTCAGTTATTTTGTAGCATTTGGGACAATTCTCTGCCACTCAGGGTTCAGTTATTTTGTAGCATTTGGGACAATTCTTTGCCACTCATGGTTCAGTTATTTTGTTGCATTTGTGACAATTCTCTCCCACTCAGGGTTCAGTTATTTTGCTGCATTTGGGACAATTCTCTGCCACTCATGCTTCAGTTATTTTGTTGCATTTGGGACAATTCTCTGCCACTCAGGTTACAGTTATTTTGCTGCATTTGCGACAATTCTCTGCCACTCAGGGTTCAGTTATTTTGCTGCATTTGCGACAATTCTCTGCCACTCAGGTTACAGTTATTTTGCTGCATTTGGGACAATTCTCTGCCACTCATGGTTCAGTTATTTTGTTGCATTTGGGACAATTCTCTGCCACTCATGGTTCAGTTATTTTGTAGCATTTGGGACAATTCTCTGCCACTCAGGTTACAGTTATTTTGCTGCATTTGGGACAATTCTCTGCCACTTATGGTTCAGTTATTTTGTTGCATTTGGGACAATTCTCTGCCACTCAGGGTTCAGTTATTTTTTTGCATTTGGGACAATTCTCTGTCACCCAGGGTTATGTTATTTTGTTGCATTTGGGACAATTCTCTGCCACTTATGGTTCAGTTATTTTATTGCATTTGGGACAATTCTCTGCCACTCGGGGTTCAGTTATTTTGCTGCATTTGGGACAATTCTCTGCCACTCAGTGTTCAGTTATTTTGTTGCATTTGGGACAATTCTCTGCCACTCAGGGTTCAGTTATTTTATTGCATTTGGGACAATTCTCTGCCACTCGTGGTTCAGTTATTTTGCTGCATTTGCGACAATTCTCTGCCACTCAGGGTTCAGTTATTTTGTTGCATTTGCGACAATTCCCTGCCACTCAGGGTTCAGTTATTTTGTTGCATTTGTGACAATTCTCTGCCACTCATGGTTCAGTTATTTTGCTGCATTTGGGACAATTCCCTGCCACTCAGGGTTCAGTTATTTTGCTGCATTTGGGACAATTCTCTGCCACTCATGTTTCAGTTATTTTGTTGCATTTGGGACAATTCTCTGCCACTCAGGTTACAGTTATTTTGCTGCATTTGCGACAATTCTCTGCCACTCAGGGTTCAGTTATTTTGCTGCATTTGCGACAATTTTCTGCCACTCAGGTTACAGTTATTTTGCTGCATTTGGGACAATTCTCTGCCACTCATGGTTCAGTTATTTTGTTGCATTTGGGACAATTCTCTGCCACTCATGGTTCAGTTATTTTGTAGCATTTGGGACAATTCTCTGCCACTCAGGTTACAGTTACTTTGCTGCATTTGGGACAATTCTCTGCCACTCATGGTTCTGTTATTTTGTTGCATTTGGGACAATTCTCTGCCACTCAGGGTTCAGTTATTTTGCTGCATTTGGGACAATTCTCTGCCACTCAGTGTTCAGTTATTTTGTTGCATTTGGGACAATTCTCTGCCAATCAGGGTTCAGGTATTTTGTTGCAAATGTGACAATTCTCTGCCACTCAGGGTGTAGTTATTTTGCAGCATGCGGGACAATTCTTTACTGCAAATGGTAAATTTTTGTTGCATTTGGGACAATTCTTTGTTGAATTTCTTTTGCAGCATACAGTAATGTGTTTTTGCTACATATGGTAAGGTTATTCTTTGAGGGATATTTGAGAGCAGAATTTCGTGTTATTTGAGACAGGCTAAAGTATAGGTAAAGGTAGGTAGAGGCATCACGTCCTGTGTGGTCAACTCAGTTGCAACGGTTGAAACTCTTAGTGGTAAAAAATAAGCTCTGTATAATTAATTTTTTTTTACCTTGTAGGCCACAACCTCTTGAGGAGATTTGAAGTCAACTGCAGTCTGAAAGTGGTGGCACAATGAAAAGGCACCAAAGAATTATGGTCTACAAGTAACAAGAAGAATTTGAACTCTCACTTAAATGAACGACTTCAAACAATAAAAAACAATGAGGGGCTTGAAGATCAGGGGTTTCTGGTGAGAAAGAGTCGATAATGAACATCAAGAGCAGTATTATAATGACATTTGTGGCCAGCAGCTTAGACTTACTGGAAGAATTTATCGTTACTGTGTTACTTAGACATTTACATCAGCAGCTTTTGATAAATACACAGTAATATAGCAAAATATATTCCTGTAGATTACAAATTCAATAAATATCTAAGTCAAATGCCTTATAGTTTATAAAATCAGCAACTAACGTAGCAGATGACGACCAGCTGAATGTATATAATTATGTAAATGGCAGTTTTAGGAAAATTGAATATTAAAGAGCAAAAATATGCAAAATGACACTAGTTTATATTTGGGATGGATTGTCGGAACCATTCTTCAGATTTTTATTTTTACATGTTCAAATTTTGCTGCCCATTGAAAGTAACAGAAAGTACTTAATTCATAAAATTTGTGGCCAAATTCTTGAGCATCGCTGTTGTTAAATTAATTGTTACAGCAAATTTTTTGAGACCTTAGAAAGAATATTAATATTGCTATACATAAAAAAGAGGAGAAAGAAAAATCAGAATTGACACCAAAAGAATGTTAAAAATACCATCCGAAGTAGGTTTTTTATTAAATTGAACAACTTGCCCCCCCCCCCCCTCCCACCATGATCAGACAAAGTACACAGAACATAATAAAATAGTCATGCTTCTGTTAACTTCAATGTTGTAACCCGAGATACACAAGGAAACTACCAACAAAACATAACAAACAACAGTTTATCTGTACAGTTAAGCCAAAATACAGTATTGTCACGATCACGTGCATGAAGATGGTCACGACCACGTGTGTGATGAGTACCTAACTTATTTACCTTTCAAACCCAGCTAACAAGCCAAGCAAGCAGACCAGCGATCAACGGACACATGGAGTGAGATTAAATTAAACGATATTTAATTATAAATGCATGACAAAACTTATGTCAAAACATTCAACTCATGATAATCACATACATAATCACAAAAACAGAGATACTTCAAATTTACTCTTGGGAATCATGGCTATTTTCTATTCCCCGTTTCACATCTAGATCTAGTCCCTCTGTCTATAAACTTAACTATGTATACTTAATAGTCTCTGTCAACAGCTGCCCTCCTCGTTGATGCAGTTTCACTTCTCCAGAGTTCACACAATCCTTTCTAGATCTTTAATTTCGACGATAAAAGGGGAAACAGACGCCCCTGGCTTCACACAAATAAGAACACACAGTTCACACCCGCCATCGTAGATTACTTGTTCCTTGAGGGGTTCTCGACATCCCGTCCTCAAGACTCTTCAACTTGCAAACACACTGCACACCGACGGTTCACACCCGCCATCGTAGATTCACGAGCTTCTGATGGGTTCCCATCCTATCATCAGAACTCAACTTCTGGTCCCCATGGCACGACCTTCCACTTGTCGCCCGGACCGATAAATTCTTCTTATTGGGAAATAAATGTGAACATCATGGATCCCTCACACACCTAACACTTCTGGTCCCCACTGGCACGACCTTCCACTTGTCGCCCGGACCGATAAATTCTGCGTCTTCCTTTAGGAATGAATAACTTGGGAACCTTCATAGATTCCTCACATACATAACACCCCTGGTTCCCATGGCACGACCTTCCACTTGTCGCCCGGACCACTTCTCGCTGCGTCTTCCTTTAGGAACGAATAATTTGGGAACCACGTGTGTCGAGCTTCTCCTCTACTTATACTCCCGAGGTTTTTGCACACGCGACTAGTTTAAAGCGAGTCGTGTGTATCTATCCACGCTCGTCAACAATGTTAAAAACCGTGTTTTCCCCTGCTAAGCTCACCCCCCTAGACTCGTGGCGCACAAGGCCACCGACCTTCCTCTTGATATTTAATCTTTCATGCTCGACAACAACTTTAAACTCCCCTTCTCCCCTACTAAGTTTACCCCCCTCTATACTCGTGGCGTACAAGGTCATCAACCTTAATCGTGACAGTATGAAATTAAAGATTTCTATGAAAAATTCCTATGCTCCGTTCTCAACCACACGGTCTATAATCTTAGCATGCCGAGGCAGCATCACAGGGTAGCACCACAGGGCCACGATGGTAGCACAAGAGGGATAAGCTTAGCATGCCGAGGTAGCATCACAGGGTAGCATCACATGGCCATGATGGTAGCACAAGAGGGATAAGCTTAGCATGCCGAGGTAGCATCACAAGGCCGCCAAGGTAGCATCACAGGGCCACGGTGGTAGCACGAGAGGACCGTCTGGGTAGCACGACAGGGCCAAAATCGTAGCAGCGAGATCACACCACAGGGCCAGATGTCAGCCATACGCTGTTGATGATTGCGTAAGGTTAATTCACGGCGATCTCTGTAACAAGAAACGGATTTAGGTTTGGAGTCAGGAGAAGACAACGTTTATAATAAACAAGTTGCCTTTAAAATGTTTACATGAATATTTAGCTCAGATTATTTTGTAGTATAATAAACTGAATCAAGATGTGTATTAAAGCAACGGGAAATTGTTTTCATAAATACATGCCTGTCAACTACATAGAACGAATTATGTATGGACATTTAAAAAAAAACAAAAAAACCTTAACCCCGAAGTTTTGCCTATTATTGTTATAAATGTTTGCCGGGTCATCAAATGTCATCAACTCAGAAATGTTGGGATGAATTCTTGTTTGGGTTCCGTGTGCTTCTAGTTTGAAACATTCCAAACATGGGCATTTCCTAGAGAACCCTGCAATTTTTTATTATTTTTTTTTATTAAAGGTTTATTAACCATTCTGGACACAGACGAAGTCTTTTGATACACATTAATATTTTTCTTTCATCTACCTATCAATCTTTAATCCTATTTAAAAAAAATAAATTATTTATGTCTGGACAAGATATTCCAAATTCCTGTAACTGATTTTTTAGAGTCTCTTCTCTCTCTCTCTCTCTCTTTTTCGCGTACTCTCTTTTTTTCTCTCTCTCTCACTCTCTCTTTCTCTCCCGTCAGTCTGTCTGTCTGTCTGTCTGTCCCTTTCTCACTTTCTCTCTATCATCCTCTCTAGCTCCTCAGTCTGTCTATCTATTTGTCTCTTTCTCTTTTTCTCTCTCCCTTGAAAGAGAGATTTCCTCTTGCCTACATTTAATCACGCCATTAGATGATTCCAACTTTAGGCAAGGATTCTACGTTTGTCACATTTGCCACAGAGACCATGCCTTTGTGCAGAAAAGGATCGCAGGTAATCAAATCGGTGTCTAAAGCAAACTAAAAATATTTTTTTTAAAAACACACACACAAAAATTCTCCAACATTTCAAATCTCTAAAATAAAAAAAAAAAGGTCCGCCGGTCGAAAAGATGGACCTTCAAAATTTCACACCCATCCCAGCTGTCTGAGCGGCGGTCGGTCTCGTTAAGTGGGGCGAGTTTTCTTATTTTTAACTTTTTTTTTGGTTTTGAAACAGTGAGTCATTTTTCCCACAGGATTTGATCCGGGATCGATGTCTTCGAAACTCATGTAACTTAGAGAGCAACCACGTTAGATAGCCAACACCGTACACCAAGAAAGTAAAAAGTTCTCACAACACCTGTAATATCAGTTATCACACACCTTGCAAAATCTTAGCTTTATAGGGCAACTAGTAGGACTCGTGACCTTTAGCTGTCTCTCCCCCCCCCCCCCCCCCCCCTTCCCACTTCCGCCCTCACCACCCGTTCCAGTTGTAGGTACCCGTGCAAAAAAAAATAAAAAATAACACAACAATAGTGCATGCAATACCTTTGCAAGATTCTGGAGGGAACAAAAACAAAAAAATGCCTCCATCTTACGCGGCCGACAGAAACTTGTAAAAATACCACTGAAACCAGGGACAGTCGGGCTTTGTCCAGGTTGAAAATAGACGCTGCAGATGATTGGTTAAACACTATCTACGTACAGGGTTGGTCGAACAGGTACTTGTGAAAAGTAGGCGGGGCTCCCAAGAGACAGATCAGCATGAGCGATCACCGCTCATCACGGCTGCCGCATTCAATAGACAATTTTAGAGGCATAACCACGTGACATAAATCACGTCAAATTGACAGAGCTGGTGGAATCTGGAAAAAAAAAAACAACAACATTTGATTGATGAGAAGACAATCAGTCTAAGTTACACATGCATTTCGAGGACATCGATCCCGGTTCAAATCCTGCAGGAAAAATGACTCACTGTTTTAAAAACAGCTAAAAATAAGAAAAGTCGCCCCACGCTTAAGAAGAGATCTGTCTCCGCTCTAACAGCTGGGATTGACCTGATATATTGAAAGTCCTTTCTTTTAACCGACGGACCATTTTTTTTTTTTTTGATTTATAGATTTGAGATGTTGGAGATTTTTTTTGTGTGTGTTTTAAAAAAAATTACTTTTACTTTGCTTTAGTCACCAACTTGCGATCCTTTTTTGTACAAAGACCCGTGACAGGTTTATCCCGGGTAATGTCGGGCATCTCTTATAGTAGTAATTACAAATTGAGTCATCCTTGCACCCTGAAGTTGAGAGTATAACTTCACATTTTAGATGAACAATTCATTAATTGAGAGAATTTCATGAAACGATCCACTTTACACTATGTTTTGGAGTACAAAAATTAAAAGAACGACAGAAATAATAATGAATAAAACATGGATCATTCTATGCCATCAGATAATGATTGCAGAGACGTAAACAGACTGTGCATAGATGATGATACAGACTTTACACTCCCTCCTCAGTCCTGTAGCTGCATTGTGAAATTTATCAGTTTCGTTTGATTTTTCATCTTTACCTGTTTGTCACTGCTCTTCTGCTCTAGATGTTTTTGTACATGCCTGTTGATTTGTCTTATCTCCTGAATGGAATGTGGTGTTATCTCCTGAATGGAATGTGGTGTTATCTCCTGAATGGAATGTGGTGTTATCTCCTGAATGGAATGTGGTGTTATCTCCTGAATGGAATGTGGTGTTATCTCCTGAATGGAATGTGGTGTTATCTCCTGAATGGAATGTGGTGTTATCTCCTGAATGGAATGTGGTGTTATCTCCTGAATGGAATGTGATGTTATCTCCTGAATGGAATGTGGTGTTATCTCCTGAATGGAATGTGGTGTTATCTCCTGAATGGAATGTGGTGTTATCTCCTGAATGGAATGTGGTGTTATCTCCTGAATGGAATGTGGTGTTATCTCCTGAATGGAATGTGGTGTTATCTCCTGAATGGAATGTGGTTGTGGTGTTATCATTAAATATTTGTGAGGAATCGCGCTACACATGTTGTTGTTGTTGTTTTTCTTTAATTCTCCTCGCTTCATTTCTCCAAAGAGAGAATTTGAACGTGGCCACACGCCATTTCTAGTTAAGGAATTTTACTGTGCGTTTGTGTGCAAGCGCATTTGCCCAGACACGTTGGTTGAAGGTCTTAGTTCTAACTAACTTGGCTCTTTTCGTCTTGACAGACGGTCAGCAGCTAAATTTAATCCTTTCCTTTCTCCCTCAGCTTCTCTCATGGCTTATGTCAAGAACAGATTTGATTCATAAATGTTTCCACTGAGTAAATTTTTGTGAGAGAGCAGTGAGTAATTTTTACAAACGTAATTATTGTGCGAGCCAGCATAACTTGGTCTCGTAAACAAATTGTTTTGAACAGCTTTTTTCTTAATAGATAGACAGAAGGTGTGGGGAAGGATAGACGGACAGCGTAGGTGTGCATGGCTGGGCACTTTTTATATCTCGTGTTTTGAACTAGGTTTAGTAGAGAGGGAAGGGGTGAGTAGGAATTAAATGTTATTGAGACGTCTGTTGACGTACAGAAAATACCGTGATCCAGAGTAAAAGCTCGGGGTTTTGAACATGTTAAGAATTTATTGCTATAAAATTACATTTTATTGTCTTGAGTGATTCGACCTTTGATGTCGACCCAAGGTCGTTGCGTAGGGCTGTTACTTAAAATAACTCGGTTCGGCAGCTGAGCTAGAGGTGGTTGCAGCAATCAAATGTATGAATCTGGACGGAAGGTCGAGACATAGCTTTTGTATTTAAACCCGTGCAGAGCTTAGATAGATGCCACATGTAGACAATCCATTTACGAGGTGGACGGCGATAGTCCTCAGCCAGATGAGAGACATAAGAGACGCAGTTGAGCAGTCCATTGTGAGGAGCCTGATTTAAAGCTCCAGAGCCTAAGCTACTTGGTTTGATATAAACCCACAGCGTTTACATCCAGCGCTCTCACTCCCAGTGAGGGCCACATGGTGAGAGTCCATACTAATTTGTAATGATAAAAGTGAACCGTTCTACTTACTTTTGAAGACAGTTTCAGAGCTACCGCCAGACAACGCATGGTTGTACAAGCATTCTCCATGGCGTGTCTAGAGGAAATGTCCATATCATAACATGTCTCATTGAATTAATAGAATTTAAACTGTTATATCCGTCGCCACGTGCGCGGATTCTATTTGGCATATAACTCATATGACCTGCAAGTAGTTAGATTGAATACGTTAGTCTTTATAGAAAGCTGTAGTTTCATTAGTTAGATTCAGTTGCCTTTGAATTGATATTTATATTTATAATTATATTTGTTACATTGATTCCTGTGGTTAAACTGCCCTACAGTTCTGCTAAAAATCAAAGCAATTGATTTATTTAGTTTTTAGAGTGCAAGTATTTTTTTTGTGTGTTCGTCGATTGTGGGAGCGGACCTCGAAAGAGTGTCAGTCGAAATATCCCCATCTAACCCACATCGCGACACTGGAGGGGACTTACCAAATTTCTTAATCCTTAATTTCTTAAATTCGTTAGATTATAATCACCTTTTCTCTTTGTTTGCATTACATTTTTGTTCTTTTCATGATCCGTCGCTCACGGGGTCTCGCACGTTGAGCTAGTTTAAAATTATTTATTATTTAGTTTTGTATACTGCTTTATTTTTACTTCCACATATGTCGCTGCTCTCCCATTGACCCGATGACCGAGGCCAGGGAGACTACAGAACAGAACTTGGAATGGTGAAAGACAAAAAAGACTGACTGTGGTGTACGCAAGGGCTAAAGGAATTACCACCCAGTTCCTTGAAAGTTAAGTGATTCCATCCTAAAATTTTGTCTGCGTCTGGGGAGTTGAGTGTTCCTCCTCGTGTTTTACAGGCTTTTTATACTTTTCTTCTTTGTTAGAACTGCGGGAGGTCGGCGAGGGTTCTTACGTGTGCGTGTCCTCTGTGCCAAAGTGGTGGCTTGGTCGCCGATTTTGCCGTTTCGACGACAACGTCTGCGGTCTCGCAACAACCAGTGGTGATTAAAACAGTGAGGATTCGCATTCGTGAGAATAGTCTTTGTTAGGGACCTGTATATTTGTTTAGATTGTGGCGTTCACATCTTCCTCGTCTCTTTTGGAAGACGTCTCTCTTGTTCTCTTCTCACCTATCTGTAATTATATTCAGAACTTGTAGGGTCTGTTATCGTTCGTCTTTTCTTGTTTGTCTAGCGTCGTGTTTGGTGTATTTTTTTTCATTAGACCTTTATCATTATGTTGTTGGTACATTCCTTTGTTTAATATAATGCCTGTGTGAGTCTTGTGTCTACATTGACGCATTGATTGAGTTTATCTGGTTATTGTGACGTATAAAGCTGATACGCCAGAGTATATATTTATATATTGGGAATATTGATTCCCCATTCAAGTGCAGTTGTGCAGCTGCCTTGAATATCCAGTATATAATTACTGAAGTTATTGTTCTTTAAAGAGAACTTCAGGTAATAAAATTACCTTGCAATTGCAATTATACTAGAGCTATAGAAAAATAGCTAAAAATATTAATCAACGATCTAATATTCGTTGATTCACATGTAATTATATATTACATCGGCAGTGATAACAGTAAGGACACTGCGATTTCATTGAAGGAGGAACATTGTTTGTATTTTGTCGTCTACTAGTGACGTCGACCCGACGAGTGCAATTTGCCTCAGGGAGTAATAATCGCGGAGTTAAATAAGTAAATATTTTTTTATCGCGTATCGGATTAACGTAAATACTACAGTGATAACATAGTACACTGTCAGACGGGCTATTGCGTGAATTTATCCGGATACCTGTCCATTAACATTAATAGATCTCCTGTAGAGACCTATTGTGAGTGTAACTAATCATAATGGCAGATTACACTTCCTATATAAATTCAGCGAAGCTGTTAGGCATACCCGAGGACCAGCTGGCTTCTTGGTGCGAGAGTAGACTAAAAGAAGACCTAGCTAGAGAAGAGCGTGCCGCAGATAGAGCCGAGAAGGCCGCGGAACGCAAACGAGAACAAGAAAAAGAAGAAAGAGCCGAGAAGGCCGCGGAACGCAAACGAGAACAAGAAAAAGAAGAAAGAGCCGAGAAGGCCGCGGAACGCGAACGAGAACAAGAAAAAGAAGAAAGAGCCGAGAAGGCCGCAGAACGCAAACGAGAACAAGAAAAAGAAGATAGAGCCGAGAAGGCCGCAGAACGCAAACGAGAAAAAGAAAAAGAAGAAAGAGCCGAGAAGGCCGCGGAACGCAAACGAGAAAAAGAAAAAGAAGAAAGAGCCGAGAAGGCCGCGGAACGCAAACGAGAAAAAGAAAAAGAAGAAAGAGCCGAGAAGGCCGCGGAACGCAAACGAGAAAAAGAAAAAGAAGAAAGAGAACGACAAAGAGAAATAGAAGAAAGAGCCGACAAAGCGGCTCATCGAGAGCACGAAATTCCCCTAAAGAAATTAGAGCTGCAAGGAAACCAATCGACCGCGGCTCCAAGTGTTCCAACGAATAATGTTAAAGCAAAACCAAAGCTTCCAACCTATAATGATAAGGTCGACCAGATCGATTCTTATATTCATCGTTTTGAGCTCCACGCGGTAGCCGCCGGATGGGAAAAAAACTGAATGGACTTCGTGCCTTGCAAATTTATTAACGTGCACTTGAAGTATTCCATGGCCTCAACATCGAGGATTCTAAAAATTACGACATCCTTAAAAAGGCTCTTTTAAAGCGTTTTCAACACACCGAGGACGGTTTTCACCAAAGATTCCGGAGTTGTAAGCCAGACCCGTCCGAAAATTTTTCAACGTACGTCGATCGCCTAAAGCACTATTGGACCGCTGGATTCAGCTGGCCGGTGTCGCTGACGGTAATTTTAAAGGGCTTTATGAGCTCGTTCTGAAGGACCAAATATTTAACGCGTGCCATTCAGAACTAGTCTCCCACATTAAGGAGTGGGCACCTAAGACGTTAGCGGAAATCACGTCCTTAGTAGAACAGTACGCGTCCGCACACCCTAATCGTTCGCTGGCTAAAGCCAAAACTAGCGAACCGTTTTATGCCGGAGTCGGTGGAACTGCGCCAATGGGTACAAGAAATTCTCGACCAGTTCATCGCCAGACGCCGCCTCCGCGTGCATATTCCGAACCGCCGCCCAATAAAGCTCGCGGTTTTCCAAGCCGTGCTGGACCTCCCACTCGGGGACATTTTATTCGCTATTCAGGTCCACCCCGTCGTGACGTTAACGAGGGCTACCATTATCAGAGCCCACCATGTCCACCTCCTTGGACATATTATAATAATCCATATAATGCACCTCCAATAGGACCCAGACGTAATATATATGACAGCAATAGGTGTTATCGGTGCAATAAACCAGGTCATACTTCAAAATATTGTAGGGTTAAGTTTGAAGCTGCAAATGCTTGCAACGTCATTGTTCCGGCTGCACAGAGTAGCCGTAGCGTTGAACTCACGTCGCCCATGACGGGCACCGTTCCGGTTATGTCGGCCCTCCATCAACACGGGTCATTGACCTTATATGAGGGTCATGTTAACGCCATACCCGCGTCTGTGTTACGCGATTCAGGTTGCACCATTATCGGTGTTAGGGAATCACTGGTCAGACCGACCCAGCTGATTGAACAACAGGCAACTTGCATTACTTTCGGGGGCTCCGTCGAGCGATTCCGTCTCGCGGAGGTATACATCGACACGCCATTCATTACAGGTGTCGTAACGGCATGCGTCTTACCAAATCCGGTCGCCGATCTAATTATTGGTAATTTACCACAGGTCAATGATACACCTGACGGCCATTTAAAAGTTTGGAACGAAAACGTTGCGTGTGTCACCACACGACTACAGTCAAAACGTCCACCGGATGGTAATTTACAAACCCCTGCGTTTGATTTTAATGTCACGCCTACAGTTTTCTATAAGGAACAACAAAGCGATCCATCACTAAAATCGCTGTTTGCGAAAGTTCAGCCTCAGAACGGAAACGCCTCTCCGTTTATCATTAAAAATGAATTATTATACAGAAATTTCCGAAGTAAACGTGAGGCCATTGAACAGCTCGTGGTGCCTAAGTCGTTCCGTCGCGACATTCTGCGTCTCGCGCATGATACATCATTTTCAGGCCATCAAGGCTCAGCCAGAACCAAATCACGGATATTGGCTCATTTTTTCTGGCCTGGTGTATACGCGGACGTGAACCGTTTTGTGGCGCGCTGCGATGTATGTCAAAAACGTACACCTAAAGGTAAAGCATCACGCGCACCCCTTCAGGAGATGTCTCCAGTCTCAACACCATTCGAGCGTGTCGCAGTTGACATAGTAGGTCCTCTTAGTAAATCAGACAGAGGCCATCGATTCATCCTTTCGGTAATCGACTACGCGACGCGCTGGCCTCAGGCTATTCCTTTAAGAGACATTACGGCTGACCATGTCGCTGAGGCACTTGTTACTATTTTCTCGCGAGTCGGATTTCCGACCGAGATTCTTTCAGACAGAGGACCACAATTCAACTCTGATCTATACAAAAAGGTATTAGAATTAGCGGGAATTAAACAGAAATTAACGTCCCCCTATCATCCGCAGTCAAATGGTTGTTGCGAGCGGTGGAATGCGAGCATGAAGTCTATGCTAGCACTCGTATCCGCCGACAAACCTGGAGACTGGGACCGTCAGCTCCCCGCTATTCTCTTCGCCTATAGGGAACTCCCGAACGCGTCCACGGGTTTCTCCCCATTTGAGTTATTATACGGACGTAAACCACGTGGCCCGATGGCCATACTTAGTCAATTGTTCGCCGGTTCTGAAACCGACGATTATGATACGCGATGCGTGTATCAATATGTTGTCGATCTCCGACAACGAATTATTAATGCATGCAAAACCGCTCTGCAATTTGCATGCGCTAGAGCGAGTTCTTCAAAATTTTATCGCGATCAGGGCGCCCAAATGCGCGCCTTGTCAGTCGGAGATCTGACACTTGTTCTTTTGCCGTAAACGCAAAACAAACTCCTTCTAACTTGGAAGGGACCATACAGAGTCCTTAAGAGACTCTCCAGAGTGAATTATTTGATAGATATTCGCGGGCAGAGGAAAATATTTCATATTAATATGCTGAAAAAGTACCTGCCTACCGATGATCATCGTAACAGCTCCGTTCATGTCGTCCCAAGGGCCAACGCGGCTTTAGTTACTGTCGACGACGAGGACCCTTTGAGTATCGACAAATCGTTGCCCATATTACAGGCCACCGAGAGTATAAACGATGTTAATATCAATGATGAGCTTGCGCCGTCGCAGAAACAGGATCTTACACACCTGCTCCAAGAATTTGCAACGGTGTTCACTGATTTGCCGGGTTGTACGTCTTTAGTCCAACATGTAATACGACTTCAGACAGACGTACCGGTGTTTGTTAAACCGTACCCGCGCCCGCTGCACGCTCACGAAACGATAATTACAGAAGTACGTGCCATGCTACGGCTAGGCGTGATAGAGCGATCAACAAGTCCGTATTGCTCACCGATTGTCCTGGTCAAGAAGAAAGACGATACCGTGCGTTTTTGTATTGACTATAGAAAGCTCAATGCTATAACCATCTATGATGCGGAACCCATTCCCAATCAGGAGGACTTATTCGCGCGGTTATCCAATGCAAGTATCTTCTCTAAAATAGACTTATCCAAAGGATATTGGCAGATTCCTCTCGAAGAAGGAAGTAAACAATATACAGCTTTTCAAACCCCTTTGGGTTTAATGCAATGGAAATATATGCCTTTTGGACTGGTTACTGCACCAGCCACGTTTGCGCGCATGATGAACATCTTACTAAATGAACTGCGCTGCGTTCTACCATATTTCGATGATATATGTATTTTTCAGGCTGATTGGGCTGGCCACTTAATGGCCCTTCGTGAAGTTTTTGCCGCTCTTCGCCGAGCTGGCCTTACCGCGCGACCCAGTAAAGTGTTCCTAGGATATCACCATATAAACTTTTTGGGTCATACCATAACCCACGGGGTTCAGACTCCAGACGATCGCAAGATATCCAGTATTTTGAAACTGCAACCCCCTAAAACTAAAAAGCAAGTCCGTAGCTTGTTGGGACTTTTGAATTATTACAGGAAATTTATACCAAACTTTTCCTCTCTCTCAGCCCCGTTATCTGATCTAACGAGGAAAAATGTTCCAAATAGAGTCGTCTGGACGCCTCAGTGCGCTGATGCCCTTCAGACTATTCAGAATTTATTTTCTACTTCCCCCCTGCTTGTTTTACCCGATATACGCCAGACATTCGTCGTCCGAACGGATGTGTCAGATAAAGGAATAGGCGCCGTGTTACTCCAACAGCGTGACGGTTTCTTGCGACCGTGCTTATATGCAAGCCGGAAATTACTTGATCGAGAGACGCGCTATGCGATTGTCGAACGAGAGTGCCTCGCAATTGTTTACGCGGTAGATGCATTTTCTCGATACTTATTAATGTCCGAATTTATAATTGAAACGGATCATCGACCATTACTGTTTCTTAAGTCGAACAGAGTCAAGAATGCTCGACTAACCAGATGGAGCCTTGCGCTCCAGGAATACAAATTTACTATTCGGGCTATACCTGGGGAGGATAATTTACAAGCTGATGTATTGTCCCGTTTGATTTAGTGTTCTAAAATAGTCTGTTAAACATTGAGGTTGAGCATTTTTCACCTTTTTCGGAGAGCGTGGATGGTTTCACATTATATTGTCCTGCCAATTATGGACATTCTTTCTCAAAATTTCCATGTGATTCCTTTTTCCACTAGCGTCCATCCTGACCATGACCTGAGTTTCAGACAACCTTGACGCCTTTGTCTGCGGGTCAATGAGGTGAGGAAATGGCAAACCGAGTGACCAGACCTACTGCTGCCAGGATACTATTACTTTAATTAACTATTGTTCGTTCATGTTCTATGAATGTATTAATTACGCTCAGTGAAGCGATGAGCTAGTTGCTCAATATTTCAGTCTTTACGGTATGTCTGTGTGAGAGAAGTTTATCACTTTAATTCTTAAGTGCTACAATAATTATATATTATCACAGAACGTCGCATATAAATATACATATGCTATTGTCCATCGATAATGCACGTTCTTAGAATTATTTTTTTTAGACTTTCAGTAACGATATATTTTTTTTACTATATAGCCCTTTCCAAAGTACTATTACATAGCAACGTTAGTAGACAGTTATGTCGTTCAAACCCTAAGTTTCCACTGGGGTGGGGGATGTGTCAAGAACAGATTTGATTCATAAATGTTTCCACTGAGTAAATTTTTGTGAGAGAGCAGTGAGTAATTTTTACAAACGTAATTATTGTGCGAGCCAGCATAACTTGGTCTCGTAAACAAATTGTTTTGAACAGCTTTTTTCTTAATAGATAGACAGAAGGTGTGGGGAAGGATAGACGGACAGCGTAGGTGTGCATGGCTGAGCACTTTTTATATCTCGTGTTTTGAACTAGGTTTAGTAGAGAGGGAAGGGGTGAGTAGGAATTAAATGTTATTGAGACGTCTGTTGACGTACAGAAAATACCGTGATCCAGAGTAAAAGCTCGGGGTTTTGAACATGTTAAGAATTTATTGCTATAAAATTACATTTTATTGTCTTGAGTGATTCGACCTTTGATGTCGACCCAAGGTCGTTGCGTAGGGCTGTTACTTAAAATAACTCGGTTCGGCAGCTGAGCTAGAGGTGGTTGCAGCAATCAAATGTATGAATCTGGACGGAAGGTCGAGACATAGCTTTTGTATTTAAACCCGTGCAGAGCTTAGATAGATGCCACATGTAGACAATCCATTTACGAGGTGGACGGCGATAGTCCTCAGCCAGATGAGAGACATAAGAGACGCAGTTGAGCAGTCCATTGTGAGGAGCCTGATTTAAAGCTCCAGAGCCTAAGCTACTTGGTTTGATATAAACCCACAGCGTTTACATCCAGCGCTCTCACTCCCAGTGAGGGCCACATGGTGAGAGTCCATACTAATTTGTAATGATGAAAGTGAACCGTTCTACTTACTTTTGAAGACAGTTTCAGAGCTACCGCCAGACAACGCATGGTTGTACAAGCATTCTCCATGGCGTGTCTAGAGGAAATGTCCATATCATAACATGTCTCATTGAATTAATAGAATTTAAACTGTTATATCCGTCGCCACGTGCGCGGATTCTATTTGGCATATAACTCATATGACCTGCAAGTAGTTAGATTGAATACGTTAGTCTTTATAGAAAGCTGTAGTTTCATTAGTTAGATTCAGTTGCCTTTGAATTGATATTTATATTTATAATTATATTTGTTACATTGATTCCTGTGGTTAAACTGCCCTACAGTTCTGCTAAAAATCAAAGCAATTGATTTATTTAGTTTTTAGAGTGCAAGTATTTTTTTTGTGTGTTCGTCGATTGTGGGAGCGGACCTCGAAAGAGTGTCAGTCGAAATATCCCCATCTAACCCACATCGCGACAGCTTATCCTACCGATGTTGGATAAGCAACTCCTATTACAGTACTGGCAGGCAAGAGGGGTGCCGCGAGATTGTGGAGGTTTCTCCGTTCCTACTTGGCATTCTGAGATGATGTTGTTCTCGAAGTGTTGGATTCCAGCTCTCACTGTGGACTTCCAAGCTGTACGGTCCTCTGCTGGTTCTTCCCAAGTTCCAGGGTTGCTGTTACACTTTACCATGTTTTTTGTCAATGACGCAGTGCTAAAAAATGAACTCAATGAAAATCAATAGTCATTTGAAACTGACTTGTCTTTGGAACAGCATGATGTATTATTGGGGAAAATCAATAACGTAAGGATGGGCAGTGCGTGGTGAAAAATCAATAATCGTCTGCAGCGGAACCGATCTATATGAAATCGATCACATGCACCACATTAACAGTTAATGGTGGTTACATATAAAAATCAATACATCTTTTGAATAGATATCAGCTCACCTCACCTCACCTGTCGGCTTCATCGTCATCGATGTTAGCTGCTACAGTGGATGTCACGACAAAATCTCCTCCACCCAATCCTGTCCTTAGCTTTCCTAGTTAGTTCACTTATTTCCAGCTGGCTGACTTTCTTGATGTTATCGTGATATGTAATGGGTGGTCTTCCTTGTTTTCTCTTTGTTTCTGTCTTTCCTTGAAGGATTGATATCATAAGGGCCGTGCTTTTGTTTCGGGCCGCGTGGCCGATGTATGCAAGTCTTCTTTTATTTATTTCAGGTGTTATTCTTCTGGTGGTGCCAAGCTGTTCATTTCATTGTAGTTTTTGGCAAGAAATTCTTCCAGTGGTCTGCCATTGCTTTCTGAAAGCGCCGTGCACATACTGTGCATTGGTCCCGGCCATTGTTTCAAAAACGGAATCCTCTGCCCGCAACCACGAGAGACAAAAGCCGTGCCCAAAGATCCTTCGGTCGCCTTCCGTCCTCATCCATCCCCTGCTGCCAGGATTTCACCAGAGCCCTGTTAGCCAGCGACGTTTCGGGGTGACCCGGGATGGCCTTCACGGCTAGCGTAGCGCCTAAGTGACACAATCAGCTATTGCATGGGAAAAAATCAATATCCCAATTTCAATGGACGGGCGTTAGCTATTGACATCATTTTAACGAAGCAACTATGCAAAGATATTTCTTATCTAGGTACTTAATATACAAGTATTGCAGGTTTTAAAGGTTCTACCTACTTTGTTTTCTCGATAATGTTGTTGTATTATCGGTTTCAGACATTCTTTTCATTTCGCTTTATGGCCATCTAAACCATTTTTAAAAAAAATAAATAAAGCGACTCTCGAACAAAGCAAGCGTTGCAAGTTTTAAAGCCGTCCATTTCTTTAGAAAACAAATTCTAATGTTATAAATCGATCTATGTTATCCATCTATTTTTTTCATGTATGGCCCACTAGTTAGTTTATCTATCCTGGATCAATGTCAAAATTTTAGCGGGTGTAAAATCACGTGAGTTGATTGTATCCCTTCACTTTCATTCAGTATATATTGATTTCTTCGGAGTGTGTGTGTGTGTGTGTGTGTGTGTGACTGTTTTTATTATCACGGGGGGTGGTGGGTGGGTGGGTGGCCCAGACATGCAAGTACCTCTAACTACTTTTACCCACAGAAAGGCTGTGATAACTGCTGTTACCTCCCCCTCCCTCCCCACCCCTACCATCCATTCCTAGCTATCTCAGTGTTACCAATTCTATACCCTACTTTGAGTTTGAGCTGGGGTTTAACGGTGCGTCGACTCGACAACGAGCCAAAATAATGCGCCTTCCACGGTATTTTTTCTTTTTTCTTACTTTCGGTTAGTTTTCAGCTTTCAGATTCTGGTCAACTTAAAGTGAAACTAAAAATTTAGCAATGAATCGCCCATACCGGTACTGTAAAGTGTCACGAGCGAGTGGGCGGGGGTCAGTGAGTGCTGTCACGATCACTTGCGTGAAGATGGTCACGACCACGTGTGTGATGAGTACCTAACTTATTTACCTTTCAAACCCAGCTAACAAGCCAAGCAAGCAGACCAGCGATCAACGGACACATGGAGTGAGATTTAAATTAAACACATACATAATCACAAAAACAGATATTTTGAATTTACTCTTGGGGATCCTAGCTATTATATATTCCCCGTTTCACATCTAGATCTAATCCCTCTGTCTATAAACTTAACTACGTATATTTAATAGTCTCTGTCAACAGCTGCCCTCCTCATTGATGCAGTTTCACGTCTACAGAGTTCACACGATCCTTTCTAGATCTTTAACTTCGACGATAAAAGGGGAAACAGACGCCCCTGGCTTCACACAAATAAGAACACACAGTTCACACCCGCCATCGTAGATTACTAGCTCCCTGAGGGGTTATCATCCCATCCTCAGGACTCTTCTTCTTCTGCAACCACACAGCACACCGACGGTTCACACCCGCCATCGTAGATTCACGAGCTTCTGATGGGTTCCCATCCGATCATCAGAACTCCTCAACTTCTGGTCCCCATGGCACGACCTTCCACTTGTCGCCCGGACCGATTAAATTCTTCTTATCGGAAAATACATGTGAACATCATGGATCTCTCACACACCTAACACTTCTGGTCCCCACTGGCACGACCTTCCACTTGTCACCCGGACCGATAAATTCTGCGTCTTCCTTTCAGGAATGAATAACTTGGGAACCTCATAGATCCCTCACATACTTAACACCCCTGGTCCCCATGGCACGACCTTCCACTTGTCGCCCGGACCACTTCTCGCTGCGTCTTCCTCTAGGAACGAATAATTTGGGAACCTCGTGTGTCGAGCTTCTCCTCTACTTATACTCCCGAGGTTTTTGCACACGCGACTAGTTTAAAGCGAGTCGTGTGTATCTATTCACGCTCGTCAACAATGTTAAAAACCGTGTTTTCCCCTGCTAAGCTCACCCCCCTTAGGCTCGTGGCGCACAAGGCCACCGACCGTCCTCGTGATATTTAATCTTTCATGCTCGACAACAGCTTTAAACTCCCCTTCTCCCCTACTAAGTTTACCCCCTCTATACTCGTGGCGTACAAGGTCATCAACCTTAATCGTGACACCTCCTTCCCACAAAACAAAATTTTGATCCCTAGAGCAACATTTTTACAAGAAATTCATTTCAACAAAATTTCATTCAAATAAGGGTAAACAATCCAAATACATAACATCAATGACATCTGGAAAGGCAATCAGCCATCACTTTCTCTCTCCCTTTCACATGAACAATATGTAAATCATGTTTCTGCAACATCAGAAAATACATCTGGATACCTCACACCAAATCTTTCAAGCGCTCTCTTGGACGCAATTTCACATAATGTAATTTCCAATCAACATTCTGTATAATCCCAGAATTTGACAAGTTAGGGGATATCACATCATGCCTGAGATGTACATCTTGAGTCTCTTCTTGTGACTCAATATCATTATCCACTTCATTCACTACAGCAACAATCTCAACTGGTTTTTCATGATACATTTTCAACATATTAATATGACACAACTGTGTACTCTTTCTCCTATCTGGAGTTTTTATAATATAATTGAGATCATTAATTTTTGTCTCAATTTCACAGGGTCCATAAAATCTAGCCTGGAGAGGATTTGACTCCAGGGGAAATAAAACAAGGACCTTATCTCCAGGTTTAAAACTTCTTGTCCTGGCCTTCCTGTCATACCAAAATTTCATTTTCTCTTGGGCACATCCCAAATTCTCTTTTGCTAATTCACAAGCCTTATGCAGCCTATCTCTAAACTTCTGCACATAATCTAATACATTCGTTTGAGGATCATCACCGATCCATTTTTCTTTCAACAGAGCCAACGGCCCACGAACATTATGTCCAAACACTAACTCAAAAGGACTAAATCCTAGTGATTCTTGAACTGACTCTCTAGCTGCAAACAACAGCAAATGTATTCCTTCGTCCCAATTTTCCTCGCTATCATAGCAATATGTTCTCATCATATTCTTTAAAGTAGCGTGGAATCTCTCCAAAGCTCCCTGAGATTCTGGGTGGTACGCAGACGACTTAATTTGTCTTGTCCCCAGTTCACCAATAACTTGTTTAAACAGTCTCGACATAAAGTTACTGCTCTGATCAGACTGTATTTCTTTGGGCAATCCAAATAAAGTAAAAAACTTTACTAGAGCTTTCACAATACTCTGTGTCTTAATATTTCTAAGAGGAATCGCCTCAGGAAATCTAGTGGATGTACACATTATGGTTAATAAATATTGATTTCCTGAGCTGGTCTTTGGCAAAGGACCAACGCAATCAACGATAACCTTAGAAAAGGGCTCCCCACAAATTGGAATTGGCTGTAAAGGGGCCATTCTTTTTCCAGCATTTGGTTTTCCCACTATCTGACATGTGTGACATGTATTACAAAAATAAGCCACATCCTTGTTAATTCCTGGCCAAAAAAAATGTCTCGTTATCCTATCATTGGTCTTTCTTATACCCAAATGGCCACCCAGAGGTAAATTATGGGCCATGGCAAGTATCTCGTGCCTATATGGTTTTGGAACCACAACTTGATAAACAATCGCCCACTCTTCCGTTGCGCGGACATCAATGGGTCTCCATTTTCTCATAAGTACTCCATCTTTTATGAAGTACCCTTTTGGTACCTTATTAAGTTCTTCGTCGCTCAGAACTTGATCCTGCAATGGCTGTAAGCTAGGATCTAAGCCTTGTTCTTTAATTAACTGGTCTCTATCATATGATAAATTCTTATCTTCCCGCATAACATCGGAATGACTGACATCATCTTCATGTAATATGGATCCTAGAAAAGTATTAGAAAGATCACAAGAATTATCTACACTGGATTCCGTCGACCTATCTTCTTTACAAATCTCTTCACTGTCGTTTGACTGCTCTTCCTTTTTAGCCATAGCTCGAGTCACCGCACATGAAGGATATATATTTGTATCTTCACTTTCGTCATCAGTACTAGGTTTTGAAGTCAACTGTACAGTAGGTATCACTTCACCGGCTAGATCATTTCCTAACAATAGAGATACTCCCTCTATTGGCAAACCAGACTTAAGTCCAACTACCACTCGACCTGTTATAAAGTCTGACTTCAAATAAATTTTATGCAAAGGTACAGAGCTAAAGACTCCCTCTATACCCTGTATAAGACTAACTTCTCCAGTATTTGAATCATCATTAAAATCTAGAACATTATCTAACAGGAGGGACTGGGAACATCCAGTATCCCGCAATATTTTTAATGGTATGGGGGTGGAATTTTCCCCAAGGGACACTAGACCCTCTGACACAAATGGCAGAAACTCTTCCCTTATGGTCTCTAACTTCACTGGATTACGAGGCTGTGGAGCGTTTATAACTTTTGGTCCTCCCACAAAAGCTATAGGGCCAGTCTTCTTTTTTCCAAGAGCAAGACAATCCCAGCTTCTATGGCCCAATCTCCCGCAGTCATTACATCTTGATCCCTCGTTCCTCCAATCTCTTCTCTGGAAATGATAATCTTTCCCACTAGGACCAGGTCTTCTCCCATCGAAACTACTGGATCTCCGCGGGAATTCAATCTTGACTCCCCTCGGATCGCCAGCAGTATCATTTACGGACCTCCTATCCGGAACTCTACCCGATCTACTGAGCCCAAATCTACTTCTATGAGTTAATATAAACTCGTCAGCCAGTTTTGCGGCATCTTGCAACGTCTTTGTCTCTTTCTCATTGAGGTACGTCTTTATTTCATCACGGATTCCCGTTTTGAAGTCCTCTAGTAATATGAGCTGTTTAAGCTTTTCATAATCTTTACATACCTCCATCGAGGAACACCATCTCTCAAAAAATACCTCTTTTTCATGAGCAAACTCAATATAGGTTTGACTGTCAATTTTTTTATAATATCGGAACTTTTGCCGATATGCTTCAGGCACTAATTCATACGCTTTTAATATTGCGTCCTTCACACGGTCATAATCCCCCGCGTCTTCCATGGAAAGGGCCGAAAAGGTCTGTTGTGCTTTACCCCTTATTACACTCTGTAACATTAATGGCCAATGTTGTTTGGGCCAGTTCAGACTAAGGGCCACCTTCTCAAAATGTTGGAATTATTTATCCACTTCCCTCTCATTAAAGGGGGGAACCAATCTTACTTCTCTACTCGCTAGAAAACTAGGTTCATGTGATCTACTAGTAACACCCAATCTGGCTTTTTCTAGCTCATGCTGTCTTTCCCGTTCTTTTTCTTTTTCTTGCGCCTGTCTATCTCTTTCTTTTTCTTTTTCTTGCGCCTGTCTATCTCTTTCTTTTTCTTTTTCTTGCGCCTGTCTTTCTTTATCGTGTTCTAACTTTTTCTGCTCTAGCTCGATCCGCATCTTCTCTTTCTGTAACTCAATATTAACTTCAGTTACTGATGGCATAGTTTCAAACTGAGCTAGGTCGTTTTCTTCGAACACATCATCATCCACATAATACTCAGCAATATATCTCGATATTTCTGCTTTTCTTAAGCTAGCTTTCACATAATCGAGTCCTAATCTCTTACTAATCGTCAATAACTCCGGTTTCCTGAAGGTTAACAAATCCTCCGGTCTCGGTGACGTTAGAAAGGTATTTATCTCCATGGCCGCTGGTCTGACTTACAAAAATATTTCTACAATCGTGGAAAACACTCGTTTGTGTCCTAACAGTTTAGATCCCGGACGAATTATATGCGTCCTATTTATTTACGATCAGATCCCGGACGAATTTTATGCGTCCTATCAATTCAAATCAATTTCATATCCCGGACGAGCCCCCAATTGTCACGATCACGTGCGTGAAGATGGTCACGACCACGTGTGTGATGAGTGCCTTACTTATCAACCTTTCAAACCCAGCTAACAAGCCAAGCAAGCAGACCAGCGATCAACGGACACATGGAGTGAAATTTAAATTAAACGATATTTAATTATAAATGCCTGACAAAACTTATGTCAAAACATTCAACTCATGATAATCACATACATAATCACAAAACAGAGAAATGTGAAAAATCCCTCTTGGGCACGATGGCTATTTTCTACTTCCCACCTAACATCTGACCCCTTTGTCCATAAACTTAATTATTAACACTTAAAAGTCTCTCCATGTCAACACACTTTCACAGTTCCAGGGTCTAAACGATAGAGACTGTCCACACACCGCCTTATATACACTATATTGAAGGATTTCCAGACCTTCCACACACCACTCGTAGATACACTAAATCGGAGGGTTTCCAGACCTCCCACACATCATTGTAGATAAGCTAGATTGGAGGGTTTCCAGACCTCCCACACACCATCGTAGTTAAGGTAGATCGGAGGGTTTCCAGACCTCCCACACACCATAGTAGATAAGCTAGATCGGAGGGTTTCCAGACCTCCCACACACCATCGTAGTTAAGCTAGATCGGAGGGTTTCCAGACCTCCCACACACCATCGTAGATAAGCTAGATCGGAGGGTTTCCAGACCTCCCACACACCATCGTAGATAAGCTAGATCGGAGGGTTTCCAGACCTCCCACACACCATCGTAGTTAAGCTAGATCGGAGGGTTTCCAGACCTCCCACACACCATCGTAGATACACTAACATAATAGACACTCACACACCTTCAGCCACAATGGTTCCCCATGGCCCGATCACACAGATCGCCATACCGTCAAACTTTAAGGGGGCAACCAGCTTCATATCAATAGTAGACCAACACAATGGTTCCCCATGGCCCGATCACACAGATCGCCATACCGTCAAACTCTTAAGGGGGCAACCAGCTTCATATCAATAGTAGACCAACACAATGGTTCCCCATGGCCCGATCACACAGATCGCCATACCGTCATACTTTGGAGGGGGAACCACGTGTGTCGAGCTTCTCCTCTACTTATACTCCCGAGGTTTTTGCACACGCGACTAGTTTAAAGCGAGTCGTGTGTATCTATCCACGCTCGTCAACAATGTTAAAAACCGTGTTTTCCCCTCATAAGCTCACCCCCCTAGACTCGTGGCGCACAAGGCCACCGACCTTCCTCGTGATAGTAATCTTTCATGCTAGTCAACAACTTAAAAACTCCCCTTCTCCCCTACTAAGTTTACCCCCTCTATACTCGTGGCGTACAAGGTCATCAACCCTAATCGTGACAAACCTAAGTGTTAATGAGATCATGGTCCGTACTCTCGCTCGTCCCACATTTTCCTATTTCCATCTCTTTACGTCTAAGTATGTCTATCTCTCTTTTTCTTCTGTTGGACTTTCTGTCTCTCTTTCTCTCTTAATGCAAATGTGTAGTGTGTAGTTTATGTGTGTGTGGAGGGGGGGGGGGTGAGAAAAAAATAGAAAAAAGAGAGAAGACAGAAAGGAGAGAGGGAGAGAGAGGAGGGGAGGGGGCAAATTACCAGAGCAGGTTTTTGTCCGGTGTGTGTGTGTGGGGAGGGGGGGGGGGCTAGCGAGTAGGAATGACCATCAGAACTGTGACAGGACTCTTGATGTATTGGAATTGGCTCCCCAGGGTTGAGTAATAGATAGATAGATAGACAGATAGATAGATAGACAGACAGACAGACAGACAGACAGACAGACAGATAGATAGATAGATAGGTAGATAAATTGATAGATTGATAGATAGATAGATAGATAGATAGATAGATAGATAGATAGATAGATAGATAGATAGATAGATAGATAGATAGATAGATAGATAGATAGATATGTCACGAGTGGAGTGAGTGCAATTAAGGGGATTGCTACAGAGCGGGTGTAGAGTAAGAAGGGCTCACAGTAGACAGCAAGTTAAGCGTGCTGTTGTGAGTAGTGGGGGGGTCTGAATGAGGCGAAAGCGATGTATAACTATCACTGCAAGTTAGAAGGTCCGACGGAGCGGACCTGTGAATAAGAGCCCATCGGGCGGACATAAAGGGAAGCAGTCGAGAAGACTAGTGAGAGTCTTTCCAGTAATGACTGGTATGTAGAACGTTGATTGATTATTATGATTGATGTATTATATTATATTCGTCTATTACCATGATGTGAATAAGTATATGTGAGGAATGTGGAAGTCCTTGATATTGGATATAGCAAGGTGCGCCACGAGCGATAGATGAAAGTGAGTTCATGGATTTGTAGCGCGAGTGAGTAGTGTGTACTCCGATGGAAGTGTGTTACCGTAAGATGTGTGGTGAGTGAAAGGTGCACTAGTGTGTGTACGTTTCATGGGTTGTAAGGAGAGGTGGAGTGAATAGAAATGGTAGGGTATTATACCAATGTAATATTATTCTTGTAGGTGTCGGGGACGGGCCGCAGAGCCACCTCGATGAGCACAGGGGATAGGCCAGCATAGGGCCGGAGGCCACACATAGGCCAGAAGTGAGGCTGTCAGTGCAGGACAGCAGAGGCACATAAAGTCGTGGCAGTCAGGCCACGGACAGGGACGTAGATATGAGAGTGAATGAGATACTATATTGTTGCCATGTTGATAGGCTAGTGAACTGATACTATGTTGTTGCCATGTTGATGGCTATGGAAATAATAATGTGTTATTGCCCTGCTGAGGTGCTAGGGGAGTGCTAAGGGTATGACAATAGGAATGTGATATTGAGAGACTGCGGTGCCAGTAAATTATTAATGTGCTATTAAGACCCTGAGGGGAGAGGCTGAGGCCGAAGTGCCTTTAGGAGTGACTACCGGATTGTGGATCCGAGGGAGAGTGTGTGTGAGATAAGGCCGTTGTACGGCAGTCATTTCAATAATATAATGTATGTAATTGCGCTATTATATGTATAATTATGTTTAATAAATGTGTGAGTCTGATGGGCTGTTTTGTTAAGTGTTAAACTTGTTTGTTCGTGATTGTCGTCCTGTCATAAACTATTACATCTCCCAATCTGGGATTTGTGACACTGGGGGCTCGTCCTGTTTACCTGTGGTCATTTTGACATTGTGTATTCGTTATATCTAGTTGTTTTTCTGTTGTGCTAGGAATTCGTGCTGTTGTCTTTGTTCGTGGGATGAATGGAAATTTCATGATGATATGATTTATGTATGTTTATGAATAATAATATGTATTGATGAATATGTATTAATGTGTACTTAAATTTCTGCAGAGTGTGTGTGCCAGCCTGAGGAGTCAAGCGGCCAGAGCTCCGATTAAGGGGAGGAGTTAAACTCAAAATTTGAAAGTTAAGTAAAAGTCAAAATTTTTGTGCCCTGGATTTTGGGCTGTTCCTTTAATCTGTCTTTTTCCCTGTTTTTGCTGTTGTTGTCGTTATAGATTATACGGGCGGTGGCGCGGGTTTGCTGTGGTGAGCGTAGTTTATCCTCTTCGGGAGGTGGGCTAAATTTGGAACTTCGTTCATCACAGTGAACAGTTCTATAGGGACCTGTATTTTTGTTTAGATTGTAGCGTTCTATCTTCCTCGTTGTTTTAGGAAGACGTTTCTCTTGTCCTTCTCCTCCCTATCTGTAGATACGTTCTTTTTTTTCAGACTCTGTTCTTGTTGTACCGTGTAGTGTAATCGGCGTAGTTAGGTTGCATTTTTTTTCCATTATATTTTCTTTTTTAGGTCTTTGTCCTAGTCTGGTTCGTTGTCCTTGACGTACTTGTGGTCCTTCTACTATATTTCTTCATTCTTGTCGTTCTATTTTCTTTTATAATTAATAGTGCTATACATTTTATAGATATAGAATTAGTTGTGCTGTAAAGGTAAATTTCTGAATTGTATTTGAGACAACTGGGTGTTGTTATATCTAGTGTGATCTCAGGTCTCTGGTCGTGTCGTTACTGATCATACCGACAGGTTAGCCGTTTTTGTAATACATACCATAACCATAAATCTGTGAAATGGCGGAACTCCAACAATTAATGAAGTTGGGTAAGGAACTTGGCCTTGAGGGAGAAGAGCTACGCGGCTGGATTAAAGAACAGCAGGCGGATTTGCGCGATGAGCGTGCTAAGGATAGAGAGCGAGAAAAAGAAGCTCAAGACCGACAGAGAGAACAGGAAAGAGAGGCTAAGGATAAGGAACAGGAAAGGGAGTTTAAGCAACAGGAAAGAGAGGCTAAGGAAAGGGAGCAGGAGATAAGGTTAAAGGAGATAGAGGCGCAAGTAAAGATTGCGGAGTTAGAACTCAAGAAGAATACGCCAGCGGAAACGGCTGAGCGGCAGGTACACAATAAAGGTGGTGTTAGGATTAAGCTCCCTACGTTCGACGACCGGAAGGACGACATAGACGCCTTCCTTTACAGGTTCGAACTGAACGCACAATTGCAATGGGGGGAAAATAAGGAATTATGGGCCACGTACCTGGCATCGCTATTGCAGGGGCGAGCGTTAACCTACTTTAAAGAGCTACAGCGCGAAGACGTGCAAGATTACGATAAGCTGAAGGCTTTGCTGCTTCGCCGATTTGCGCGTACCGAGGAATATTTCCGGGAGCAGTTTAGGCGGGCACGTGCAGATACCAGGGAGGACTTTGCTGCCTTCGTCGCGAGACTAACGGAGTATTTCGCGAACTGGGTAGACTTGGCGCATGTGGGCGCGGATTTTGCTAAACTGAAAGACTTAATGATCCGTGACCAGCTGTACGCGTCGTGCCACAAAGATCTGGTGGCTTTCCTGAAAGAGAACGAACCCGCGACGGTGCAGGAGGCGTCTAAGTTGGCGGAAGCATACCGTACGGCACATCCGTCCAAACCAGTCGCCAGGGCGTACGTCCAAGATGCTGGGTACGTCGCCGTTGTCGAGGGGTCGCCGGCAGGACTTAGGGACAGGTCGCGTCAGCGTGGTGCCTATAGTGGGCAAGGCCAGGGGCAGCATAGGGGCTATCACCAATCACCGGCATATGGATCCGGTAAGTTTGACCGAGCAGGAGGGCTAGGTCGCGGTAATGGCCGGGGGCGAGTTGTGACCTTTGCCGATGACCGACGGCATAGGGACTCTAGTTCCGGTCGCGAGGGGTCACGGGGACCCAGGCCTAGGGCAGCACAGGGAGCGGAGTGTTGGACTTGCGGACGCGTGGGTCACTTTTCCCGCGAGTGTAGGGCCGCGAAGTGTTGGAACTGCGGAAGAGCAGATCACATCAGCGTGAACTGCCCTGCAGGTAGGATAGCGGCGAACGTGGACAGTAGCTCCAGTCCAGGCTCCCCAAATAAATTTCATCATGCGGCCGCGTGTGTTACATCGGACAACGGAGGCGGACAGTATTCTAAGTGTCCCAGTTGTGAGAAGTTATTATCTTCCGGTGTTTTACCTTGTGGGAGAAAGATCCCCGTTATAAATTCATGTCATACAGGAGGTGGTCTTAGGGTTTATCCGGGGTTTGTTGGGGACGAACCGGTCTCGGTTTTACGAGATACAGGATCTACCGTTGTGGGAGTGCATAGGGACTGCATTCGGGATTCACAGCTTACAGGTGAGACTGTCCCGTGCATCCAATTTTCGGGGGCCATTGAGAAATTACCCATGGCAAAAATAATGATAGATACACCTTTCCTTAGCGGGGAAGTCGAAGCAGTCGTTGGTTGTTTTCCAGGCGCCCAGCTCATCATTGGGAATGTATCACGGGTAGTTTCCCCTTCCGATGAGAACGTGCAAGCATGGTCGCAATCAAAAGGTATTGACTTTTGCGCCGCGGTCGAAACACGTCGACGGGTAGCGGATAAAGATAAGATTAGACCTTTGGCGACGCCAGCGGTCAACCTAGATATCACGCCAGAGCGCTTGGCGAGATTACAAAGGGAGGACCCATCATTAAACCCATGTTTTGGGGAAGCGCGAACCGAGAAAACGAGGAAATATAAAAACGGGTCATCTTCTTTTTTTGTCCAGGGGGGCATTCTGTTCCGTATGTACGTCACAGTGGCTTCTGTTCAAAAGCAGGTCGTCGTGCCACGGTCGTTAATTGCTACAGTATTGCGTCTGGCCCATGATGTTCCATTAGCGGGTCATATGGGAAGTGCTAGAACCAAGCAGAGAGTTCTGAAAGATTTTTATTGGCCGTCAGTATACAGAGATGTGCAAGTCTATTGTAGGACGTGCAGTGCGTGCCAAAAGACGACGCATAAGGGTCGTACACCCCAGGCTCCTCTTCAAAAGATCCCCACGGTTTCGGAACCGTTTAAAAAGGTTTCGATAGACCTTGTTGATTTAAGAGAAAGATTATCTTCAGCGCGCACTATAGCAGAAGAAGCGTCTAGTATCGCTTCAGCAAGAGCAAAGACCTATAAAGATAAAGGTTCCAAACTGAGAATTTTTAAGCCAGGAGACAAGGTTCTGTTGTTGTTACCTACGGACCATAATAAGTTATTGATGACATGGAAAGGTCCTTATGTTATTGAGCGAATTGTTTCGAAGGTAGATTACGCTATCCACATTGATGGATCAGTAAGAGTTTTCCAGGTTGATATGCTGCAGAGGTTTCATGAGAGACCAGAGTATCTGTATTCTCATACTAGTGTTGAGGGACATACCTAATGTCGTGTCATTCTTTGACGATATAGCATGCCATACGTCGACATGGTCTGATCATATTCAGACACTAACAGTAATTTTTCAACGATTACGTCATTTTGGGTTAACTGCTAAACCCGCAAAGATGGAGTTGGCATGTCCAGAGATAATATTCTTAGGACATATTGTGGGTAGAGGTGTTCAGAGACCTGAAGAAACAAAAATTGACAAGTTAGTAGGGTTGCAAATCCCTAAAACAAAGAAACAAGTCAGAAGCTTAGTGGGAATTTTAAATTATTACAGAAAGTTCATTCCAAATTTTTCCCCCTTGTCATCTTCTCTTACTGACCTTACTAAAAAGGGACAACCCGATAAGGTCCAGTGGACGTCTGAATGTCAGACATCATTTGATAATTTGGTGACAGCATTATCATCGTCACCCATTTTGATATTACCCGATTTTCGATCTAATTTTATCCTCAGAACGGATGCGTCGGACTCTGGTGTCGGCGCTTGTCTTCTACAGGAGAAGAACGAATGTCTCCATCCTGTATGTTATGTCAGTAGGAAGTTATTGCAGAGAGAAAGAAAGTATTCTGTGATAGAGCGTGAGTGTCTTGCCATTGTCTGGTCCGTCCAGAAACTAGGACGTTATCTCATGGGACGAGAATTTTGTATCCAGACAGACCACAAGCCACTGACATTTTTGTCGAAGAATCGTTCGTCCAGCCCACGCTTGTCTAGATGGGCATTGGCTTTGCAGCCGTATACCTTCGTTATTCAACCAATTCCAGGAACCAGCAATCATATCGCCGACTACCTTAGTCGAGCCTAGGGGAAGATTTCAGGAGCTTATACATCGGAGGACAGGAACATTGACAGGATCTGTGTGAATAAGTCGACTTTAAAATATTGACATTATAAATATGATATGAAGAATGGTTGATAAGTTGAGTGGTTTTTTGATTCTGTATTAAGTATTGTGATTACTTAGCTATTCATGATGTGACACATATATGCATATTGCAGGCCATACGGATCCCCATATTTTCCCCTGATTTCGGTATTTTATATACTAGGGGAACTGCTAGGTCAGTTTTTTTTTAGTGTAGGTATTGCTCACGCTCACTCGTTGACAGTCATCTTGATGCGATTTGAAATTAATTGCATTAATTTTTTTGGGGTGGGGGATGATGTCACGAGTGGAGTGAGTGCAATTAAGGGGATTGCTACAGAGCGGGTGTAGAGTAAGAAGGGCTCACAGTAGACAGCAAGTTAAGCGTGCTGTTGTGAGTAGTGGGGGGGTCTGAATGAGGCGAAAGCGATGTATAACTATCACTGCAAGTTAGAAGGTCCGACGGAGCGGACCTGTGAATAAGAGCCCATCGGGCGGACATAAAGGGAAGCAGTCGAGAAGACTAGTGAGAGTCTTTCCAGTAATGACTGGTATGTAGAACGTTGATTGATTATTATGATTGATGTATTATATTATATTCGTCTATTACCATGATGTGAATAAGTATATGTGAGGAATGTGGAAGTCCTTGATATTGGATATAGCAAGGTGCGCCACGAGCGATAGATGAAAGTGAGTTCATGGATTTGTAGCGCGAGTGAGTAGTGTGTACTCCGATGGAAGTGTGTTACCGTAAGATGTGTGGTGAGTGAAAGGTGAACTAGTGTGTGTACGTTTCATGGGTTGTAAGGAGAGGTGGAGTGAATAGAAATGGTAGGGTATTATACCAATGTAATATTATTCTTGTAGGTGTCGGGGACGGGCCGCAGAGCCACCTCGATGAGCACAGGGGATAGGCCAGCATAGGGCCGGAGGCCACACATAGGCCAGAAGTGAGGCTGTCAGTGCAGGACAGCAGAGGCACATAAAGTCGTGGCAGTCAGGCCACGGACAGGGACGTAGATATGAGAGTGAATGAGATACTATATTGTTGCCATGTTGATAGGCTAGTGAACTGATACTATGTTGTTGCCATGTTGATGGCTATGGAAATAATAATGTGTTATTGCCCTGCTGAGGTGCTAGGGGAGTGCTAAGGGTATGACAATAGGAATGTGATATTGAGAGACTGCGGTGCCAGTAAATTATTAATGTGCTATTAAGACCCTGAGGGGAGAGGCTGAGGCCGAAGTGCCTTTAGGAGTGACTACCGGATTGTGGATCCGAGGGAGAGTGTGTGTGAGATAAGGCCGTTGTACGGCAGTCATTTCAATAATATAATGTATGTAATTGCGCTATTATATGTATAATTATGTTTAATAAATGTGTGAGTCTGATGGGCTGTTTTGTTAAGTGTTAAACTTGTTTGTTCGTGATTGTCGTCCTGTCATAAACTATTACATCTCCCAGTCTGGGATTTGTGACAAGATAGATAGATAGATAGATAGATAGATAGATAGATAGATAGATAGATGGATAGTGGGGTTATAACGTTAACCATATTATCGTCGCACCAATGGAAAGTCACCCTCCCCCCTACCCTACAAAAAGGAAAATAAATAAAAAATTACTGTACCCGATATTCCGTATTAAGGACGAAAGTGATAAAATATTATGTGACATTGTCCACTGGTTTGCTATTTAATAATTATACATCAGGCATAATTGTGTTTTCACTAAGAATGACGTTCTGTCTGACACCTGGAAAGGAATCAAAGACTTGGTGTTGCTTGTGAGATGTAGGTGGGAAAACAGTGTTTCACCAATTCAATACTTTATGACATAATCTGTATCATGTGTGTTACGAGTCTGGTCTGGGGTTATGACTGCATTTTAAAATCGAGAGGTATTTACTGATTAAGCTTTCGTACCATGCCACACACTAATAACAATCTGAATAAGTTTTTTTATCAACAAACCTGCAGGGCCACAAATTTAATTACCTTAAATATCCTAACAATTTTGTCTAAATCTCTTACATACTAAAAAGACAACATCAGCAGCATCAAATAAAAATTCAATAATATGTCACTAGAAGTCTCCTCTAGATTCCTATAAGGTTAAGATCATTCTGACTCACTAACAATTTAAGTATGAATTATCTATCTCTCAGATATAGTCTGCCTACTATCTATCAAGCAAAATACTCATGTCTCTGGCGACAATGTCATCTCAGCTATTTGTGCCTACCGCTTATAATGGATCAAGCTCGTCAATACAAACTGACGTAATTAAGTTAGATCTACTCTAGGATGGGCTGGCAATCCCCAGCCTCATCCAGACAACTCAATTTCAATTCACAGTTGTGTATGCCAAACATTCATACTAGATCGAGTTGCAAGTTAATATACATCTTTATCTTGCATTCTTGGGTAGCACTTCTAGAAGATGCAGCAATCCTGTCCTACTGGAAAAATTACTTTCAGCTCCTCGTTCATTGTTGAATCAACAGACAAACACTTACACTTGGTCCCTGATAAGGAATCAGGGAACAGTAGACAACAGCAGTGGGTAAATCATACTCGAGCATATGGCACCATCGTAATGCCTATAATGGACATAGACATGAAAATAACAGTCTACTGATTCTTCTGGCAGAATCACGCCGACGCCTGCACAGATGGAATTTTCTGTATGAAGTAAAGAACATAGGTATGGCTACGCTTATATACTGTGCGGCCAGCTGCAAATTACCGTCCAAATGTCTAGATTTGATTGGTGCATCCATTCCGAGCTCAGCTCGTATTATTAATAGATTCTGCATGGAAGTCGGTCACGGCCTTGTACCAGAAACAGACAAGGTCGAATTAAAATGTCAAAACCATTACTAAAATCTCTAAACCCTCGTGCTTTCTACGTTTTATGTACGAATTTCTGAACGCGACTAAGCGTCTTAAACTATCTAACCTTATTCACCCCTTCTCTTCCCTCGTAAGAGTTCATCAAAATCACGGGGTCGAGAATTGCACCGTCACTCCTAACCCATCCATTTATTCTATCTTGCCCCACTTTCTTTCCATCTCTAAGAAAAAGTGTTACAAAAACAAACTGTTCACGAGAACAGTTCAAGGACAATTTACGCTGGTTATAATCAACGAGACCGTGAAAAAAAACAAGTCTCTTCTAGTCGTGACCCAGCACGACATTTATAACTTTAACCTTGACATCCCCCACCCCAGTGGAAATTTTAAGAAAAATTTACACGATAGGATCCAAGAAACCACAAAGTTATTGTGGTGGGGGCTCAAGTACTACTGTAGAAAAGACAGCCTTAAGCTTAAGAACAAAAAATCTAACTAAGAACGTGCATATTGGATGGACAAAAAGCATACAATTATTGATGCCACGTTCTATAGAATCTAGTCTATCGAAATATTCTTACTGCACACAATCAAACTTCTCACGAACATTTATAATAACAATGAGTATATCACTGTATACTGCTGAATTAAAGTATAACTACTATCAAACAATCAGGCCTTACTGAAGGAATAGGCTGATAATTATCTAGTCAACACACATAATTGCTGCTTATATACACATTCACAAACAATATATTGTTAATTAAAATACTGTGGTATCCAATGGCAGCAGTAGCTCTGGTAGCTTGGTTTGCCATGTCTCCATCTCATTGACCCGCTGACAAGGGCGTCAGGTTTGTCAGAAGTTCAGGTCACAGTCCGGAATGACGCTGGTGGAAAGAGGATATTCACAAAAAAGGATTGTAAAACTGGTTCATAAAGTAATGAACAAGATAAATGTGAATCCATCCACCGTCTAGAATTGAGGGGGAAAAGTACTATCCAACCCCAATACAAGACACAACACTCTTTAATAGGAAACTAAATTAGACGTGACAAAACATCAGCTTGGGAATTGTCACCGCCAGGGATAGCCCGGATAACAAACCGGTATTCCTGGAGTGCAAGACTCCACCTCGTTAATCGAGCATTTTTAGCCCTGTTAGCCTTCAAGAATAACAACGGACGATGGTCCGTTTCAATTATAAACTCGGACATGAGTAGATATCGCGAAAATGCGTTTACAGCAAAAATGATAGCGAGGCACTCTCGCTCAATAATTGCATAGCGGCATTCCCTATCTAGCAACTTGCGGCTGGCGTATAGACATGGCCGCAAGGTATCGTCTCGTTCCTGTAATAACACAGCTCCCAATCCCTTGTCCGACGCATCAGTGCGGACAATAAATATTTGGTTTATATCTGGCAGTATGAGAATGGGGGAAGTGGAAAACAATTGTTGAACGGTACGAAGTGTATCAGCACATTCGGTTGTCCATTTCACTTTATTAGGAAAATCCTTTCTTGTGAGGTCCGACAACGGAGCTGTAAGCGAAGAAAAATTTGGAATGAATTTCCTATAATAGTTAAGAAAGCCCAATAAACTACGAACTTCTTTCTTAGTTCGAGGGGGTTGGAGCTTTAAGATGGTAGTTATCTTCTTGTCATCAGGAGTCTGAACGCCGTGGGCAATTGTATGGCCCAGAAAATTAATTTCATTATACCCTAAAAACACCTTACTGGGTTTCGCCGTAAGGCCAGCTCGACGAAGAGCAATAAAAACTTGTCGTAGGGCTGCGAGGTGGCCCGACCAATTGGTTTCATAAATACAAATGTCGTCAAAATAGGACAACACGGAATTCATACCCTGGAGCAATATTGTCATCATACGGGCGAAAGTGGCAGGGGCTGTAACTAATCCGAAAGGCATATAGCGCCACTGCATAAGACCCAACGGGGTCTGAAAAGCGGTATATTGCTTGCTATTCTCATCAAGCGGAATTTGCCAATAGCCTTTGGAAAGATCAATTTTAGAAAAAATCGTTGCCCTCGCTAACCGCGCAAAAAGATTCTCCTGGTTGGGAATCGGTTCAGCGTCATATATCGTAATCTCATTAAGTTTACGATAGTCAATACAAAAACGCACTGTATCATCTTTTTTTTTCACTAAGACGATGGGTGAGTTATATGGGCTCGTCGATCGCTCTATCACTCCCAGGTGAAACATGTTACGTACCTCGGTTATTATAGTCTCCTGTGCGTGCAGCGGACGCGGGTATGGTTTAACAAAGACGGGTATATCCGTTTTTAATCTTATAACATGCTGTACCAATGAAGTATTACCTGGTAGATCAGTAAAGACCATAGTAAACTCGTTAATTAAATCTCTTATATCTTGTCTTTGCGATTCAGACAGATCTGGATTTATATTTACATCCGACGTATTTTCAGAAGATTGCAGTGCGGGGATTGAATGCTGTATCTTAATAGGATCATCATCGTCAACTGCAACTAAGGCCGCATTGGCCTGAGCAACCACATTTCGGCGATTATTCTGACGATTATCATCGTCGGACAGGTACTGCTTTAACATATTTATATGGAAGACTTTGTCCTGTCCCCGAATCTTGATAAGATAATTTACTCGAGAAAGTCTCTTTAGGACTTTAAAAGGTCCCTTCCATGTAAGAAGGAGTTTATTTTTCGTCTCCGGAAGGAGAACAAGAGTTTGGTCTCCGACGGCCAAGGTTCGCAATCGGCTACCTTGATCACGATATAGTTTATAAAGACTCGCATGCGCCGCAGAAGATTTTTGTGCGAGCTGACATGCATTAAGAATTCGATGTCGCAAGTCTACAACGTATTGATATGCAGACCGCGTATCGTTGTCGTCGGTGTCTGAACCGGCGAATAAATCACGGAGTATGGCCATTGGACCACGCGGCTTGCGACCATACAATAATTCGAAGAGGGAAAAACCCGTCGATGCGTTCGGTAGTTCTCGGTATGCAAAGAGAATAGCGGGGAGTTGTCGATCCCAATCACTCGGCTTGTCGGCCGAAACTCGCGCAAGCATAGCTTTCATGGTAGCATTCCACCGTTCACAGCAGCCATTAGACTGTGGGTGGTATGGAGATGTCAATCTTTGTTTAATCCCTACCAATTCCAAGACTTTCTTAAAAAGCTCAGAGGTAAACTGTGGACCTCTGTCCGATAAAATTTCAACCGGAAATCCAAGACGCGAAAAAATAGTAATAAGGGCTTCAGCCACATGATCGGCTGAAATGTCTTTTAGTGGAATGGCCTCTGGCCAACGGGTTGCGTAGTCAATGACAGAAAGTATAAAACGATGTCCTCTGTCTGACTTGTGTAGAGGGCCAACTATATCTACGGCAACGCGCTCAAATGGTCTGGAGACCATAGGCATCTCCTGCAGAGGAGCCCGCGATGCTCTCCCTTTAGGAGTACGTCTCTGACATACGTCACATGTTGATACGAACCGGTTTACATCTGCGTAAATACTGGGCCAAAAAAATTGCGATAGTATTCGAGACTTAGTTCTGGCCTTTCCTTGGTGACCCGCCAAGGAAGTATCATGCGCGAGACGAATAATGTCGCGACGAAAAGATCTTGGTACTACAAGCTGCATAACGGCCTCTCGCTTATTCCGAAAATTACGATATAATAAGTCATCTTTAATAAGAAACTTAGAGGTATCCGGCGCTGTAGGATCAACTTTAGTAAACAAATGTTTCAATGTGGGGTCTGAATGTTGCTCATCATGGAATGCACTAGACGTTATGTTCACTTCAATAGTAGGGTTACTCAATGCACTGTCTGCTCGTCGACTCGATTGTAGGCGTGTTGTCGCACAAGCAACACTTTCATCCTCAGTCCAAATTTCCAAGTCACCGATAGGAAACTTATTTACTTGAGGTACATTCCCTATGATTACATCAGCCACCGGATTAGGCAGTACACATGCGGTAACAATACCTGTGAGAAAAGGTGTATCAATATAAACTTATGCAAGACGGAATCGCTCTACAGATCCGCCAAAAGTAATACAAGTTACATCCTTATCCAAAAATTGTGTTGGACGGACTAGTGACTGCCGAACGCCGATAGTCGTGCATCCGGAGTCACGTAGAACAGAAGCGCGAATCGCGTTCACGCGGCCCTGGTAAAATGTTAATTCACCCAGTTCATGTAGGGCGGACATGACTGGAATAGCTTTTGATTGCGATGAAGATTTATTAGTATAACCAACATCTGTATAGGGTGTAGATTGTACAGAGCAGGCATTTGCCGCTTCCATTTTCACGTTACAAAATTTTTGTATGTGGCCTACCCTATTACACCTAAAACACATATTACGATGAGGATCGTTTCCACGATAAGGAAGACTCTGCGGCCTATCATAATCATGATTATTATCAAAATGCACTCGTCGCGGCGGTCCCTGAGGCCGGTTATATTGTTGGCCTGGATAGTTGCCACGATAATATGGGCGAGGCTCGTAAAAAGAATAGCTTTGGTATCCTCGACGCGGGGATAAATTACTTCGATTCGGAAAATCCCTCTGTCTAAAAAAAGGCGGCTCTGATTGAGAGCGCGGATTTGGGGCCTGACGACGAGTCGGCCTTGAACGATCGTGTCCGGTTGGCGTTCCTTTGCCCACGTTGGCATAACACGGTGCTGTAGTTGAAGGCTTTGCCAAAGGACGATTTGGGTGGGCGGACGCATAACGTTCCGCGCACGATGTGATTTCTTCAGAGGATGTCGGTGCCCTCTCTTTAAGGTGGGCAACCAAATCGGAATGACATGCCGTATAGATTTGGTCTTTTAAGACCAAATCATAAAGTTGGGAATAATTTCCGGTAGTCACGTTCGCGAGTTCGATCCAGCGATCTAAGTAATGTTTCAGCCGATTCACATAAGTTGAGAAATTTTCAGATGGCTCAGGTTTACATGCGCGAAATCTCTGATGAAAGCCATCCTCGGTATGCTGGAATCGCTTAAGCAGTGCTGTTTTAAGCTTGTCATAGTCGTTGGCATCCTCTACTTTGAGGCTATGAAATACTTCTAGAGCCTTACCTGTTAGTAAATTAGACAGGCATGAACTGTACATCGCCTGCTGCCATCCGACGCATTTAGCGTGTAGCTCGAACCGATGCAAATATGCGTCGATCCGGTCGAGTTTTTCATTAAACGTCGGAAGCTTCGGTTTCGTAGCATATGTATTGCTGGCAGCAGTGGGGGCTATGAGCGATTCTCGCTCTAATTTCTTGATTGCGAGTTCATGCTCCCTTTTTTCTCTCTCCACAGCCTCTTTTTCTCGTTCTCTTTCTCTTTCCTTTTCTCTCTCTCTTTCTTTTTCTCTTTTTCTTTCTCTTTCTTCTTTTTCTCTTTCTCTTTCTCTTTGTTCCTTTTCTCTCTCTCTTTCTTCTCTTTCTTTTTCTCTTGCTGCTAACCGATCCTCACGGTCTCGGTCCTGCTGTACTTGTCGTTCGCACCACGAGGCGCGTTCTTCTTCTGGTATACCCAGAGCCTTGGCAGAGTCAATGTATTTGAGAAACTCGGCCATAATGTGTATTAAAATCTGTTACCCGTATAGATTCTTATAGAATCAAAACACTGGCACGCTAGTGTGTGCACAATTAGTAAGTATTTACCTACTGTTACGGTATATCGCGGTATCAATTATATTATCTATAACAGTTACTCTCTCTCAATATTAATTCAGTGTCCTACGTTAGCACTGCTTCGCGAAAAGAACGTTCTATCTCTCTCTGTAAATTGCAGGCAGTGTCACTTCCACTGCAAAAATTTTATCTCTCTCTCTCTGAATATGAATTCTAGTAAGGCAGTGCCGTCTATCCGTTGCTCCCACTGCAATAAAATATATATGTATCGCCTTCAATGCGACAAATTAGTGTCTTGAGTGATCACTCTCAAAATTTATGTCTCTCTCAACGCGACGAACCAGTGTCCTCTGTTATCACTGTCAAAAATGTATCGCTCTCTCAACGCGACAAATTTGAAATATCTCTCTCTTCTTAAAACGCGCACACGCAGTGTCCTCTGTTACCACTGCTAAATTATTCTCTCTATATTCGACGTGAAATTAGCACGTGACCAAAAATCTATTATCTCTCTCTCTCTCACATATCAATACCAGATTACAATTCAACGTGGTTTTAGCACGTGAAACACCTCAGGCATATATTGTAAACATAGCAATGTTAGTATACTAGTTTGAAGTTTATAAGGAAGGAAAAAAGAAATACACTAAACAGGACGCTAGACTCACAAGAAAGACGAACGATAACAGACCCTACAAGTCCTAACTTATATTACAGAAAGTTTAAGAAAAAGACAGGAGAGACATCTTCCTAAAGAAATGTAAGGAAGCAAGAAAAACGCCACAATCTATACGAATAATGGATCCCTAATAGAACTCTTCACAGTGAAGCAAATCCCCCCGAGTTATCAATAGCCACCAAGGCACTCCAATATCCTTCGTAATGGCAAAGAAGATATGCTATACTATGACCCCAACCAACCTCCCGCTCTTAAACTAAACATATAGTAAATGGAAAAAAGCCTGGAAACACAGAGCGGAAAGTACCTCGCCCTCCTCAAGATTGACAAACAGATGGTTCACTTAACTTTCTTTTGAGGAATTCAGATGGTAATGTCCTCAATCCATAGCTCGTTCCAAGCCCCAAAAAAATGTGTTTCTGTCTGAGGTAGATCTGTAAGGTGGATGGTGTCCCTCGCCGGTGTCGTCGGGTCAATGGGATGATGAGCTCACCATATGAAATTGAACCAAAATATTATATTAACACAAATTGCCTATAAACTATAATAAAAAGGACCTGAAATCACAATGTTAGAACAGTACAATACTAAATAATGGAATAAAATGCAATAGGTTTTAGAATAATTTACCTAAATGGCATGGCGTTATTTAAGTTCTTTAAGGGGTCCCTCTCCAGTGTTACGAGTCTGGTCTGGGGTTATGACTGCATTTTAAAATCGAGAGGTATTTACTGATTAAGCTTTCGTACCATGCCACACACTAATAACAATCTGAATAAGTTTTTTTATCAACAGACCTGCAGGGCCACAAATTTAATTACCTTAAATATCCTAACAATTTTGTCTAAATCTCTTACATACTAAAAGACAACATCAGCAGCATCAAATGAAAATTCAATAATATGTCACTAGAAGTCTCCTCTAGATTCCTATAAGGTTAAGATCATTCTGACTCACTAACAATTTAAGTATGAATTATCTATCTCTCAGATATAGTCTGCCTACTATCTATCAAGCAAAATACTCATGTCTCTGGCGACAATGTCATCTCAGCTATTTGTGCCTACCGCTTATAATGGATCAAGCTCGTCAATACAAACTGACGTAATTAAGTTAGATCTACTCTAGGATGGGCTGGCAATCCCCAGCCTCATCCAGACAACTCAATTTCAATTCACAGTTGTGTATGCCAAACATTCATACTAGATCGAGTTGCAAGTTAATATACATCTTTATCTTGCATTCTTGGGTAGCACTTCTAGAAGATGCAGCAATCCTGTCCTACTGGAAAAATTACTTTCAGCTCCTCGTTCATTGTTGAATCAACAGACAAACACTTACACTTGGTCCCTGATAAGGAATCAGGGAACAGTAGACAACAGCAGTGGGTAAATCATACTCGAGCATATGGCACCATCGTAATGCCTATAATGGACATAGACATGAAAATAACAGTCTTCTGATTCTTCTGGCAGAATCACGCCGACGCCTGCACAGATGGAATTTTCTGTATGGAGTAAAGAACATAGATATGGCTACGCTTATATACTGTGCGGCCAGCTGCAAATTACCGTCCAAATGCCTAGATTTGATTGGTGCATCCATTCCGAGCTCAGCTCGTATTATTAATAGATTCTGCATGGAAGTCCGTCACGGCCTTGTACCAGAAACAGACAAGGTCGAATTAAAATGTCAAAACCATTACTAAAATCTCTAAACCCTCGTGCTTTCTACGTTTTATGTACGAATTTCTGAACGCGACTAAGCGTCTTAAACTATCTAACCTTATTCACCCCTTCTCTTCCCTCGTAAGAGTTCATCAAAATCACGGGGTCGAGAATTGCACCGTCACTCCTAACCCATCCATTTATTCTATCTTGCCCCACTTTCTTTCCATCTCTAAGAAAAAGTGTTACAAAAACAAACTGTTCACGAGAACAGTTCAAGGACAATTTACGCTGGTTATAATCAACGAGACCGTGAAAAAAAACAAGTCTCTTCTAGTCGTGACCCAGCACGACATTTATAACTTTAACCTTGACAATGTGTCCTTGTAAAATTTCAGAAAATTTCTACCAAAACGAATGACGGCGTCAAGATCTGGCAGTTACATGTGGTGGGACATTCTGGAGCATCTGCAGCCTCAGAATACTCTCTACTGGACACATCGTTTGAATGTTGACTTCACTGAGTTCATATTGCTAAGATGGGACGCCTAAAACATTGAGAATCTTCAACATCGGCAAGGCCTTCTTGAATCTTTCTAAGCTATTTTCTAACAGTCTGGATACTTGGGGATTTATCTCTTGATTTAGTTGAAAGATTACTGTGTATTTCTGCTGGTGTTTGGCACAAAATATTTCGTCAATTTGATGACAACAAGGACATCAGATTTCAAGACAGAAGTTTGTATTGTGTAACAATCCCATGATGGTTGTGCTTAAACATGATCTCTACATCTTGTTAAGCTACAGCATTAAAACGTCTTCATAGAGTAAACTTATATTAATGAAGTACCATTCTGTCAAAATTCATTGACATTTTTATGTGAGTTACAGAGCAAGTAAAGTTACTGTTGTGAAGATCCTCGTACATAAGATGATGGGAAAGATGTTGTGGCTAACAATGAGTTTTCCTCTATAATTAAAAAAAGTACAAGTGTCATTAGGTAACCAGCAATAAATGATTTGACTGGGTCGTTGAAAGCAATTGACGGAATTGATATAGAAACAGTTTAACTGTGGGTTCTACAAGCTGGTGTTGATGTGGACAATTTCACTGTTTCTACATGACGTAAAAGCGTCCCTAATTTCGACCGTCTGTCACAGGTAATTATTCAGTTCTCTACGTATTCCTACAAAACAGAGCGGATCCACATAGAAGGACTGAATAAGGACAAGACTGGTTTTTAAGGAAATAGGAAAACGAGCTAAGGACCATTGGTAAAGGCACTTGATGTCAACGATGGCATCTGTTCAAGGGGACCATTTACAAAATGAAGCGGATCCAGCCAATCAGGAGGAATATGACGTCCATGGCATGTCCATGTTCTTGCTAGCATGTAGATATGGAAGCGTGGACGATGTTAAAACATCACTGGAAATGGGAGCTGACCCTAACAAGCAAGACATTGATGGCTGGACCGCTTTAATGGTGGCATCACATGAAGGTAATTTGGAGGCAGTTAAAATATTACTAGAAAAGAGAGCTGACCCTCACATGCAAAACAAGTATGGCATGACTGCGTTAATGATGGCATCAGAGGGAGGAAATTTGGAGGTGGTCAAAATATTACTAGATAACAGAGTTAACATTAAAATGCAAGGCAAGAATGATATAAACGTCTTTATGGTGACATCAGAGGCAGGCAATTTGGAAATGGTTAAAATACTACTGGAAAAGGGACTTCACCCTAACAAGCAAGATAACTATGTCAGAACCGCCTTAATGACGGCATCAAATATGAGAACTTTGGGGATGTGTAAAATACTACTGGAAAATGGAGTTGACCCTAACATAGAAGACAAATATGGCAGGACGGCGTTTATGATGGCATCAGAGGCAGGAAATTTGGAGGTGGTTAAAATACTGCTAGAAAAGGGAGTTGATCCTAACAAGGAAGACAAGTATGGCAGAACCGCAATAATGATGGCATCAGAGAGAGGAAAATTGGACGTGGTTAAAATACTACTAGAAAACAGAGTTGACCATAACAAGCAAGACAATGATGGCTGGACAGCGTTTATGATGGCATCCGAGGGAGGAAATTTGGAGGTGGTTAAAATACTACTAGAAAAGGGAGTTGACCCTAACATAGAAGACAAATATGGCCGGACGGCGTTTATGATGGCATCAGGGGGAGGAAATTTAGAGGTGGTTAAAATATTATTAGAAAAGGGAGCTGATCCTAACGAGCAAGACAAGTACGACAGGACCCCATTAATGATGGCATCAGAGGGAGGACATTTGGAGGTGGTTAAAATATTACTAGAAAATGGAGCTGATCCTCATAGGCAAGACGAGTATGGCATTACTTCGTTAATGATGGCATCAGAGGCAGGACATTTGGAGGTGGTTGAAATACTACTGGACGTCGGAGTTGATCCTAACAAGCAAGACGAGAATGGCAAGACTGCGTTAATGATGGCATCAAATAAAGGAAATACTGATTTAGTTAAAATACTTCTAGAAAAGGGAGTTGACCCTAACAAGAAAGACGAGAATGGCAAGACCGCCTTTATGATGGCATCAGAGAGAAGAAATTTGGAAATGGTTAGAATACTACTAGAAAGGGGAGTTGACCCTCACCAGCAACGCGACTATGGCTTGACCGTGTTAATGATGGCTTCAATGGGAGGAAATTTGGAAGTGGTTAAAATGCTACTGGAAAAGGGCTTTGACCCTAACATGGAAGACCAATATGGCAGGACCGCATTTATGATGGCATCAAAGGGAGGAAGCTTAGAGGTGGTTAAAATACTACTGGAAAAGGGAGCTGACCCTCACAAGCAAGTCGAGTATGCCAGGACTTCATTGATGATGGCATCAGAAAGAGGAAATTTGGAGGTGGTTAAAATATTAATGGAAAAGGGAGTTGACCCTAACAAGCAAGACGATGATGGCAGGACCGCGTTTATGATGGCTTCAAAGGCAGGAAACTTGGACTTGGTTAAAATACTACTGGAAAAGGGAGCTGACCCTCACAAACAAGACAAGTCTGGCATAACCGTGTTAATGATGGCATCAGTGGGAGGAAATTTGGAGGTGTTTAAAATACTACTAGAAATGGGAGCTGATCCTCACAAGCAAGACAAGTGTGGCAGAACCGCGTTTATGTTGGCATTAAAGGGAGGAAATGTGGAGGTGGTTAAAAAACTACTAGAAAAAGGAGCTGACCACAACAAGCAAGACGAGAATGGAAAGTCCGCCATCATTATGGCATCAGAAGGAGGAAATTTGGAGGTGATTAAAATACTACTAGCAAAGGGAGCTGATCCTCACGAGCAAGACAGTGAGGGCTGTTCAGCGTTAATGATGGCATCAGATAGAGGAAAATTGGATGTGGTTGGATTATTATTAGAGGAGGGAGTTGATCCTAATGACCAAAACAAGTATGACAGCAACGCGTTAATGATGGCATCACGGAAAAGAAATTTGGAAGTGGTTAAAAGACTACTAAAAAATGGAGTTGACCCTAACAAACAAGACAACCGTGGCAGGACCGCACTTATGATGGCTTCAGAAGGAGGACATTTGAAGGTGGTTAAAGTACTACTAGAAAAAGGAGCTGACCCTAACAAACAAGACAACAGTGGCAGAAACACACTTATGATGGCTTCAGAGGGAGGACATTTGGAGGTGGTTAGGATAGTACTAGAAAAGGGAGTTGACCCTAACAAACAAGACAACAGTGGGAGGACCGCATTTATGATGGCTTCAGGGGGAGGACATTTGGAGGTGGTTAAAATACTATTAGAAGAAAGGGTTGACCCTAGCAAGCCAGACAGTGATGGCTGGACAGCGTTTATGATGGCAATAGAGAGAAGAAATTTGGAGGTGTTTAAAATACTGCTAGAAAAGGCAGTCGATCCTAACAAGGAAGGCAGTGATGGCCAGACCGCGTTAATGATGGCATCACGGGAAGGGAATTTGGAGATTGTTAAAATACTGCTAGAAATGGAAGCTGACCCTCACATGCAAGACAAATGGGGAGGGACCGCGTTAATGATGGCATCAGAGAAAGGGCATTTGGAGGTGGTTGAAACATTACTAGACGAGGGAGTTGAACCTAACAAGCAAGACAAGGGATGCAGGACGGCGTTAATGATGGCATTTGATAGAGGACATCTGGAGGTCATTAAGGTACTACTAGAAAAGGGAGCTGACCCTAACAAGCAAGACTTCTTTGACTTACCTGCGTTTGTGAGGGCGTCAGATATAGGAAATTTGGAGATCATTAAGATACTACTAGAAAATGGAGCTGACCCAGACAAGCAAAGCTTTGATGGCATGACCGCGATTATGATGGCATCTAGTAATGGAAATTTGGAGGTGGTTAAAATATTACTAAAAAATGGAGCTGATCCTCATAAGCAAGACCATTGTGGCCTTAATTCGTTAATGATGGCATCAACGGGAGGAAATATGGAGGTGATTAAACTACTGCTAGAAAATGGCGCTGACCCTGACAAGCAAGACTGCAATGGCAGGACCGCGTTAATGATGGCATTAGAGGGGGGAAATATGGAGGTGATTAAACTACTGCTAGAAAATGGCGCTGATCCTGACAAGCAAGACTGCAATGGCAGGACCGCGTTTATGATGGCATCAGATGGAGGAAATATGGAGGTGATTAAACTAGTACTAGAAAATGGCGCTGACCCTGACAAGCAAGACTGCAATGGCAGGACCGCGTTTATGATGGCATTAAATAGAGGAAATTTGGAGGTGGTTAAAATGCTACTAGACAAGGGAGTTGACTTTAACAAACAAGACAAGAAAGGCGAGACCGCATTCATGATGGCATCAGAGATAATAAATTTCAAGGTGGTAAAACTACTAGAAAAGGGATTTGATCCGAACAATAAAGGCAACTATCGCAAGACCGCTTTGAAGATATTTAGAATACTACAACAGAATAAATTAGGCCGTATGGTGCAAGACGGGTATTACAGGACTGAGTTAATGATGGAATCAAGGAAAGGAAATTTAGGGGTCGTTAAAATATTATTAGAAAAGGGAGATGACCCTAACCAGGAAGACCATTATGGCATCCGAGGAAGGAAATTTGGAGATGGTTAAAATACTAATAGAAAAGGGAGCTGATCCTCATAAGGAACACTATGACGGCAGAACCGCGTTTATGATAGCATCAGAGGGAGGAAATTTAGATGTGGTTAAAATACTATTAGAAAAGGGAGCTGACCCTAACGAGGAAGACCAGTATGACAGGACCCCATTAATGATGGCATCAGAGGGAGGACATTTGGAGATTGTTAAAATACTACTGGAAAAGGGAGTTGACCCTAACAAGCAAGACAATGATGGCAGGACCGCGTTTATGATGGCATCCGAGAGGGGAAATTTGGAGATTTTTAAAATACTACTAGAAAAGGGAGCTGATCCTCACAAGCAAGACAAGTGTGGCAGTACCGCCTTTTTGATGGCATTAAAGGTAAGAAATGTGGAGGTGGTTAAAATACTACTAGAAAACGGGATTAATCCTCACAAGCACGTCGGGATTCTCAACTCCTTGATGATGGCCTCAGAGAGAGGAAATTTGGAGGTGGTTAAAATGCTACTAGAAAAGGGAGTTCACCCTAACGAGCAAGACAGTGATGGCAGGACCGCATTTATGATGGCTTCAAAGTCAGGAAACTTGGAGATGGTTAAAATATTACTCGAAAAGGGAGCTGACCCTAACAAGCAAGACAAGTGGGGCAGGACCGCGTTTATAAGGGCCTCAGAGGGATTAATTTTAGACGTGGTTAAAATACTACTAGAAAAGGGAGCTGACCCTAACGAACAAGACAAGTATGGCAGCACCGTTTTAATGATAGCATCAGAGGAAGGAAATTTGGAGGCGGTTAAAACACTATTAGGAAACGGAGCTGACCCTAACAAGCAAAATATTGACGGCAGGACCGCGTTAATGATGGCATCTCTGAAAGGAAATTTGGAGGTGGTTAAAACACTACTAGAAAAGGGAGCTAACCCTAACAAGCAAGACAAGGATGGAAGAACAGCGTTAATGATGGCATCAAAGGGAGGAAATTTGGAAGTGGTTAAAATACTGCTAGAAAAGGGAGCCGACCCTAAGGAGCTAGATCAATATGGCACAACCGCGTTAATGATGGCATCAAAGGAAGGAAATTTGGAAGTGGTTAAAATACTACTAGAAAAGGGAGCCGACCCTAAGAAGCAAGACCAGGATGGCAGAACAGCGTTAATGATGGCATCAAAGGGAGGAAATTTGGAAGTGGTTAAAATACTACTAGAAAAGGGAGCCGACCCTAAGAAGCAAGACCAGGATGGCAGAACAGCGTTAATGATGGCATCAAAGGGAGGAAATTTGGAAGTGATTAAAATACTACTAGAAAAGGGAGCCGACCCTAAGGAGCAAGATCAATATGGCACAACCGCGTTAATGATGGCATCAACTGAAGGAAATTTGGAGGTGGTTAAAATACTACTAGAAAAGGGAGCCGACCCTAAGGAGCAAGATCAATATGGCACAACCGCGTTAATGATGGCATCAACTGAAGGAAATTTGGAGGTGGTTAAAATACTACTAGAAAAGGGAGCCGACCCTAAGAAGCAATACCAGGATGGCAGAACAGCGTTAATGATGGCATCAAAGGGAGGAAATTTGGAAGTGGTTAAAATACTACTAGAAAAGGGAGCCGACCCTAAGGAGCAAGATCAATATGGAACAACCGCGTTAATGATGGCATCAAAGGAAGGAAATTTGGAAGTGGTTAAAATACTACTAGAAAAGGGAGCCGACCCTAAGAAGCAAGACCAGGATGGCAGAACAGCGTTAATGATGGCATCAAAGGGAGGAAATTTGGAAGTGGTTAAAATACTACTAGAAAAGGGAGCCGACCCTAAGAAGCAAGACCAGGATGGCAGAACAGCGTTAATGATGGCATCAAAGGGAGGAAATTTGGAAGTGATTAAAATACTACTAGAAAAGGGAGCCGACCCTAAGGAGCAAGATCAATATGGCACAACCGCGTTAATGATGGCATCAAAGGAAGGAAATTTGGAGGTGGTTAAAATACTACTAGAAAAGGGAGCCGACCCTAAGGAGCTAGATCAATATAGCACAACCGCGTTAATGATGGCATCAGAGGAAGGAAATTTGGAGGTGGTTAAAATACTACTAGAAAAGGGAGCCGACCCTAAGAAGCAAGACCAGCATGGCACAACCGCGTTAATGATGGCATCAAAGGGAGGAAATTTGGAAGTGGTTAAAATACTACTAGAAAAGGGAGCCGACCCTAAGGAGATAGATCTATATGGCACAACCGCGTTAATGATGGCATCAACTGAAGGAAATTTGGAGGTGGTTAAAATACTACTAGAAAAGGGAGCCGACCCTAAGGAGCTAGATCAATATGGCACAACCGCGTTAATGATGGCATCAAGGGAAGGAAATTTGGAAGTGGTTAAAATACTACTAGAAAAGGGAGCCGACCCTAACGAGCAAGACCAGCATGCCACAAACGCTATAATTGTGGCAGCAGAGGGAGGAAATTTGGAAGTGGTTAAAATACTACTAGAAAAGGGAGCCGACCCTAAGAAGCAAGACCAGGATGGCACAACCGCGTTAATGATGGCATCAAAGGGAGGAAATTTGGAAGTGGTTAAAATACTACTAGAAAAGGGAGCCGACCCTAAGAAGCAAGACCAGGATGGCACAACCGCGTTGATGATGGCATCAAAGGGAGGAAATTTGGAAGTGGCTAAAATACTACTAGAAAAAGGAGCTAACCCTAAGAATCAAGACCAGTATGGCAGAACCCCGTTAATGATGGCATCAAAGAAAGGAAATATTGGGGTGGTTAAAATATTACTAGAAATTGGAGCCGACTCCAACGAGCAAGAAAAGGATGGCACAACGGCGTTAATGATGGCATCAGAGAAAGGAAATACTGGGGTGGTTAAAATACTACTAGAAAACGGAGTTGACCCTAACAAGCAAGACCAGCATGGCCGCACCGCGTTAATGATGGCATCAGAAACAAGAAATTTAAAGATGATTAAAATACTACTAGAACACGGAGTTGAACTTAACGAGCAGGACCAGGATGGCACAACCGCGTTAATGATGGCATCAAAGGGAGGAAATTTGGAAGTGGCTAAAATACTACTAGAAAAAGGAGCCGACCCTAAGAAGCAAGACCAGGATGGCACAACCCCGTTAATGATGGCATCAAAGAAAGGAAATATTGGGGTGGTTAAAATACTACTAGAAAAGGGAGCCGACCCCAACGAGCAAGACCAGGATGGCACAACCCCGTTAATGATGGCATCAGAGAAAGGAAATAATGGGGTGGTTAAAATACTACTAGAAAACGGATTTGACCCTAACAAGCAAGACCACCATGGCAGCACCGCGTTAATGATGGCATCAAAGGGAGGAAATTTGGAAGTGGTTCAAATACTACTTGAAAAGGGAGCTGACCCTAACATGAAAGACTATGATGGCATCACCGAGTTAATGAAGGCATCAAAGAGAGGATATCTGGAGTTGGTTAAAATACTTCTTGAAAACCGAGCTGACCCTAACATGGAAGACGGGTTTGGCAGGACCGAGTTAATGAAGGCATCAGATAGAGGATTCCTGGAGTTAGTAAAAATTCTTCTAGAAAATGGAGCTGCCCCTAACACGCAAGACGAGAATGGCTGCACCGCGTTAATGATGGCATCAAAGAAAGGAAATATTAAGGTGGTTAAAATACTACTAGAAAGTGGAGCTAACCCTAACATGCAAAACATTTCTGACAGGACAGCCTTGATGATGGCATTATTGGCAAATGTCCGTTGTGGAGAGATTGTTAGAATACTACTAGAAAATGGAGCTGACCCTAACGAGCAAGAGCAGGATGGCAAAACCCCGTTAATGATGGCATCAAAGAAAGGAAATATTGGGATGATTAAAATAATACTAGAAAATGGAGCTGATCCTAATAAACAAGACAATGAAGGTATGAATGCTTTAATATATGCTGATGACCCGGACTGTATCTCAGAGTTACTTGAACACGGAGCTGATCCGGATCTTTTAGACAAAGAAGAACGCTCAGCGATAGTTCACAAGTTAGGATTACTTTCTAACCCAAGCGTTGATGTCTATGGTAATGACTCACTCCTGATATCTGTATTGACTGAGAAAGGTGCCAATCCCATCGTTCCCATTCCTTATCGACAGTCGCTATATCAGAAGTTTAAGATGAGTATGGAAATTCCTGATGGCTACTTTGAACTAATTTTATTCTTGGGTGTGAACAATGGACAGGTAAAGTATGGAGAAATTAATCTACACAACAAATCCCCATTGCAAATAGCCCTGGACCGGGATAGTATACAAGCAGTGAAATATATGTTTGCCTGTTGTTACATTACAAATGAAGATCTAACATGTATTCGTTGTGTCATCTCTGAGAATCAAACTCAACTGCCTATGCTACACATACGGTCAGACGGATTCACAGAGGAAAGCGATGTGACAGTGGTGAACTTCCTCCATCAGGCTATGAGCCAGCCATGGCCACTGGTCAAGCTGGTATTAATAGCCGTGTCTTCGGCACTTGGACCCAGTCCTCAGAGAGAAGAACGTATCAAACAAATAGGACTCCCACCTTTACTTCAGCGTATGCTTTCATTCCAGACACCTGTAGCACGACTACCAGTCAGTCAATGGTCCAACATTCCTGTTTGCTTTGATCCAGTACTGTATGAAACATTGCCCAGACCAAGACCTTTACTTCACTATTGGCCAGTTGGAAGACAGTTGGACTTCCCATGGCAATCAAATCAAAATGGTTAATTTAATCGAGTGATAAATTCATCATTCTGTCTTTCAAAATCTGTCTGTGCTTCGTTCTCATCGTTTGTTGCCTTGAAGTTTCTTCAGAACATTTGATGTTAGGTCTCTTGGGACATAGAGTCCGTGGAACCAAAGTTGTAACCTGTCATTCCGCTACGCATCACAGAGGGAAAATGTGTAAGCAAGTTCTAATATAGATTTCAGTCACAAATAACCAATGTTGTCGTTTCAAATATTGCACATTTTTGTTTTAATTTTATAAGAAAATGATAGTAAATGATGCTATGGTGGATTGAATATTTGATTTTGATTCCTTCACAAAGGACCGTTTTTGTATCCAACTGACGAAAGCAGGCCAATTTAAATAGTTAGCAGAACAAAATAATCCTGGCACCCGAGGTATGAGCCCCATCAGGTGTGTTGTAGCTTTGCTGCCCTTTCTTGCAACGCATTGTTCATCCTTAATGTTCACGTTTCAGATATTACCGAAATTTCCGAAAAGTGACAACAAACAATATTATTATTCATTATTTCCAATTGTCAATCCGATACTAAATACCAAGGCATTAGCTAGAATACATGTTTTTGTCAAACTTTGAAAAGCTGGGCGAGATTTTCCTGAAAAGAACGTTCAGACAAAAAAATTTGAAGCAAATAAATTTAACTGGTAAAAAGCCAATTTAGGGGGACAGGGATTTCCTCGCTCTAAACTAGACTAGCCAATCACATTCGCCACTGAGGTGACCTGTCTGTCACGTGACCTTGGAATGACAGGGTTGTAAGTCCAGACAACTCAGTTTTGAGAAAATCTCTTTTAAAGACTGGTGTTGTTGTCATTTGTTTCCTATTTGGCAGAAAAGATTCAATTTTTGTCAGGCTACAGATGGAATGTATTTAGATAAGGTTTTTAAGTTTCATTGAAATTTTAACATTTGATTCGAAAGTAAACAAACAACACTAACGACTTTGTCGTTGTAAAAACTGATTTCATACTGAGAATGACAAGGTGGTAAGTCCAGTCTCTGTACAAACAACTTTGGTGATTCAGTCTGTAGTGTACAGATTGAGTAAGACAGGGCAGTAAGTCCATATTCTCAACACACTTTAATGTTGTTTTTGTTGTTGTTGTTTTTCATACCATTGCCAGAGCTGACTAAATCTTGCATAGTTAATGGTATCTTTCGACAGTATCAAACTTCTAACTTTAAGGTGCCATTACCGCACGTTTCGGTTACACCGTATATTCCGAACCCTATGCGGTGCTAGGAAAATTACAAAATATTTTGTCCAGAAACCATGGTGCATTGTAACATTATATGGTAGATAAGGCTACGTGTTACACAAAATGTTATGCACATTGGCGGTGAGGGCCTAGTACATTATGAGGCCCTAGGCTTCAGCCTACCTAGCCTAGTGATAAATCTGGTACTGATGTTACTCTAGCGCTAGAACTAACGATAAGCAAAGGGGCAGCTGAATGTTTCAGGTGAGAACTAAACATAACCAAAGAATGAACTGACCTCTATATTATGTTCTGTCATGAGAATCTGCACTTATATAAAGTCATCATTGTCTTCCCATAACTCAGTGCCTCCAATGTTAAAACTCATAATTCATTTCATTGATAATATTACCTAGTGCAGAAAATTACTTGTTTCATATTATAATTATTTCTTTTTTTCACAATGAATGGACAACCCCTTTGTTTATCCAGAACATTCTGCTTTGGGGTATTTGGAGTTTTTTTTAACCATTTATTGTTCCTTATCGTGCTTTTGAGGTTTTGTTTTTTATTGTCACATTTAATAGAAATTATATTTGTATATTCGGAACTTTCTACTTTGCATTACTTATACTTAAACAATTTGTTTTTCTTTATCGTGATTTTTCATGTTATTAATTTAGAGAGATGAACATTTCAGCCCTCTGTCAATTAAAGTGTGCCGTAAAGAAAATATTGATTGACAGACAATTTATTTAATGTAATAATTCAGTACATGTCTTTCCTGAATTACTACTTGAATATATAATGAATTTGCTGAATTTTTTTTTTTTATGTACAGTTTAATAGTTTACATAAAGGTGAAAATGCATAACTGTAGGTCTTTATTATCCCCAAAAGTACTGTGTGACTTACTATTTAAATACATAATGAATGTGTTTACTTTTTTTATGTAAAGCTTTAGAGTTTAGACTATAGTGAAATTATATCAATGTAGGTCTGGGTTATATCAAAACTAACGTTTGAATAATGACTTGAATGGTCTATGAATGCACTTAGTCCTTTTTTTTATAAAAATAGTATTCTGATGTATTGCTTTAGTGTTTATATTTTAGTAATGAAATTACTTATGATAATTATCTTTCTGTTGTATCATAGGTAGGGTATGAATTACTACTTGACTGTGTAATGAACTCGATGCATTTTTCATGTATAGGGAATGGGATTTAATGACACAGTTACTATATTTAAATTTACCAATGACGTCGTGGCACATTTGAACTGTTCAACGCTGTGGTGACAGTTGTTATGGACTTTGTAAGGGCGATTCAAGGCACAAATATCCACTGAACATGAAAAGTGAGTACAAAGTCCATAGCTGTGCTTAAACGCCGCGTTGAACAGTTAATAATAATAATAATAATAAATGGCATTTATATAGCGCTTAACCCTGTTTGACAGGCTCTAAGCGCTTCACAGAAACAACATGTCAACAACCACAGAGCAGAATGGAGCTGCCTGCGAAGCGCTCAACACATTACACTGCTTCTTTCTCTCTCCCTGTCTCGCTCACTCTCTCTCTCTATCTCAGAGCAAATTGTAACGCAGCCTGTTAGGCGCAGTTCACAACTCACAACAGTTCACAACTCACAGCAGTTCACAACTCTCATAAGTTCACTCAACACACAACTCAAATAATATTTGAATATTTATTAATAACAATATATATTTAATAATGAATAATAAATTCTGGCAGGGGGAGGGGCGATGATATGGATAAATTTTAATCTATTAATTTCAATTTTCAATTTGTACGAATGTCCCATGGCGTAAATCTAAATATAGTAACTATGTCATTCAATCCCTTTTCCTATTGCATCACGGTTTACATAATCATGAAATTGTATGTACCTTTCTGTTATGTCAAAAGTGGAATATGAATTATTATCTGAATGTATAATGAATGCACATGATTATTTTATTATCATTATTATTGATATTCTGTGAATGCGCGTGTTCGTGTGTGTGTGTGTGTGTGAATAAATTCCAGTACAGTCAACATAGTAATGAAATGATATATTATAGCTCTGGTTACGTTAATTTGTCCAAAGTATATGGGTAATCGTATTATACAAATCAAGTGTCAAGACTTGTGTTATGTAGCGTTTATAATAAAGCAATGTATATATTTATATGATAATATTGTGTACATATATTTGACTGTGTGCTGATACACTGGTGTCAGGTGATTCAAATTGTGAAATTAAAAACAATAATTCTTGGGGTTAGTTCAATATCGTGCCTAAGTCCATCGAAATATAAAAACAGGATTTCACTCAATTAATAAGGGGAAATAAACAATCATGGAAAGTTTGAAGACATTTAAACAAATATTATTGGAGTTGCCGCCCGTTAGCTGCATTGCATCTTTGTGTGACATCGTGCCAAAGTCCATTTTTTATGGTTTTTGCCGTTCTTCTCAAAACTACATCATTGTGACTTTGGCACGTTATGGAACTAACCCTTTAATTATAATAATAACCTGATCGAAAGTGTTACAGAGAGTCAAATTCTTAATTACGACACCGAAATGCCATTTGAATTTCAGAAAATTAACGCGATAGGATCTATGAAATTAACAATATAAGGCAGAAAGCATTCTTTTTCTCTATAAATCTGCAATGGACGATTGTACTTTCACATCAGAGTAATGTTGCTGCAGCTGAAGGAGAAAAACAGTGCCAAAGATCAATAAGATACATTATATAATTGTAATCAAGTTTGTTTGTTGTTGTTTTTTTTAAATCACGTTCATGCTAAAATTATTCTCACGGTGTCTTTGACCGCAGTAACTGAGTTTTTATGTTTACCAACGGACACCAACCCAAATTGGTATGTGTCATTGTACTTCATTTTATTCATAATAAATCTGTTTTATCACCGTAAAGATTTTGCGTTATCTCTGACGTCCATTTTAAATGATCGAATTTAGTTTTCACATCCACTAGTTTTTGCTAAATAATTATTCTTTTATTTTCACTTTATGTCACTTTATGCAGAATTTCTATAATAAATGATATTGTATTGTTATCCTGCTCACGCGCTGTTAAACCCAAACTTTACGCAGAACTATCTCCCTCCTTCACTCCTCTCTCCCTCTCTCTCTCTTTGTTACTGGATTGTGAGCTCTGGTAGGCACCTCAGAAAATTATACCGAGAGCATGAAATTTTAAATCAGCAGAGTGTCGATAACCGAGTATCCAGTTGGCTATTTTCTCACAGGCCATTCTGCGTTAGGGTGATAAACAGGTATTCCGGTTACATGAAACAAATATCTACTTAGCCATTTAGTAAGGAAGTATTTTCTATTTCGATGAAAAACGGCAATTCCCATTGCATGATATAATTATCCAGTCGTCTTTTCAGTTAAGAGCCATTTTCTGCTATGATGATAAATGGGTGTTCACTCTGATGAATAGTACCCAGTTAGTCACAAAAGTCATTTTCTACTGTGATGAACAAGTGTTCGAAGCCCCGTCTTACATGCCATAAGTATTTGAATGAACAGTCGGGGAGAAATTGTTAGATAGTGCATTATTTGGCAATCCAGGGACTATACATATAATACGCAGAGGTCACTAATTGATTGTGACTTGATGTCAGTATAATGTCAGCAGAAAGATGCACCAGAGATTGAGGCAGTGTGCAGGCCCTCACTGATACAGCTATAAACATCTGAGGGAAATATCAAACTTGCTATATGGAAAAGTTAAATTAGTAGTGGAACTGAATACTTGGGTGTATAGTTTGGACACGTAAGTGCAGAAATACATGCAGAGTTGTGGAAGTGTAATGCCTTAGAAATAATATGCCAATATCGTGCTATTATTTCTCACATAATACTTTTTCTCTTCATAAGGTTCCCTTTGTTATGATGTGTTATATAGATATGAGCTAGTTGTTGATACGATCTCTCCTAATTCCAGATTCAATGTCGACTGAACAAATCTACGGTGGAGCATTCTCATATCCACCAATCCCTGCTGCGACAACCACAACTTGCACGGTTGTTGATTTGGATGATGATGATGATGGTATTATGATGATAGTGCTGATGGTGATGATGAAGATGTAATAATGACCATGATAATGGAAACGATGATAGTGATGTAGCAACAACGACAATGTTAATAATGATGTTGTGATGACATGGCAGGTGTGAAAACGACGATGTTGGTAATGATGATAATAAAATTACGACGACGTTGATGATGTAGAGACGAAGACGAGTACTATGACAACGAGGCGTTGATAGTGGTGATGATGATGCTTAGGAGGAGGAGGAGGATGAAGAGGATGTATACACTCGAGAGAGGAAGAGCGATAACAAAACTAAATTTCTCACTGGATATATTTCACCCACGGTCATCGACAGTTGACTCACATTTCCATGATTGCGACCGTTATTAGGTGAAATAAGCCAACAGAAGGTCCTGTTACACATACAGACAATATTATAAGTTTCGCCGGTTTGGACAAATCGTAACATGCGATAGGGAAAACTAATTTACAACAAAACAAAAAAAATGACTTCCTGGCGTCAGGTCGAGAATATCAGAAAGCGCAGGAATAAATCGGTCCAACCACCTTCAGCTTCAGGGAGTCTCTAACGGAAATGCTGACTCATTGAACTCTTCGCTTGACACAATCGATTTTTATACGACAATTTTTAAAAAATATTGATCAAAAAAAAAAAAAAAAACCAATTGCATTTTCTTAATCAGAGCATCAAAATTAGTAAAATCGGTAGCGAGGAACTCAATTCAATGTTTATTTGAAAATTTAAAAAAAAAGAATTTGAAATAAAAATTTCAATTCCCTCCACTTTTATCATTTTGCATGTTCCTCATAGAAAACTAGTATAGATGTAAATAACGTAATATAACTGTTATAATTCCATTTACTTGTTATTATAGATGGTATTATAATGTTGTGTTGGTATGTTTGTTTCCATTAATACCCTATTATCTTTTTATCTAAATATTCACCATCTCCACTAGTATATATATACCCACTGATTCTCTCTATCCCATTCACAAAACACTAATGATATCCTATTTACTATTGTTCAATTTCATCTTCCTGTTGTTCAACGGCTCCCCCTTGCTTAAAGTTAAAATGACGTCATCAAAACCCGCATTCATCGTATGCATCCTTGACCTTATCTACAAATGACATACTACCCATGTTCTATTTCTTCACCCCCTCTCTATAATTAATGAGGTTATTTCCCTTTGACCATATTTAATCTTGACATCCCCCACCCCAGTGGAAATTTTAAGAAAAATTTTCACGATAGGATCGAAGAAACTCCACAGTCATTAAAACGATACTGATATGTGATGGGGGCTTAAGTACTAAATTAGAAAAGTTAGCTCTAAGATGGATAAAAAATTTTTTAACTAAGAACGTGCATAGTGGATGGACAAATAAAAAAATACACAATTATTTATGCAACGTTCTGTAGAATCTCATCTATTGAAGTATATTCTCACTTCATACAATCACACTTCTCATAAACATTTATAATAATAATAAGTACTTGACTGTATACTCTTGACTTAAAGTATAACTATATTCACACAGTCACGCCTCACTGAAGAACCATACTCATAATTATTTTATCAACACATATATTGATACATGTATGCACGTTCACAAACAATATATTATTAATTAAAGTATTGTGGCATCCTATGGCAGCAGTAGCTCTGGTTGCTTGGTTTGCCATGACTCCATCTCATTGACCCGCAGACAAGGGCGTCAGGTTTGTCAGTAGCTCAGGTCACAGTCCGGAATGACGCTGGTGGAAAGAGGATATTCACAAGAAGGAATGTAAAAATTGTTCATAAATTAGTGAACAATATAATGTGAATCCATCCACCGTCCAGAAATGAGGCGGAAAAGCGCCATCCAACCTCAATACAAGACAGACTCTTTAATAGGTAAATTAAATTAAACGGGACAAAACATCAGCTTGTGAATTGACACCGCCAGGGATAGCCCGGATAACAAACCGGTACTCTTGGAGTGCAAGACTCCATCTTGTTAATCGAGCATTTTTAGCCCTGTCTGATTTCTGCAGAGGACCAACTATATCCACGGCGACGCGCTCAAATGGTCTGGAGACCGCTGGCATTTCCTGCAGAGGAGCTCGCGATGCTCTTCCTTTAGGAGTACGTTTTTGACATACGTCACATGTTGATACGAAGCGGTTAACATCCGCGTAAATGCTGGGCCAGAAGAATTGCGATAATATTCGAGACTTAGTTCTGGCCTTCCCTTGGTGACCCGCTAAGGAAGTGTCATGTGCGAGACGAAGAATGTCGCGGCGGAAAGATCTGGGTACCACAAGTTGCATAATCGTCTCCCGCTTGTTCCGAAAATTACGATATAATAAGTCATCTTTGATAAGAAACTTTGAGGTATCCGGCGCCGTAGGATCAACTTTAGCGAACAACGGTTTCAGTGTGGGGTCTGAGTGTTGTTCGTCATGGAATGTACTAGAAGTTATGTTCAATTCAATCTTAGGGTTACGCAATGTACCATCTGGTCGTCGACCCGATTGCAGGCGTGTAGTCGCGCAAGCAACATTCTCATCTTCAGTCCAAATTTCCAAGTCACAGATAGGAAACTTTGTCCCTTGAGGTATATTCCCTATAATTAAATCAGCAACCTCATTAGGTAGTACACATGCGGTAACAATACCTGTAAGAAAAGGTGTGCCAATATAAACCTCCGCTAGACGGAATCGCTCGACAGATCCGCCAAAAGTAATACAAGTTACCTCTTTGTCAAGAAATTGGGTCGGACGGACTAGTGACTCCCGAACGCCGATAGTTGTGCATCCTGAGTCCCGTAGAACAGACGCGCGAATCGCGTTAACGCGGCCCTGGTAAAGTGTTAACTCGCCCAGCTCATGTAGGGCCGACATGACTGGAACAGCCTTTGATTGTCATGAAGATTTAGTGTGACCGTCATCCTCATAGGGTGTAGATTGAACAGAGCAGGCATTTGCCGCCTCCATTTTAACTGTACAATATTTTTGTATGTGGCCGAATCTATTACACCTATAGCACATAATACGTTCTCTATCGTATCCACGATAAGGTCGACCCTGCGGTTTATCATAATCATTATTTTCAAAATGCACGCGCCGGGGTGGTCCCTGAGGCCGGCTATATTGATGGCCTGGATAATTGCCACGATAGGATGGGTGAGTCCCGTTAAAAGAATAGCTCTGGTATCCTCCACGAGGGGAATGGATTAGTGCGACACGGAAAATCCCGTGGTCTATGAAACGACGGCTCTGATTGAGAGCGCGGATTTGGGGCCTGACGACGAGTCGGCCTTGAACGATCGTGTCCGGTTGGCACAGTTTTGCCAACGCCGGTATAACATGGTACTGTAGTCCCAGGCTTTGCCAAAGGACGATTTGGGTGGGCGGACGCATAACTTTCCGCACACGATGTGATTTCATCAGAGGATGTCGATGCTCTCTCTTTGAGATGGGCAACCAAATTAGAATGACATGCAGTGTAAATTTGGTCTTTTAAGACCAAATCATAGAGTTGAGAATAATTCCCTGCAGTCACGCCCGCGTTCGATCCAACGATTCAAGTAATGTTTAAGACGATCTACATAATTATGTCGAGAAATTCTCAGACGCTTCTGGTTTACAACCGCGAAATTTCTGATGAAATCCATCCTCTGTATGCTGAAATCGCTTAAGCAACGCTGTCTTAAGCTTCTTGTAATTATCTGCATCCTCTACTTTGAGGCTATGAAAGACCTCGAGGGCCTTACCTGTCAGCAAATTTGAAAGGCAGAAACTATACATTGTTTGCTGCCACCCAACGCATTTTGCGTGCAGTTCGAAGCGATGTAAATACGCGTCGATCCGGTCAACTTTCTCGTTGAAAGTTGGAAGCTTTGGCTTTCCAGCGAAAGTATTGCCGGCAGAAGTGGGGGCTATAATAGATGCCCGCTCTAATTTCTTTAGTGTTATCTCATGTTCCCTTTTTTCTCTCTCCACAGCCTCCTTTTCTCTTTCTCTTTGTCCCTTTTCTCTCTCTCTTTCTTCTTTTTCTCTTTCTCTTTTGCGTTCTTCCAACCGATCCTCACGGTCTTGGTCATTCTTTCTTTGTTGTTGGCACCACGAGGCGCGTTGCTCTTCTGGTATCCCCAGGGCCTTGGCAGATTCAATATATTTAATGAAATCGGCCATGATGCCAATTAAAATATATTGCTCAAAACACTGGCACACTAGTGAGTGTGCACAAATAGTATGTTTTTACTGACTGGTCCGGTGTACCTTGGTATCACCTATATTATCTATAACAGTCAACTTACTCTCAATATCAATATCAGTGCCCTATGTTACCACTGCTTAAAAAAACGTTCTATCTCTCCCTGTATATAGCAGGCAGTGTCAATTCCACTGCAAAAATTTTATTTCTCTCTCTCACAATGTAGATAAAGCAGTGCCGTCTGTCCGTTAATCCCACTGCAACAAAATATACATTTATCGCTCTCAACGCGATGAGTCAGTGTCTTAAGTTATCACTGTCAAAAATATCTCTCTCTCAATATTCAACGTGATATTAGCACGTGAACAAAATTGTATCTCTCTCTCTCACTTATTAGTACCAGATTACAATTCAACGTGGTTTTAGCACGTGAAATATCCCAGGCATATATTGTAAATCGAGGAATATCAATACAATATTTAATTAGTTATAAGGAAAAAAAAATACACTGAACAGGACGCTAGACTCACAAGCAAGACGAACGATAACAGACCCTACAGCCCTAACTTATGTACAAGATAGTTTTAAGCAAAAGGACAGGAGAGACATCTTCCTAAAGAATGTGAGGAAGCAAAGAACGCAACAGTCTATACGAATAAACGGATCCCTACAGAACTATTCACAGTATAGCAAATCCCCCCGAGTTATCTATAGCCAACGATGCACGTTCTGCACCCGATTGGCAAAGAAGATATGCTAAACTATGATCCCATCCAACCTCCCGCTAAACTAAACTGAACATGCAAAAAGATAAAAAGCCTGTAAATGATGAGGAAGGAAAACACTTCAACCTCCCCAAAAATTGACACTTGGATGGTTCACTTAACTTTTTTTTTATAGGAATTTAGATGGTGGGTTCCTCAATCCATAGCTCGCATTCCCAAATCCAAAAGTCTCGTTTTCTGTCACAGGTAGATAGATGTATGGTGGATGTTGTCCCTCGCCGTGATCGTCGGGTCAATGGGATTGACAGAACATCATATGAAATTCAAATAAAAAATTTATATTAATATACAATGTATATCATCGACATGTCTCTAGATCTAGATCTAGATTTGAAATCACAATCTTACAAAGTTACATCATGAATTAGTATAGATCTAAATCTCTCCATATATGTTAAGAAATAGTGTCCCTTTTATTAGATCTATATCTATATCATCTTATTTATTATATTATTCCTTCTCTCAAAAATAGCTGTTTCCTTACTAGGCCTACCTTAAATTCTTTAAGAATGTCCCTATCTAAATGTTAAGTTATTGTAAGATAATAAAGTTGTTATGATAATAAATGTTCTTTAGGGTGTCCCTCTCCAGTTGTTATAATTCCATTTACTTGTTATTATAGATGGTATTATAATGGTGTGTTGGTATGTTTGTTCGACTGCATATTTCTAATAGTAATATTAACTTTAACTCTTAACTTCCAGACCCATGCCAATTACTAAGCAACAAACTGAATTAAATTCAACAATAGGGCCTGCAGGGCCACATTTTATTACGTTAAAGTTTACTAACAATTTCGACTAGAGATATAATATGTAGTAATGATAAATATCAGCAGCATCAATTTCATAATAAAAAAAATACGTCATTACAAGTCTAGCTCTAGGTTTCCTATAAAATCATTTAGACCTAACTTCTGTTCCCGCTACTTATCTAAATACTAATTATATATGTCTAAAATCTGGTCTGCTTATTGTATGGCAATCAATATACTAGTACAATCTCTGGAGACATAAGGTCATCTCAGATATTTAGATCCAAATTTATAGGTCTAGGTCTTGCCCATCGAAGTGACGTCGGCACAGTTAAATATAGATCAAGGATGGGCTGGCAACTCCCAGCCTCACCCAGACAATTCAATTACAATTATATGATTCACACATTAATACTAGTTGCAGTTCTAGGAATCACAGCTAGATCTATATATTTTGCATCTTGCATTCTCCGGCAAGCACTCCTGGTATATTCATCAATACTCTCCTACTGGATAAAGGCCACGCTCACTGTCATCAATAGATCTTTCTTTGACTTTAGTCACTCACCCTTGCCCTGGCGCATTACGCCAGGGAACTTTGGACAACAGCATTGGATCTCAAATCAAGCATATGGATCGATCAATGAATAGATCAACATCTAGACATGTACTTTATAAGAATAATTCTCTCTAGTGGAATTTCACTGATCCTCTCACAGCGGCCAGGCTGCATAGAATGAATAAGAAGTACCCCCGTCAGCTGCTTTTCCAGCTTCCCAATTGTTATAAATACGCCTGCCTTGATTGGTTGTCAATTAACGGCTAAGTGACGTTACGTTTATATAGTCCCCACTACAATTACTACACGGGGCGTCAATTTCCATTAATACCCTATTATCTTTTTATCTAACCATTTACTAGTTACCCATATACATGTCTACTTTTACTTTTCTTACAATTATCAATATACAAAGATTTTTGTTCATGGGTGCAAACTTCCTGTATTATAATTTATTAGCATACTACTATTTATCTCCCCTTCCTGTTGTTCAACTTAAAATAATAAAATGACGTTATCAAAACTCACGGTCGTTTGCGTCCTTGACCTTATCTACAATGACATACTACCCATGTTCCATTTCTTCAGCCCCTCTCTATAATTAATGAGGTTATTTCCCTTTGACTATATCTAAACTTGACATACTGAAAGAGCTGGAAATCAAATCTCATGCCAAGGAACAGTGGAAGAGGGAGACGGGAACGTCAGGACACATGAAAGTCAAGTGCCTGGCTTGAAAAATGATTTGATCATCTATTCTATAATAATTTGGGCTTTCTTATGGACAAAACAGTGCAGATCTCTTGGGAAAAAAATTAACTTTTTAAACGGAGTGTAAATGAAGAACCTCTTTATTATGAGCCTTCTAATTATCAATAAAACTGATTGCATCTCATCACAAATACTTTATCCAAATAACATAGGTCATTCACGGTTTATCCAACATATTTTTGTTATTGTGTACTAAAATAAACATGATACACTTGTTCAAAGTGACCCGATTGACTTGAGCTCCGAAGTTGAGCAGCAAAGCATGGAGGAAGACTGACCATCGGCTATCCCCAAGTCGGCGTTGCGCAAGGGAGTCCACTCAAGTGGGACGCCAGCTAAAAATCAGGCGTATATTATATATATCTCCATCCATGTTAATCTTGCGTTTCTGTGCACCGATCTGTGAAAAAAAAAAGGTCAGTGACGGAGATATTTCACTATGCTGTAATTTGGCCACTTTTATTTTTCTCAACGCTGCAGCCTGGGTAATAGTTTCAAAAATTATAAAATTAATTATCTTAGGTGACAGCTAATCTAACCCAATGGCTTTTGTATAGAATTGTTGGCTTCTTTAAAGTTTCAAGCAGTTCTTTAAAAATGTAGTCAGGACGGTAAAGTGCAATGAGATTTTTTTTTTTTCCGCTCCCTTCGATATCCCGTGTGTATTGGACACGCGATCGGTTTGAAAAAAAAAAGTAAATGAGGATAATATAGAATAAGACGAGTTTTGGGTAGAGAAATGCGGGCAGAGGAAGAAAACAACACCAAGAGATTAAGGGTGAGTAGCATGTTTGCACTTTGTCGCGGGTTCTCTAGTAGTGGTGGTAAAAAAAATATCGGGGCTTTGACTGACAAGCAAACTTTTTTAACTTGATGTCATGGTGACATGAAAAACGAAAAAACTAATTCTGGAATCTCAAAACTGGCATCCTACCATGCTACTTGATGCTCACGTGGCAAAATAATAATAATAATAATAGTAATAATAATAATAATAATAATGTATGTTTCGAAGCCCTGCCAAGAAAAACAACACAGAAATGAGACAGAAATTATCCCATGGGGAAATCCTCTTTCACAGATTGTTTGAGAGCACATAATTACACGGTACACACGTCTTACACATCATCACATAAACATGATTATAACTCAATAAACTCAACAATAGGCAAACACGAAGTGACGTGGTGAGGAGCCTTAGTGAACTATGGCACACATCTAGCTGTCATGTCTTGTTGATGTGAACTGAGGGGGGGGGGGGGGAGCGTTGTCTGCAATTTCTCCGTTTTGTGCATTATCTGTTGCTCCTGGATGATCTAGAAAGTTGATGAAACTGTCATTTCAAAGGGATACACATTTTTCTACACAAGCCTTTGAGTACAGATGGTCAAACGTAAAAAAAAAAATGCCGTCTCTGTCATGTTCCATGTTTTCTTGATGACAGTGTTGTTAACTTTGTTCTTGTCATTTTCTCTGGTATTGCCTTCTCATGTTGTAATATTATGAGACACGTTTAAATATATTTGGTTATCTATTTCGTCATTACCAAAAATTAAATAAAAAACGAACAAAAAAGTGTGTTACTATGGCATGATACAATTATCCAGGTGGTCATTTATTCATAAGTCATTCTGTGTCATGATGATAAACGGGTACTCCCGCCGGATGATGTAATCTTCCTGTTGGCTATTTTTCCAGAAGTTATTTTCCATTATGATGATAAACAGTTATTCCATTTGGATGAAAGAAATATCCAGTCGGCCGTTTAGTGGGGAGTCATTTTTTATAATTATGACAAATCATGAGATACTGGTGATGATAATGATGAATTTACGACGATGTTGATGAAAAAGACGATGATGTAGAGACGAAGACGAGTACAACAACGGCGACGGCGACGTTGATGTGATGTTAATGATGATAAGGAGGAGGAGGATAATGTATACATTCGAGAGAAAAAAAAAACGATAACAAAACTAAATTTCTCACTGGCTATATTTCCCCCACGGTTATCGACAGTTCACTCACATTTCATTGATCGCAACCTCCCTTATCAATAAGGTGAAATGAGCCATCTAACGCTTTATTCAAATAAATAGTAGAAAGGTCAAGGGTTCAGATTGAAGATTTTACTATTTACACTCCCCCCCCCCTCCCCCCATACACACACGAAAAGCTAATATCCAAGGAGGTTAAAGATTTCTTGCACGCTGCTCTTAATGTCATTTATATCAAGACGTGAGCAACTCGCTGATTCAGAAAAAAAAAAAATGACTTCTGTCAGTGTGGAAAATTTCTGTGACGACGCGCCGCCAGAATAATTGTAGATTTTTTATCATTACAGTAAACAGGAATGTGACACACGGACAGAATTTGTTTGGCCTGGATGAGGTTTTCACTGTGATAATATTAGATAACAGTTGTTTTTTTTTTTTGCTTTTTGTTGTTTATTTTACGTACAAGAATGTTCTGTTTCCCATACATCATCTCTCATAATGATCACCTTTATCAACAATAGTTATCCTGGAACACTCTGTGGCAATCATGAAATTCATCAAACGTACTGTCAATGGAGAAAATGGGACAAGAAACTATATTATTCCTCACCCGTGGGAAAATAGATGGAGTATAATTTTATTCCTGAACGGTAAGAAATCCGATGGAGTTTTATCTGATGTCTCACCGGTCTGAGAGAACCTGTTAGTGACCAATCACTACAGTAAAATCAATCCCATTATCATACATGAAATACAGGGCATTAGAGAAAACAATGAGACTTAACCAAACATGACTGTGTTGCTAGCGCTGGGCTTTAAAACAGATTGAGTGCCGAAAAGAATCAACGTGTCGTATGGTATGTTTGAAGAAGCGATGCCGGTTATGACTTCCAAGAATGTTTAATGTTACTCTTGCAGCAATTCCCCCCCCCCCCCCCCCAAACCCGACATAGCAGACCCCTTCATTCTTCAGGTCACCAGATATCAGTTCTCTCGAACTCCGGCCCCATTTCCTGACATACAACAGCAGCGACGGGCCCAAACATAGTACATAAGCTTAAGGCTGCATGCACATTGTAATGACACAGCACTATGACATTATGACTGTTTATGTCTAGTCATGACCGTTTGATACTTCTGTACTCCTCTTCAACGCAAGCATTACCAGTCAGTATCTTAAGGGGTCGACCATCCATTAAGGACGTATGCTGGATTTTGCTCATTCTAGCCTCATCCCTCAGCCCGATCCTTTCCAATATCGATTTTTAACCGCTCTACCACACCACCCTTCCCCCTCCCCAGCAGTAACTTTATACGAAGGTGTGGCCATCGGAATGGTGAACGTCTATGTGCGCGTGTACAAGGTAAGGGAGGGGGGGCCAAGGTCAAAATTTATTAAAATGTACAGGAGCGAAATATTTTATGTGTTTGTGCTTAGGGGGTGGGGGTGGTCGTAGGCGACTGTCAGAAATCACCAAACTTGAGAGTACCCACTTATGGGTGGTCCGGTACAGCCACAGGACATCCTTGCTCGTGGTCAGTGGGCATTACGTCATGTAAACTAGAGGAGATAATAAAAGGTAGGCCACTAGGACTTTTTGTTGTTGTTGTTGTTTTTCTGACAGGTCAAAATAACTTCTCGAAAGACACAACGAAGCTCTGAGGTGCTACAATTGACACGGCCAACGATTTCTATCCTCATTCATTTGACTTGCCTTTCAAAACCTGTCATGCATTTCATTCAGATATGGTGTAGGTCTTGGTTTGATAGAACATCATGCACCAGGCCAGTGAGTCTCAATGTGGGAGATATTGGCCGCCAGGCTGTGAGAGGCGATTTTGATTCCTTGCTTTTTTTCCCCCTTGTTTTCCAACGACTAATCAACACGCCTGCACTCATTAATAAGGCTTTGGAAAACTTCTTGTGAAATGTACCTGTTGGGTTTGGGTAATGATTTTGAGAAGGGGCGATGGCAGGATATTTGGAGCTTAGGTGGGAAGGGGGAGGGGGTCAAGAAGATGATTTTCTAAACATTTCCATGCACACACTTTTAATCATTACTATTGGATTCAGCAGGTTCAAATTAAGGCAAATTAAAAGAAAAAGACTTTTTTATATGACTATCATGGAAAGGGCGGCCATCTTGAATTTAACAGCTCAAATTTTGCCAATTTCAAAAGTTATCTTCTTCTCCCTCAAAAACTATTATAGATGCATCAAGACTCTTTTCCAGGAAGACAATACTGGTGCCGGAGAAAGTTATCTGTCGAACAGTCATGAAATATAATCTCTAGTATTGCCTTCCTCATCTCCTCTTGGTTGGTGTTTGTCAAGATTCTAGGTGAGTAAGGTCCTTGGGGATACTAGCGCATTCGACTAATCGAAAGGCCATTCACACTCGTCCAGGCACAACCAGAATACGTAATAACACACTTGGTGAATATATATATCAGGCCTGAAGGGCCATACTAATTTATTACTATGTATTACAAAGATATGATTACAGATACAATAAATATGATTGCTCAACTCCTACTGTCAGGCCCTGGAGCTCGAGCCGAGAGAAACCTCACTGGAGCGGATGATTTACACAGCCGTTCTCTGATTAAACAATGGCGACTTAAGCTTATATACCTCCAGCCAAACCCCGTGAAAGTTTCTTGTCTCACCTTCCGAAATCATGCCGGGTTCACGTGCCCCGTGCACTGCTTGCACAACTCACCGCCTTAGGGCGTGAGTCCACTAACCTATAAAAATCCCACCTTTTTATTCTAAGGGTCTGATCACACTAACACTACTCACTGGATCCCCAAACTCAGCTCATGACAGTGTTCCCTTATATGGCTCTTGAGTAATAAATCTGGAACTTTCTAAGGGCTTCAGCTGTTACATGGCCATATCCACTAAAGTTGTGTAACTCATATGGAACTCCTTCCAAGTAGGTCAATATAATTAGTTTTTCACTTATAGATGTGTTTCACTTATCTCTGTGATCTCAGTTTGTTCCCCTTTTGCTTGTCTGGCTTTCTGTAGATGGGCAAATTGTTTTTCTTCCTCAGCATGTTTGAGTTAGTCAAAATTCACAGGCACATAGTGCTTTATTTAGCATACAAAGTAAATAAAACTAAGCCGATCGTTGACAAACAAGCTGAGTGTCCGCGACAGCCGATGTCACGCCCAGTCAATGTTACTACGTCACAACTATACCGGCCTAAGTAGATCGCGTGGTCAGCTGTTCAAGCTTGCAGGAGACTATTTGGCGTGCTATAACACAGTATTGGTATAATCAAATATACTGGTCCTTCTTATGAAGTATGAAGGTAGGGGGGGGGGGGTCCAGAAGCAAGTACCAATACCGGCGTTTTGTAATACAGTCGGATTTAGAGAGTTTAATTCTCGGACAAAAACTATGTAAATTTATTTCGGCTCATTTTCAACCCTTTTCCCACCACTCCCCCTACACCTTCAATAAACACATTTTTCCCCACATAAATAATGTCAAAGCAATTGAAATCTCGGAGGAAACATGTGCAGAAATGGTTTTGACCAAAATTTTGATCTCAGGACCCGCTCCGTTCCTTAAGAAAAATGTTGAGAACCACTGCTCAAGCCTAAACAGGATCTCAACACAGTATTGAAAGTCAGAGTAACATAAATAGCACACCTTAAACTTAACACTGTAGTAACTGCCTGGTTCCAAATATTCTTTCGATACCATTTCTGCGATGTTTTCAAACAGACAAGTCAAGAAACAAACGCTCAAGAATTGACAAGATAAGACCGGACCTGCCATAAGGATGTGGGGAAATAAATCAGAAACTTGGATGGTTCTACAGTAGAGTGACACAATTAACTGGGTGGACTTCCAAAGTGAGATGTCTGAAAGTGATTGAGCCACAATCCTACAATTCTTTGCAACAACAGACCAGTATAGTTATCCAGGTATATATTATAGCTATATTTATTGTTTAAACAACAAACCAAAAAATAATACTAGCGTATAGCTGATTAGAGCCAGATAAAGCTTGCAAATTGTTTGAACCAAACCTAGTTGTAGATCTAGATCGAAATCTCGAAACAACTTATATTTGAAGCAAAGACTAATGGAACTTATCATTGTTACTTCACACAAGTCCTTGACCAACTACTAAAACTACTAAAAATTACAGCCAGGCTTGAAGCAAAGTCAAAATTATTTATTCTATTTGCTCTATTTTGACCCCAAGTCTTTGCAGAGTACACAAATATGATAAAGCTGATTTTCGACCAGTAATGTTTAAAGAGAGAAAATTTACCAAATTTACCATCATCCTTTCGATTTTAACACAACGAAAATACATCTCTGCCCAAAAGATGGTCCATAAATAATATCAAAGCCTGAATTTTATCCAAAATGCACATGTCTGGGTAATTTATCGTCAAAACTTGTGGGAGTACCAGACACATGTTGCTATTACACTTGAATGCGCATGGAGGCCCCTACAATATAACAGATCACCGCCGGGGCGAGGTGTGAGCGCACGGGAAAGGAAGAAATCAAAAATATATCTAGCAAAGTGAAGGAGAAAGAGAACTGGACCAAGGTGAAGACAAGAAACAATGAAAAAAAAAAAAAAACCCTCTCTAGTTGATATAATAAATGTATTATTATTATTATACAAGAGGAGGAATTGTGATTCTAAATTTTTTTTTTAAAGTACACACCGAAGTAAAATGGGCCAGAATGAAAGGGAAAAAAAAAAATAGGAAAAAAGATCTATCTTGTATTTAAGGTAAAGGAACATATTAGTGAGAATGAGATCTAAGAGTGAAACTGAAAGAGACAGTAATATGAAAGACGTGGTATGAGTGAACGCTGGTCTGGTAATAACTGGAGAAGTGAAGAAAAACAACAAAAAATAGAATATGGTGCATGAGGCCGAAAGCTTGGGTGTTTTTAGATTAGTTGTGTGTTTAGAGCTTCTTATAATGCGTTTTTCTTTTCTTGCCAGCGATCGTATTACACGTGGCCTTTCTGCTATCCACCGCCTATAGGGCTGCGGTATGTTTTGCCATATTAAGAAAATGGCCGCCGCACTCCACAATCGGTTTCACTTTGTGTACCGAGAAACAAAGGGGGTGCAAAGTCTAGTATATGATGTAGGTCACTGGACAGTCCACATGTCACAATTTTTTATCACGTAGTTACAATGTTTTAAATGCTTGCATGTTCACCCTCAAGCTCCATTACGGTATAATATTATTATGCACGTAACTTTTTGATTATCATAATGTTGGTGTAAAATATGTTCATGATTATTTAATGCAAAGATTATTATTATATGGATGCAGTCTTCGATTAGAACAAATTCCTTCCTAACAGTCTAACACCTACGTATTTATAAACATTATCCACACTTTATGTGAGTTCAAGTGAGATGTACTGAATTCAAATGTCAAAACGGGACCTTCTCTGTCTTGCTGTAGCATGAATTCTACTGCGTCTTTTTGTTTTGTTTGTTGGCCGATGTCAGCGTGGGGGATTCTATCTGGCAGTCTGATGTTAAGCATTTTTCTCTTTCCATTGCCCTCTGGGTAGTTCTTGGTTTATTTGTAAGCTGTTTTGTGATCGGCCATGTTTGACAACCATATGTAATCGTTGGAAGAATGCATTGATTGAATACTTGCTTCTTGAGGGACATTGGCAGTTTAGAATCCAGGAATATCTCTGTTTTCAGAAAAGCAACTCCATGCTGCTCTTATTCTGGTGTTTAATTCAGTTATTTTGTTGTGTTCCATATTCATTATCTGGCCAAAGTATTTATACTCCATGACTCTTCGATGGCTTTGTTTTCAATTATAACATTTTCTCCTGTCTCGTAGTTTGTCATGTATTTAGTTTTGTCCTTGTGCAGGTCGACCTTCTTGCTTTCTTTGTTTAGTATGTTGAGATTGGTTTCCATTAGGTGTAATTCATGTGTGCAGAGTACGGTATCGACTGCAAATCTGAAGGCTTTGCAGATCTTCACCATCAATATGTATGCCATTTTCTAGATGTGACTGTTTAAATATTTCTTTGGTTGTTGCTGTAAATAATTTGGAGATATGGGGTCTCCCTGTCTCACTCCTCTTTCTATGGCAAACTTTTCTGACACATGATTATCAATGTGTATTCTGGCATGGGCTTCTTTATATATATATTTTGTATTATTTTTATATAGAATTTTTTTGTGTAGGGTTTCCCGTTTTGTTTTTTTATCAAGCTTTTCTATTGTGTCATCTTCTTTCGATTTTTCTTCCTCCCTTTTTCTTTTAGACCTTGTATTTTCATGACTTCTTCTGTCACAATTTTATTCAGTGTCTCAACGGATGGTACTTTTTCCTCCAGGGATTCAAATCTGTTTTTCAACTCCAGCTGGAATGTGTTTTGTGTGCTTCTAATTCTTCTATATTTATTTTGAGTGGTTTTCTTCTGTGTATTCTTTTTAATTTCATCACTTTTCTTTTATTTTGATTTGTGAACAAGTTATAAAATGTGAACTTATACTTTGCTTTTCACATGAAATATTCAAAGAGCTCCCGCTGTTACTTGGGGCCGACGGGGTTTCCCACGTGACGTCACAATCAAAATGACGTGGCTGTGGAGCAACAGGGAGTTTAAACCTGCTGGACGCCATATCGCTTTTTCGCGAGCCGTACCCCTATCACCCACATTTTCCTATTTTCACCCTTTTTCCTTCTCTGTACAAGCATCTCTCTCTCTCTCTCTCTCTCTCTCTCTCTCTCTCTCTCTCTCTCTCTCTCTGTCTCTCTCTCTCTCTCTCTCTCTCTCTCTCTCTCTCTGTCTCTCTCTCTCTCTCTCTCTCTCTCTCTCCCTCTCTCTCTCTCTCTCTCTCTCTCTCTCTCTCTCTCTCTCTCTCTCTCTCCTCTCTCTCTCTCTCTCTCTCTCTCTCCTCTCTCTCTCTCTCTCTCTCTCTCTCTCTCTCTCTCTCTCTCTCTCCCTCTCTCTCTCTCTCTCTCTCTCTCTCTCTCTCTCTCTCTGTCTCTCTCTTCTCTCTCTCTCTCTCTGTCTCTCTCTCTCTCTCTCTCTCTCTCTCTCTCTCTCTCTCTCTCTCTCTCTCTCTCTCTCTCTCTCTCTCTCTCTCTCTCTCTCTCTCTCTCCCCTCTCTCTCTCTCTCTCTCTCTCTCTCTCTCTCTCTCTCTCTCTCTCTCTCTCTCTCTCTCTCTCTCTCCTCTCTCTCTCTCTCCCCTCTTCTCTCTCTCTCTCTCTCTCCTCTCTCTCTCGTCTCTCCTCTCTCTCTCTCTCTCTCTCTCTCTCTCTCTCTCTCTCTCTCTTCTCTCTCTCTCTCTCTCTCTCTCTCTCTCTCTCTCTCTCTCT
>OZ007575.1:55315814-55605314 GCA_963931925.1 Onchidella celtica | reverse complement strand
TGTGCGTAGTGTGGCGCGTGTTCGGCGGGGAGGGGGGGGGGGGGGTTAGAAAAATATAGAAAAGAGAGACAGGGGCAAATTACCATTGTAGGTTTTTCCGGGGGAGCGGGGGTGAGGAGGGGCCTAGCGAGGACAAATGGCCATCAGAATTGTGACAGGAGACTTGTAGACTTGAACGTCAAAAAACCCTGACTACTGGAATTGTTTCTTGAGGGTTGAGTAATAGACATATAGATAGAGAGAGGGCGGGGTGGGGGGGGGGGAGAAAGAGAGAGAGAGAGAGGGGGAGAGAGAAGGAAAATGGGTTATAATGTTTACAATTATCCTTACACTAGTGGAAAAACCACCGTTCCCCCCCCCCCCTCCCGCAAAACAATTACAGCATCCAATATTTCGTTGTGAATACAAAATAATGTGACATGTGACATTATCCAATGGTTTACTATTAATTAATATACCCCAAGCATAATTGTGTTTTCACTACGAATTGGAAATGAATCAAAGAATTGATGTTGTTTGTGAGGTAGAAGTGGTAAAATAGCGTTTCACCAATTCAGTACTTTATGACATAATCGGTGACTTGTTTCCTTGTAAAATTTCAGAAAATTTCTACCCAAAAGAATGACGACGTCAAGTTCTGGCAGTTACATATGGTTGGACATTCTGGAGCATCTGCAGCCTCAGAAAACTCTCTACTGGACACATCGTTTGAATGTTGACTTCACTGAGTTCATGTTGCTGAGATGGGACGCCCAAAAATATTGACAATCTTCAACATCCACACGGCCTTCTTGAATCTCCCTAAGCTATTTTCTAACAGTCTGGATGCTTGCGGATTTTTCTATTGATTTAGTTAAGATTATTGTGTATTTCTGCTGGTGTTTGGCACAAAATATTTCGTGAATTGGAAGACAACAAGGACATCAGATTGTGAGAAAATAAAATTGCATTGTGTAATAATACCGTGATGTTCGTGCTTAGACATGATCTCTACTTCTTTTCAAGCTAGAGCAATGAAATTTGGTGCAGAGTGTAAGCTTAAACTGAAGTGCCACTCTGTCAAACTTCATTGAAATTTTTACGTGAGTGACAGAGCAGCGATATTTACTGTTGCGACAGGTCTCGTACATAAGATGAAACACGAAATATCATAAAAACCACAGAAAAACTATTGTTTGGGTTTTATTTCTTCCGCAGGGTTTGGCAACATACAACGTTTTCTTTTTGCCCCATTTTGAATAAGATGAAACAAAAGATGTTAAAGCCTGACATGAGTTTTCCTCTACAACTATAAAAGTACAACTGTCATTAGGTAACCAGCAATAAATGATTTGACTGGGTCCTTGAAAGCAATAGTCGGAAGTGATATAGAAACTGTTTAACTGCTGGTACTACAAGCTGCAGTTCATGTGGACAATTCACTGTTAGTGTTTCAACAAGACGTGAAAGCGTCCCTGCTTTCGACCATCTGTCAAAGGTCATTATTCAGTTTTCTAGGTATTCCTACAAAACAGAGCTGATCTACACAGAAAAAATGAAAAAAAGACTGGAGTTTTTAGGGAAATAAAAAAACGAACTAAGAACCATGGGTAAAAGCAGTTGATGTCAACGATGTCATCAGTTCAAGGGGAATGTTTAGAAATTGGAGCTGATGGAGCAAATCAGGAGGAATATGACGTCCGTGATACGTCCAGGTTCTTGCTAGCATGTAGACTTGGACGTGTGGACGATGTTAAAACATTACTGGAAAGGGGAGCGGACCCCAACAAGCAAGACGAGTATGGCATGAGCGCTTTTATGATGGCATCAGAGGAAGGACATTTGGAGGTGATTAAAATACTACCAGAAAAAGGAGTTGACCCTAACATGGAAGACAATGATGGCAGGACAGCGTTAATAGTGGCATCAGACAGGGGAAATATGCAGGTGGTTAAAATACTACTAGAAAAAAGAGCTGACCCTAACAAGCAAGACAGTGATGGCATGACCGCGTTAATGATGGCATCAGAAGGAGGAAATTTGGAGGTGGTTAAAATACTACTAGAGAAAGGAGCTGACAGTAACAAGCAAGACATGCATGGCAGAACCGCATTTATGATGGCATCAAAGGGAAGAAATTTGGATGTGGTTAAAATACTACTAGAAAAAGGAGCTGACAGTAACAAGCAAGACAACTATGGCAGGACCGCTTTTACGATGGCATCAGACAGGGGCAATTTGGAGGTGGTTAAAATACTACTAGAAAAAGGAGTTGACCCTAACAAGCAAGGAATGTATGCTCTTACGGCGTTAATGATTGCAGCGAAGGAAGGAAATATTGAAGTTGTTAAAATGCTTCTAAAAAAAGGAGTTGACCCTAACATGCAAGACAATTATGGCAAAACTGCCCTAATCATGGCGTCAGAGAGAGGAAATTCTGAGGTGGTTAAAATACTACTAGAGAAAGGAGCTGACCCTAACACGCAAACCAAGTGCGGCTTCAGTGCGTTTATGATGGCATCAGCGATAGGAAATTTGCAGGTCGTTAAAATACTACTGGAGAAAGATGTTGACCCTAACAGGCAAGACATGCTCGGCAGGACCGCTTTTACGATGGCATCAGATAGAGGAAATTTAGAGGTGGTTAGAATACTATTAGAAAAAGGAGTTGACCCTAACAGGCAAGGCATGTTTGCTTTTATGACATTAATGATGGCATCGAAGGAAGGAAATATTGAAGTTGTTAAAATGCTTCTAAAAAAGGGAGTTGACCCTAACGTGCAAGACAATTATGGCGAGACGGCGTTAATCATGGCTTCAGAGAGAGGAAAGGTGGAGGTGGTTAAAATACTATTAGGAAAGGGAGCTGACCCTAACAAGCAAACCAAGCGTGGCAGCAACGCCTTTATGATGGCATCACATACCAGAAATTTGGAGGTGGTAAAAATACTACTTGAAAATGGACTTGACCCTAACATGGAATACATTGATGGCAGGACCGTGTTAATAATGGCATCACAGACAGGAAATTGGGATGTGGTCAAAATACTACTAGAAAGAGGAGCTGACATTAACAAGCAAGGCATGTATGGTCTTACGGCGTTAATGATGGCATCAAGTAGAAGAAATGCTGGTTTGGTCAAAATACTACTAGAACGGGGAGCTGACCCTAACAAACAAGATAATAAAGGTAAGACTGCATTGATGTATGCTGATGACCCGGACTGTATCTCAGAGTTACTTGAACACGGAGCTGATCCGGATCTTTTAGACAAAGAAGGTCGCTCAGCGATAGTTCACAAGTTAGAATTCAGTTCTGAAATAGACTATTATTATGTTTCATACCTAATATCTGTATTGACTGAGAAAGGTTCCAATCCCATCTTTCCCATTCCTTATCGACAATCGCTATATCAAAAGCTTAAGATAGTTAAGGAACATCCTGAGGGCTACTTGGAACAAATTTTATTCCTGATTGTGAACAATGGGCTGGTAAAGTACGGAAAAGTTAATCCACATGAAAAATCTCCACTGCACCGTGCGATGGAACAGGGTAGCATACGGGCAGTCAAATATATGTTTGCCTGTTGTTACATTACAAATGAAGATCTAACATTTATTCGTCGTGTCATCTCCAAGAATCAAACTCAACTGCCTATGCTACAAACAAGGTCAGACAGATTCAAAGAGGAAAGCCATGTGACACTGGTGAACTTCCTCCACCAGGCTATGAGCCAGCCCTGGCCACTGGTCAAATTGGCATTAATAGCCGTGTCTTCGGCACTCGGACCCAGTCCTCAGAGAGAAGAACGTATCAAACAGACAGGACTCCCACCCTTACTTCAGCGTATGCTTTCATTCCAGACACCTGTGGCACGACTGCCAGTCAGTCAATGGTCCAACATACCTGTTTGCTTTGATCCAGTACTGTATGAAACATTGCCCAGACCAAAGCTTTCCTTCTCTATTGGCCAGTTGGAAGACAGTTGGACTTCCCGTGGCAATCAAGTCAAAATGGTTAGGCCAATTAATAGTAATGTTGAATTGTTTGAGTGAAAACATGAACATCATTCTGGCTTTGAGAATCTGACTGTGTTTAGTTCTCACCGTTTCTTCCCCCTCAGCTTTCTTCAAGACATTTGATGTTACGGTCTCTTGGGACACACAGGCCGTGGGACCAAATCTGCAAACTGTCATTACGTAACGCACCACCGAGGGAAAATCAGATTCTTTCTGTGTAATCTAATATAGATTTCAGTCACAAATAACCAATGTTGTCGTTTTATATGTGGCACTTGTGTTGTGCAAATTGTGTTTTTAATTTTATTAGAAAATGATAGTGGATGATACGATGATGTACTTAATATTTGATTCGTTCACCAAAGGACGTTTTTTTTTTAAAAATGCACACGCCATGAAAAGATCATTTAAATTCATAGGAGAATGAGTCGTGGGAGTGCTACGTATAATAAGAGACCCCCCCCCCCCCCTAAAAAAAAAAAGACAGACCAAATTCAAGATTTTACAAGGAATATACTCATTTACGAATGACAAGATTTCATTTAACTGTTAAAGGTGATCATATTGAACGCAACTAAACCATGCATTGACTTTATCCACGGTACGCGTAATAAAACGTTATATGGGAAATACTAGGAGTTTCATCCCACCACTTAACAGAAGGCAAAGATCTTGATTGTTATTTTATACTCCAATATTTTTCTGCACGCCTTTAACAATATTGCTGCCTTTTGACAGATCGTTTAATTTTTCAGCGTAGTGCTGCCAGAGCCAATGAAATCAACCTCCCAGAAAGGTATACTTTGTTGAAGTTTCCCATCTCCATCTAAGCTCCAAACAATAAGGTTAACACTTCCTGCTCAAATACCCTAACAAAGCATAGTAATATCGTCCTTGGCAGTGAGAGATTTAAATCCCCATGTCCAGGGTGAAATAAATACTATTAAACACTGAATCCCGTCCACTATGGGCATGTCTAGGTAATTTAACGTCTACAGATGAAATTTTACGCCACTGGGCGACATGTTGCATAATCTGCCAGGGCTGGAGATACAATCTCGAATTGTTATTACCTGGGGGTTTTGTATTAGTTTATGTCGTCATTGCTTCAAATTGAACCTGCCTGTAACCTGTGTTGAGTTGATTTTGGTCAGTTCGGAGCATGAATACTTTGATTATTTCATGTTATTGTTGTTGTTGCTGTTATATTTTCATAATTGTTGTATATATATATACAAGATGCATGGTCTGTAATTTTCCTATTGTTCAGGTATATAATATTTTTTTTGACACGTTGAATCTGCCTGTTGAATGTGCTGAATGGTTTGCACAAGATTACATAGCCTCTCTCTCTGTCTTTCTCTCTCTCGCTCTCTATGTCTGTCTTTCTGTCTGTCTCTCTTTCTGTCTTTCTTTGTCTCAGTATCTCTCTTTCTCACACATACACTCTATCTCTCTTTTTCTCCCTCTCTCTCTCTCTCTCCTGTTGTACCCCCGTCTACTTTATAACGCTCGTATGTGCAAAAAAAAAAAAAAAAAACAACAGGAATAAACAAGAAAATGTTGGAAAGATAATCAAGGACATCTACAGGACATCTACTGGACATCTACTGGACATCTACTGGACATCTACTGGACATCTACTGGACATCTACTGGACATCTACTGGACATTTATTGGACATCTACTGGACATCTACTGGACATCTACTGGACATCTACTGGACATCTACTGGACATCTACTGGACATTTATTGGACATCTACTGGACATCTACTGGACATCTACTGGACATTTATTGGACATCTACTGGACATCTATTGGACATCTACTGGACATCTACTGGACATCTACTGGACATCTACTGGACATCTACTGGACATTTATTGGACATCTACTGGACATCTATTGGACATCTACTGGACATCTACTGGACATCTACTGGACATCTACTGGACATTTACTGGACATCTACTGGACATCTACTGGACATTTATTGGACATCTACTGGACATCTACTGGACATCTACTGGACATCTACTGGACATCTACTGGACATTTATTGGACATCTACTGGACATCTACTGGACATCTACTGGACATCTACTGGACATCTACTGGACATCTACTGGACATCTACTGGACATTATTGGACATCTACTGGACATCTACTGGACATCTACTGGACATCTACTGGACATCTACTGGACATCTACTGGACATTTATTGGACATCTACTGGACATCTACTGGACATCTACTGTACATCTACTGGACATTTATTGGACATCTACTGGACATCTATTGGACATCTACTGGACATCTACTGGACATCTACTGGACATCTACTGGACATCTACTGGACATTTATTGGACATCTACTGGACATCTATTGGACATCTACTGGACATCTACTGGACATCTACTGGACATCTACTGGACATCTACTGGACATTTACTGGACATCTACTGGACATCTACTGGACATTTATTGGACATCTACTGGACATCTACTGGACATCTACTGGACATCTACTGGACATCTACTGGACATTTATTGGACATCTACTGGACATCTACTGGACATCTACTGGACATCTACTGGACATCTACTGGACATCTACTGGACATCTACTGGACATTTATTGGACATCTACTGGACATCTACTGGACATCTACTGGACATCTATTGGACATCTACTGGACATCTACTGGACATCTACTGGACATCTATTGGACATCTATTGGACATCTATTGGACATCTATTGGACATCTATTGGACATCTATTGGACATCTATTGGACATCTATTGGACATCTATTGGACATCTACTGGACATCTACTGGACATCTATTGGACATCTACTGGACATCTACTGGACATCTACTGGACATCTATTGGACATCTACTGGACATCTACTGGACATCTACTGGACATCTATTGGACATCTACTGGACATCTACTGGACATTTATTGGACATCTACTGGACATCTACTGGACATCTATTGGACATCTACTGGACATCTACTGGACATCTACTGGACATCTATTGGACATCTACTGGACATCTACTGGACATCTACTGGACATTTATTGGACATCTATTGGACATCTATTGGACATTTATTGGACATCTATTGGACATCTATTGGACATCTACTGGACATCTACTGGACATCTATTGGACATTTATTGGACATTTATTGGACATTTACTGGACATCTACTGGACATCTACTGGACATCTACTGGACATCTACTGGACATCTACTGGACATCTATTGGACATCTACTGGACATCTACTGGACAGCTATTGGACATCTATTGGACATCTACTGGACATCTACTGGACATCTATTGGACATCTACTGGACATCTACTGGACATCTACTGGACATCTACTGGACATCTACTGGACATCTATTGGACATCTACTGGACATCTACTGGACATCTACTGGACATCTATTGGACATCTACTGGACATCTACTGGACATCTACTGGACATCTATTGGACATCTATTGGACATCTACTGGACATCTACTGGACATCTACTGGACATCTACTGGACATCTACTGGACATCTACTGGACATCTATTGGACATCTACTGGACATCTACAGGACATCTACTGGATATCTATTGGACATCTATTGGACATCTATTGGACATCTATTGGACATCTATTGGACATCTATTGGACATCTATTGGACATCTATTGGACATCTATTGGACATCTACTGGACATCTACTGGACATCTACTGGACATCTATTGGACATCTACTGGACATCTACTGGACATCTATTGGACATCTATTGGACATCTATTGGACATCTATTGGACATCTATTGGACATCTATTGGACATCTATTGGACATCTATTGGACATCTATTGGACATCTATTGGACATCTATTGGACATCTACTGGACATCTATTGGACATCTATTGGACATCTATTGGACATCTATTGAACATCTATTGGACATCTATTGGACATCTATTGGACATCTATTGAACATCTATTGGACATCTACTGGACATCTACTGGACATCTATTGGACATCTATTGGACATCTACTGGACATCTACTGGACATCTATTGGACATCTATTGGACATCTATTGGACATCTATTTGACATCTATTGGACATCTATTGGACATCTACTGGACATCTACTGGACATCTATTGGACATCTATTGGACATCTATTGGACATCTATTGGACATCTACTGGACATCTACTGGACATCTACTGGACATCTATTGGACATCTATTGGACATCTGTTGGACATCTATTGGACATCTATTGGACATCTACTGGACATCTACTGGACATCTATTGGACATCTACTGGATATCTATTGGACATCTATTGGACATCTATTGGACATCTATTGGACATCTACTGGACATCTATTGGACATCTACTGGACATCTATTGGACATCTATTGGACATCTATTGGACATCTATTGGACATCTACTGCACATCTATTGGACATCTATTGGACATCTACTGGACATCTATTGGACATCTGTTGGACATCTATTGGACATCCATTGGACATCTATTCGACATCTATTGGACATCTATTGGACATCTATTCGACATCTATTGGACATCTATTGGACATCTATTGGACATCTACTGGACATCTATTGGACATCTACTGGACATCTATTGGACATCTATTGGAAATCTACTGGACATCTATTGGACATCTACTGGACATCTATTGGACATCCATTGGACATCTATTGGACATCTACTGGACATCTAATGGACATCTATTGGACATCTATTGGACATCTATTGGACATCTATTGGACATCTATTGGACATTTATTGGACATCTATTGGACATCTACTGGACATCTACTGGATATCTATTGGACATCTATTGGACATCTATTGGACATCTATTGGACATCTATTGGACATCTATTGGACATCTACTGGACATCTATTGGACATCTATTGGACATCTACTGGACATCTACTGGACATCTATTGGACATCTATTGGACATCTATTGGACATCTATTGGACATCTACTGGACATCTACTGGACATCTACTGGACATCTACTGCACATCTATTGGTCATCTATTGGACATCTACTGGACATCTATTGGACATCTACTGGACATCTACTGGACAGCTATTGGACATCTATTGGACATCTATTGGACATCTATTGGACATCTATTGGACATCTATTGGACGTCTATTGGACATCTACTGGACATCTATTGGACATCTATTTGACATCTATTGGACATCTACTGGACATCTATTCGACCTATTGGACATCTATTGGACATCTATTGGACATCTATTGGACATCTATTGGACATCTATTGGACATCTACTGGACATCTACTGGACATCTACTGGACATCTATTGGACATCTATTGGACATCTATTTGACATCTATTGGACATCTATTGGACATCTACTGGACATCTACTGGACATCTATTGGACATCTATTGGACATCTATTGGACATCTATTGGACATCTATTTGACATCTATTGGACATCTATTGGACATCTATTGGACATCTATTGGACATCTATTGGACATCTACTGGACATCTATTGGACATCTATTGGACATCTATTGGACATCTATTGGACATCTATTGGACATCTACTGGACATCTATTGGACGTCTACTGGACATCTATTGGATATCTATTGGACATCTATTGGACATCTTTTGGAGATCTATTGGACATCTACTGGACATCTATTTGACATCTATTGGACATCTACTGGACATCTACTGGACATCTATTGGACATCTACTGCACATCTATTGGACATCTATTGGACATCTACTGGACATCTATTGGACATCTATTGGACATCTACTGGACATCTACTGGACATCTATTTGACATCTATTCGACATCTACTGGACATCTACTGGACATCTATTGGACATCTACTGCACATCTATTGGACATCTATTGGACATCTACTGGACATCTATTGGACATCTATTGGACATCTACTGGACATCTATTGAACATCTACTGGACATCTACTGGACATCTATTGGACATCTATTGGACATCTACTGGACATCTACTGGACATCTACTGGACATCTATTGGACATCTATTGGACATCTACTGGACATCTATTGGACATCTATTGGAAATCTACTGGACATCTATTGGACATCTACTGGACATCTATTGGACATCCATTGGACATCTATTGGACATCTACTGGACATCTATTGGACATATATTGGACATTTATTGGACATCTATTGGACATCTGTTGGACATCTATTGGACATTTATTGGACATCTATTGGACATCTATTGGACATCTATTGGACATCTACTGGACATCTATTGGACATCTATTGGACATCTACTGGACATCTACTGGACATCTATTGGACATCTATTGGACATCTATTGGACATCTATTGGACATCTATTGGACATCTATTGGACACCTATTGGACATCTATTCCACATCTATTGGACATCTATTGGACATCTATTGGCATAAAAATTGGTAGATTAATAACGAACATTTCAGGAAAAGAACAAAAGAATCAACAATAGAGGGCCAGTTACACCCTTAGGCTGAGGCCCCTCGGGAGCGAGATAAAGAATTCACCATTTATATGGACTTCTCGGGTTGACTGGTATTATGAATTCAACTATACTGGAGTATAGAGTTGCTGTGCTCCCTCCCATTTTTGCCTGGTTTGAGCTATGAAGTATTGTATTAAAATAGCACTGGTGGTTATTCATTCAACATAATTAACTTATATTTAGAGCCTTTAAATTGCTGCTCCTTTGGGCTAGCACTAGAACTAAAGATAAGCAAGGAATGAACTGACGTCTCTATTATGTTCTCCCATGAGATCTGTCCTCATATAAACTTGTCATTTTCCTCCCATAACTCAGAGTTTCCAATGTTCAAACTCCCGTTTATGTCATTGATGCCATGCATAATTCACCAAATTACTTGTTTTATATAGGTTTTTGCCAAAGTGAACGGACACCACCTGTGTTTGTCCAGAAGATTCTACATTGTAGTATTTATTGATACTAGCCAGTATACCCGTTCTACGAACGGACACGGTGACAAAAACTTGTTAGTTGAGTACCTAAAAAGCTATAACGAAATACCACATATAATGAAAAAAAAAAAAAGACGCAAATATATGAACTGAAAAAAAAATGTTAGTGTATAATAAGCCTCACAAATATCTCCTGAAAAAGAGTGAGTTAAGTACAAAATGTAGTGGGGTTTTTTGGTTTTTGTTTTTTTTGTTTTTGAGAAGATGAAAAAAAAGGTATAGTGGAGTGAAGAAATGATCTGATGTAAATAGCCATGTTGGAATCATATTATAAAGGAGCTAGCGCCATATAATAAAAGGTACAAACATCACTTACCACATCAGTTGCGGAGAATCTCAATGTAAACAATGTTGTCTGTATATACTCTGGGATGATCAGGAAATTGTCGTGCATGCACTCTCAGGCTTTCTTTTGTTCCAACTCTACTCAGAGCGACGTATAATTGCCCATAGCTAAAAAAGGGTGTGTTCAAGGCCACACCAACTCTTTGTAATGTTTGCCCTTGTGCTTTGTTAGCAGTTATAGAAAATGCAACATGAATTGGAAACTGTTTTCTCTTCATTTGAAATGGAAATGTATTTTCCGATGGTATCAGAGGAATGCGTGGAATAAATATTATTTTCCCAGCATGTGGCCCAGATGCAATGGTGGCATCAATGACGTGAGCATGGAGTTCCATTGCAATGACCGTTGTGAGGGTCCAGGTTACGAAGCAGCATCACAATACAGTGGCGTTTGAGAGATAGACGATGAGGAGGAAGCCCCGATGGACAAAGTTTGTTGATGAATTCTAATGGATACTGATGTTCATTCTCTTCCACCGAATCTACACTGTCATAAATTCTCTCTTGTTGACATTATGATACGTCATCAACAATGGTGGTGGCGGTGGAGGAAATTCAATCACAACTTTTCCATTTCCGCAGCAGAAAGAAGAGCGCTCTGACGACCATCGTAACGCACGACAATGTTCACAGATGACAGCCATTTGCCCATCGTTGTGTTGTTCTATTACACGATGAATGTTCTCATCAAAATTTTCCCTGTCTACTTGTCGTCCACACCCAACATAATCTTTTTTTCTTCGTCGTGCTCTAGAGCAGGTTCTCTTTGAATTTGATTTGTATCATCATCGTCTCCATCCAGAATGGCTTGATTAATGACAGGTTGTAACGGTGTTTCATCATGAGCTTGAGTTGTCACTCCTATTCTATCCGCATCTTCTAGATCTACTTCTACAGTTGTTTCATTCTCAATGTCATTATTTCCTACATCTCTGACAATTCTAGTTTGCTCTCTCTTTCGTAACTGTCGAGTAGTTCTGCTAGTTAACGATGGACGTTTTTTTTTTTGAGCGGGGCATGATGAGGCAAATTTTATTTCAGGACATTCCAAGACGATTAATTTTCACATTGTCAATGTACTTTATTTGCTAGATCTAAGCCAATAAAAAGAAAGGTAAACTCGTGGAAGAAAATTTGCAGAGCTTTAAATCTACTCTCTACTCTAGATCTGAGCTTCTTACTGAGGTTAAACTACACACACGTGGAAGAAAATTTGCAGAGCTTTAAATCTACTCTCTAGATCTGAGCTTCTTACTGAGGTTAAACTACACACACGAAACTATCTAGATCTAGATCTAGATATTTATTAAATCTGTAACTTCTGCATTTTGCTTTTCCAACTGAAAAACTTCACTTTTGCTAATTTTTGCAACTGTAATCGCCGCGCTTCCATTGTTGTCTTTATTCCAGCTGATAGTAAAATGTGTCAATAATTGTATTTGTCCGAATTTAAAACTGATACAAAAAAAAATATCTGAGTATTTATAGTTCGCAGGTTATAGGTCTTTTAGCTTCAGTTTTATGTTGTCCCAGTGACTCCGACAATAAAATTGTTCAGATATGAGAGAGTTCAATTTTTTTTATATTAATGACACAAATGATAATACATTTTTTTAATGAACAGACAGAAAGGCAACGAAAAATATGAATACTCGAGTACTGGTACTGTTGCTTTCAGGTTGTTAGTGATTACAGGAAACGTATGAAACAGGAAACAGTTCGTACTGGAATGGCCTATCGAAAAATCCATTTTTTGCTTTTATTATTTTGTGTTTTAAGTCAATTTGCAATCAAACCAAAGATTATTTTGAAAAACAAAAAGTGTCACTCACACCCTTTTTTTTTGTCCAAATCAACATGGCAAATTTGGTTTGTGTCCGTTTCTTAGTTTTTGAGCCTTAGGTGCCACAATGTTTTGGCGCTAGCTCCATTATAATATGAAGCAATGTACGGACATCACCTGTGTTTGTCCAGAAGATTCTACATTGTAGTATTTATTGATAAGCAATTTATTGTTCCTCATCTTGCTTTTGAGATTTTGTTTCTTATTGTCACACATCTTTGTACATTCCATTACTAATCGATAAACAATGTGTTTTTCTTTATCGTGCTTTTGTGTTTTATCATTAATTCAGAGAGATAAACATTTTAATCCTGTGCCAGTTTTGCAAATGTCCAGAAAGGAAAATACTGACTGTTATACATTTCATTTAGTTTACTAATTCAGTACATGTTTTTCCTGGATTACTATTTGAATAAATATTGAATTCACTTACTTTTTTGATGTATTGCTTTCCGGTTTACATAATGGTGAAATTACATTACTGTAAGTCTCTGCTATCCTCAAAGTAGGGAAGGAATTACAGCTTGAATACATTATGAATGCAACCAATTCCTTTATTATTATTTTTATGTATTTCTTAAGTGTTTATTTAGTAGTGAAATTACTTATGATACGTTTCTGTTGAGTCGTTGACTCACAGATATGGTATGAAGTAATGCTTGATTTTAAGGTTTACATTGTAATGAAAATACATGATCGTTTCTGTTTAGTCAAGAGAAGTGTATGCACTAGTACGTGAATGCATAATGAATGCACCTTTTATTATTATTCCTTTTTTGTGTGTTGAGAAATTCCTGTACAATTAACATAGTAATGAAATGAGATGTAATACTTTCTATTACTTTTCTTTCTTGCTAAAAGTTTGTTTAACCACATGAAATATAATCATTTCTTTCGAAATTTATTTTATGGCGTTTGTGCATAGCAATTTATATATTACAAATAAATATATGTATACATACTATTTGACTATATACTGATACACTGGCGTTAAGAGATTCAAACTGTGAAAATAAAAATCAATAATTGAGGCGGTTAGTTCAATATCGTGCCAAAGTCCATCCCATTGAAAAATGGAGTCACTCGATTTATTTCAATTATTAAGGGGACATAAACAATCATGGAAAGTTTAAGACAACTCAACAAATCTCACTGGAGTTACCGCCCGTTAGATGCCTTTGTATCTCTGTGCGACATCGTGCCTAAGCCCATTAGTTTTTACCGTTTTTCTCAAAACTACACCATTGTGACTTAGGCACAGTATTCAACTAACCACGTCAATTATAATGATAACCTGATCAACAAGGTTACAGAGAGCCAAATTCTTAATTGCAACAGCGAAATGCCATTTGGATTTTAACACGACAAGATCTATGAAATTAACAATATAAGCAGCAGCATTCTTTTTCTCTATAACTCTGCCATAGATTATAATACTTTCACTTCAGAATAATGTTGCTGCAGCTGAAGGATAAAAACATGGCCCAAGATCACTAAGATGCATTATATTAATGTAATCAAGTTTCTTGTCTTTTTAAATCACGTTCAAGCTAAACTTATTCTCATAGAATTTTTTATTTTTTATCACAGTAACTGAGTTTTTATGTTTAACAATCGGAACCAACCCAAATTCGTATGTTTCATTGTACTTCATTTTATTCATAATAAATCTGTTTTATGACTGTAATGATTTTGCATTGGTCAGATTTAGATTTCACACCCACCGGTTTTTGTTAAATAATTATGCTTTTATTTGTACTTCATGCCATTTTATGCGGAATTTCTTTAATAAACGATATTGTATTATCACGAACTGTTCGGCTTTGTTACTGGATTGTGAAATCTGGCAGACAAAGACTGCCTTTATAGCTTTTGGCACGCCCTAGAAAATTATACTGAGAAGACTAAATCTTAAATCTGAATTATGTGTCGAAAGGATTTGACGATGTCATGAGATACGTTTAAAAATATTTGGCTATTTCGTTATTACCACCCCCCCCCCCCAAAAAAAACTATGTGTTATGTGGCATGATACAATTATCCATTTGGTCATTTAGTCATAAGTCATTCTGTGCCATGAAGATAAACGGGTACTCCAGCTGGATGACGTAATCTTCCAGTTGGCTATTTTTCCAGAGGTCACTTTCCATGACGATGATAAACGATTATTCCCTTTGGATGAAAGAACTATCCAGTCGGCCATGTAGTGGGAAATCATTTTCTGATATGATGATAAACATTGAGGATATTGATGATGTTGATGATAAAATTACGACACCTCACCTGTCACCTGTCGGCTTCATCGTCATCGTCAATGTTGATAAAAAAGACGATGATGTAGAGATGAAGACTGAAATTTATCCAAAAATGCGCACGTCTGTGTAATTTAGCGTCAAAACTTGCGGCTTTGGTCATTCTAATATTTATACGGAGTTAGAATAAATTGGAACTGTGAAACAGCTTGATACGTACAGCTGCACATTTTAAACAAGAATCTAAGGGTCCATTTTTTATACCTCTTCTACATACTAAAGGATCTCCAGTCTTTTCAGAAGGTGTAGATAGAACGAACAAGAACTACTGTCCTGACATTTCTAACTGAGGACTTCTTGTAAGGTTGTAGCATCTGCGGGCTACCCCTTACCCTCCCCCGGTTTTGTTGTTGTGCTGGTGGCTGAGCATGTGTCCACCACTTCTTTCATTTTATTGTTGACAACCGCCAGAGTGTACTGTACTCCGTGACCTGACCTTCTTTTCTAGTGAGTAGTTTTTTTCCTCGCTCGCTTGTTGTCAGGTGTTTTGACTCGTTCAGTAAATATTAGTATGTTCCCGAATATTCGATAACGTTGTGGATACGAATGTTTACGCCAGATTTGGCCTTGAGTGATGTAACCTGATGACGTATTGATGCGTGATTGGTTAGTTTGTGCGAGGGCAAAGGTAACGTTTATTTCGGGAACTTTCTGTAGGAATGTTTATATATATAGACCTGTGTGAGTGGTTGGTCGGTGAGTAAGTGAGTTTCCTTTTGTGTGGCGTAGATATTTAGTTTCGCTGGTGTCTTCTGTCACGAGTGGAGTGAGCGATAGTTAATAATTACGGGGGGAAAGGAGGAGAGTAAAATTAACGCACGGAGACAGGGAAGAAAAGTCGTGCATGTCATGAGTGGGAAGTCTGAAGGAGGCGAAAGCGCTGTATAACTATCACTGCAAGTTAGAAGGTCCTAGGGAGCGGATCTGTGAATAATAGCCCATCGGGCAGAGATAAAAGGAAGCAGTCGAGAAGACTAGTGAGAGTCTTTCCAGTTATGACGGGTATGTAGAATGTTGATTGATTATTATGATTGATGTATTATATTATATTCGTCTATTACCATGATGTGAATAAGTATATGTGAGGAATGTGGAAGTCCTTGATATTGGATATAGCAATGTGCGCCATGAGCGATAGATGAAAGTGAGTTCATGGATTTGTAGCGCGAGTGAGTAGTGTGTACTCCGATGGAGGTGTGTTACCGTAAGATGTGTGGTGAGTGGAAGGTGAGCTAGTGTGTGTACGCTTCATGGATTGTAAGGAGAGGTGGAGTGAATAGAAATGGTAGGGTATTATACCAATGTAATGTTATTCTTGTAGGTGTCGGGGACGGGCCGCAGAGCCACCTCGATGAGCACAGGGGATAGGCCAGCATAGGGCCGGAGGCCGTGCATAGGCCAGAAGTGAGACTGTCAGTGCAGGACAGTAGAGGCACATAAAGTCGTGGCAGTCAGGCCACGGACAGGGACGTAGATATGAGAGTGAATGAGATACTATGTTGTTGCCATGTTGATAGGCTAGTGAACTGATATTATGTTGTTGCCATGTTGATGGCTATGGAAATAATAACGTGTTATTGCCCTGCTGAGGTGCTAGGGGAGTGCTAAGGTGTATGACAATAGGAAGGTGATATTGAGAGACTGCGGTGCCAGTGAATCATTAATGTACTATTAAGACCCTGAGGGGAGAGGCTGAGGCCGAAGTGCCTTTAGGAGTAACTACCGGATTGTGGATCCGAGGGAGCGTGTGTGTGAGAATAAGGCCGTTGTACGGCAGTCATTTCAATAATATAATATATGTAATTGCGCTATTATATGTATAATTATGTTTAATAAATGTGTGAGTCTGATGGATTGTTCTGTTAAGTGTTAACTTGTTTGTTCGTGATTGTTGTCCTGTCATAACTTATTACATTTCCCAGTCTGGGATTTGTGACATTGGGGGCTCGTCCATTGTGACTCGTCCATTTTCGTAATATTTAGTTGTAGTTAGTTAGTAGGTAATTGTGCTGTCTTGTTCGTTGGATGAATGGACATTTCATGATATGATTTATGTATATTGATGAATGTATATTGATGCATGTATTGCTATGAATAGGTATTAATTTGTATTTAAACTTTCCAGAGTGTGTGCGTGCAGCCTGAGGAGACGAGCAGCCAGAGCTCCGATTAAAGGGAGGAGTTTTACTCAAAATTTCAAAAGTTAAGTGAAAGTCAAAATTTTTGTGCCCTGGATTTTGGGCTGTTCCTTTAATCTGTCTTTTTCCCTGTTTTTGCTGTTGTTGTCGTTATAGGTTATACGGGCGGTGGCGCGGGTTTGCTGTGGTGAGCGTAGTTTGTCCTCTTCGGGAGGTGGGCTAATCTAGGAACTTCGTTCATCACAGTGAACAGTTCTGTAGGGACCTGTATTTTTGTTTAGTTGTAGCGTTCTATCTTCCTCGTTGTTTTAGGAAGACGTTTCTCTTGTCCCTCTCTTCCCTATCTATAGATACGTTCTTTTTTTTCAGACTCTGTTCTTGTTCGTACCGTGTAGTGTAATCGGCGTAGTTAGGTTGCATTTTTTTCCATTATATTTTCTTTTTAGGTCTTTGTCCTAGTCTGGTTCGTTGTCCTTGACGTACTTGTGGTCCTTCTACTGAATTTCCTTATTCTTGTCTTTTCTACTCTTTTTTATTATTAATAGTGCAGTACATTTTATGAATATAGAATTAGTTGTGCTGTAAAGGTAAATTTCTGAATTGTATTGGATACAAGTAGGTGCGGTTATATCTGGTGTGATCTCAGGTCTCTGGTCGTGTTGTTAGTGATCATACCGACAGGTTAGCCGTTTTTGTAATACATACCATAACCATAAGTCTGTGAAATGGCGGAACTCCAACAATTAATGAAGTTGGGTAAGGAACTTGGCCTTGAGGGAGAGGAGCTACGCGGCTGGATCAAAGAACAGCAGGCGGATTTGCGCGATGAGCGTGCTAAGGATAGAGAGCGAGAAAAAGAGGCTAAGGCTCAGGAGCAGGAGAGAGAGGCTAAGGATAAGCAAGAGGAAAGAGAGGCTAAGGCTCAGCAACAGGAGAGAGAGGCTAAGGATAAGGAAGAGGAAAGAGAGTTTAAGTTGAAGGAGTTAGAGGCTCAGCAACAGGAAAGGGAATTAAAGTTAAAGGAGATAGAGGCGCAAGTAAAGATCGCCGAGTTGGAAATCAAAAAGAATGCGCCAACAGAAACAGTTGAGCGGCAGGTACACAATAAAGGTGGTGTTAGGATTAAGCTCCCTACGTTCGACGACCGGAAGGACGACATAGACGCCTTCCTTTACAGGTTCGAACTGAACGCACAATTGCAATGGGGGGAAAATAAGGAATTATGGGCCACCTACCTGGCATCGCTATTGCAGGGGCGAGCGTTAACTTACTTTAAAGAGCTACAGCGCGAAGACGTGCAAGATTACGATAAGCTGAAGGCTTTGCTGCTTCGCCGATTTGCGCGTACCGAGGAATATTTCCGGGAGCAGTTTAGGCGAGCACGTGCAGATACCAGGGAGGACTTTGCTGCCTTCGTCGCGAGACTGACGGAGTATTTCGCGAACTGGGTAGACTTGGCGCATGTGGGCACGGATTTTGCTAAACTGAAAGACTTAATGATCCGTGACCAGCTGTACGCGTCGTGCCACAAAGATCTGGTGGCTTTCCTGAAAGAGAACGAACCCGCGACGGTGCAGGAGGCGTCTAAGTTGGCGGAGGCATACCGTACGGCGCATCCGTCCAAACCAGTCGCCAGGGCGTACGTCCAAGATGCGGGGTACGTCGCCGTTGTCGAGGGGTCGCCGGCAGGACTTGGGGACAGGTCGCGTCAGCGTGGTGCCTATAGCGGGCAAGCCCAGGGGCAGCGTAGGGGCTATCACCAATCACCGGCATATGGATCCGGTAAGTTTGACCGAGCAGGAGGGCTAGGTCGCGGTAGTGGCCGGGGGCGAGTTGTAACCTTTGCCGATAACCGACGGCATAGGGACTCTAGTTCCGGTCGCGATGGGTCACGGGGACCCAGGCCTAATACAGCACAGGGAGCGGAGTGTTGGACTTGCGGACGCGTGGGTCACTTTTCGCGCGAGTGTAGGGCCGCGAAGTGTTGGAACTGCGGAAGAGCAGATCACATCAGCGTGAACTGCCCTGCAGGTAGGATAGCGGCGAACGTGGACAGTAGCTCCAGTCCATGTTCCCCAAATAAATTTCATCATGCGGCTGCGTGCGTTACATCGGACAACGGAGGCGGACAGTATTCTAAGTGTCCCAGTTGTGAGAAGTTATTATCTTCCGGTGTTTTACCTTGTGGGAGAAAGATCCCCGTTATAAATTCATGCCATACAGGAGGTGGTCTTAGGGTTTATCCGGGGTTTGTTGGGGACGAACCGGTCTCGGTTTTACGAGATACAGGATCTACCGTTGTGGGGAGTGCATAGGGACTGCATTCGGGATTCACAGCTTACAGGTGAGACTGTCCCGTGCATCCAATTTTCGGGGGCCATTGAGAAATTACCCATGGCAAAAATAATGATAGATACACCTTTCCTTAGCGGGGAAGTCGAAGCAGTCGTTGGTTGTTTTCCAGGCGCCCAGCTCATCATTGGGAATGTATCCCGGGTAGGTTCCCCTTCAGATGAGAACGTGCAAGCATGGTCGCAATCAAAAGGTATTGACTTTTGCGCCGCGGTCGAAACACGTCGACGGGTAGCGGATAAAGATAAGATTAGACCTTTGGCGACGCCAGCGGTCAACCTAGATATCACGCCAGAGCGCTTGGCGAGATTACAAAGGGAGGACCCATCATTAAACCCATGTTTTGGGGAAGCGCGAACCGAGAAAACGAGGAGATATAAGAACGGGTCGTCCTCCTTTATTGTTCAGGCGGGCATTCTGTTCCGTAAGTATGTAACGGTGTCCTCCATTTTAAAGCAGGTCGTTGTGCCAGCGTTGCTGATCGCAACAGTATTGCATTTGGCACATGATGTCCCATTAGCGGGTCATATGGGGATAGCTAGAACCAAAGAAAGGGTTCTTAAAAATTTTTACTGGCCATCGATCCACAGAGATGTGCAGGTCTATTGTAAGACGTGCAGTGCGTGCCAAAAGACGACGCATAAGGGTCGTACACCCCAGGCCCCTCTTCAGAAGATCCCCACGGTCTCGGGACCGTTTAAAAAGGTCTCGATAGACCTTGTTGGCCCCATTCACCCAGCGACCGATAGGGGGAATCGATTTTTCTTAACGGTCATATGTAATGCTACGAGATGGCCAGAGGCGGTTCCTCTGCGGACCATAACGTCTGAGGCAGTCGCGGAAGCGTTGTTTGCAATTTTCGCTAGGGTAGGAATACCAGAGCAAATTCTGTCTGATAGGGGCGCGCAATTTACGTCGCAGATGATGAAGGAATTGTTCCGCTTATTCAGTATACAACCCATCACTACCACCCCTTATCATCCGCAGGCTAATGGCATGTGCGAGAGATTGAACTCGACGTTAAAGTCGATGCTGCGTAAGGTAGCTGCGGATCGCCCTAAAGATTGGGATAGATATATCCCTGCGGTGTTATTCGCGTACAGAGAGGTACGGCAGGAGTCAACGGGATTCTCGCCGTTCGAAATGATGTACGGTCGTAGTCCCAGGGGCCCAACTGATGTTCTTCGGGACATGATGACGTCGCCATCATCGGGAGACGATGAGCAGATTTCGGTGTTTCAGTACCTTGTTGATTTAAGAGAAAGACTATCTGCAGCGCGCACTATAGCAGAAGAAGCGTCTAGTATCGCTTCGAAAAGAGCAAAAGACTATAAAGATAGAGGGTCCAAACTGAGAATTTTTAAGCCAGGAGACAAGGTTCTGTTGTTGTTACCTACGGACCATAATAAGTTATTGATGACATGGAAAGGCCCTTATGTTATTGAGCGAGTTGTTTCAAAGGTAGATTACGCTATCCACATTGATGGAGCGAGTAAGGTTTTCCATGTTAATATGCTACAGAGATTTTATGAGAGACCACAGTATCTGTGTGCACAGACAAGACCAGAGGAGACTGTCTTCTCTACTGCTTGTACGGGGGTCGTAGACCAGTTGGACTGTGACGTAAGCGACACCGAGGCGCAGGAGGAGTTACAAATTCAATTGCCGGAGTTAACTCCGACACAAGGTTACAGGGACGTAAAAATTAACCCTGACCTTACGAGTTCAAGGAGTAGGGAACTTGAGACCCTGTTAGCGTCATTTCCGGATGTTGTTACGGATTTGCCGGGTCGCACTACGGTGATCCAGCACCAAATAAAGTTGACTTCGGATAAGCCAGTATTTCTTAGACCGTATCCGTTGCCTTTTTCTTCGAGGGATAGGGTCATAAAGGAAGTTGAGTCAATGTTGAAGTTAGATGTGATAGAACCATCAACATCGCCGTATTCATCACCCATCGTCCTCGTGAAGAAACTTGATGGATCGGTGCGGTTCTGTATTGATTTTCGAAGATTGAACACTATTACGGTAGGCGATAGGGAGCCTATTCCGTTTCAGGAGGAATTAATAGCTTCATTGGCCGGGTCCACGTGGTTTTCCAAGATAGATTTGACGAAAGGGTATTGGGAAATCCCGCTTACTGAGGAGTCTAAACAATACACGGCGTTCCAAACGCCCATTGGATTATTCCAATTTAAGGTCATGCCATTTGGGTTGGTAAACGCACCAGCGACGTTTGCACGATTAATGAGATTGGTGTTGAAGGACATACCTAATGTCGTGTCATTCTTTGATGATATAGCATGCCATACGTCGACATGGTCTGAGCATATTCAGACACTAACAGTAATTTTTCAACGATTACGTCATTTTGGGTTAACGGCTAAACCCGCAAAGATGGATTTGGCATGTCCAGAGATAATATTCTTAGGACATATCGTGGGTAGAGGTGTTCAGAGACCTGAAGAAACAAAAATTGACAAGTTAGTAGGGTTGCAAATCCCTAAAACAAAGAAACAAGTCAGAAGCTTAGTGGGAATTTTAAATTATTACAGAAAGTTCATTCCAAATTTTTCCTCCTTGTCATCTTCTCTTACTGACCTTACTAAGAAGGGACAACCCGATAAGGTCCAGTGGACGTCTGAATGTCAGACATCATTTGATAATTTGGTGACAGCATTATCATCGTCACCCATTCTGATATTACCCGATTTTCGATCTAATTTTATCCTCAGAACGGATGCGTCGGACTCTGGTGTCGGCGCTTGTCTTCTACAGGAGAAGAACGAATGTCTCCATCCTGTATGTTATGTCAGTAGGAAGTTATTGCAGAGAGAAAGAAAGTATTCTGTGATAGAGCGTGAGTGTCTTGCCATTGTCTGGTCCGTCCAGAAACTAGGACGTTATCTCATGGGACGAGAATTTTGTATCCAGACAGACCACAAGCCGCTGACATTTTTGTCGAAGAATCGTTCGTCCAGCCCACGCTTGTCTAGATGGGCATTGGCTTTGCAGCCGTACACCTTCGTTATTCAACCAATTCCAGGAACCAGCAATCATATCGCCGACTACCTTAGTCGAGCCTAGGCGAAGAGTTCAGGAGCTTATACATCGGAGGACAGGAACATTGACAGGATCTCTGTGAATGAGTCGACTTTAAAATATTGACATTATAAAATATATGATATGAAGAATGGTTGATAGGTTGACTGGTTTTCGATTCTGTATTATTAAGTTTAGTTAGCTATTGATGATGTGATACATATATGCATAATGCATGGCATATTGATCCCCATGTTTTCCCCTGATTTCGGTATTTTATATACTAGGGGAACGGCTAGGTCAGTTTTTTTTAATGTAGGTATTGCTCAGGCTCACTCGTTGACAGTCATCTTGATGCGATTTGAAATTAATTGCATTAATTTTTTTGGGGTGGGGGATGATGTCACGAGTGGAGTGAGCGATAGTTAATAATTACGGGGGGAAAGGAGGAGAGTAAAATTAACGCACGGAGACAGGGAAGAAAAGTCGTGCATGTCATGAGTGGGAAGTCTGAAGGAGGCGAAAGCGCTGTATAACTATCACTGCAAGTTAGAAGGTCCTAGGGAGCGGATCTGTGAATAATAGCCCATCGGGCAGAGATAAAAGGAAGCAGTCGAGAAGACTAGTGAGAGTCTTTCCAGTTATGACGGGTATGTAGAATGTTGATTGATTATTATGATTGATGTATTATATTATATTCGTCTATTACCATGATGTGAATAAGTATATGTGAGGAATGTGGAAGTCCTTGATATTGGATATAGCAATGTGCGCCATGAGCGATAGATGAAAGTGAGTTCATGGATTTGTAGCGCGAGTGAGTAGTGTGTACTCCGATGGAGGTGTGTTACCGTAAGATGTGTGGTGAGTGGAAGGTGAGCTAGTGTGTGTACGCTTCATGGATTGTAAGGAGAGGTGGAGTGAATAGAAATGGTAGGGTATTATACCAATGTAATGTTATTCTTGTAGGTGTCGGGGACGGGCCGCAGAGCCACCTCGATGAGCACAGGGGATAGGCCAGCATAGGGCCGGAGGCCGTGCATAGGCCAGAAGTGAGACTGTCAGTGCAGGACAGTAGAGGCACATAAAGTCGTGGCAGTCAGGCCACGGACAGGGACGTAGATATGAGAGTGAATGAGATACTATGTTGTTGCCATGTTGATAGGCTAGTGAACTGATATTATGTTGTTGCCATGTTGATGGCTATGGAAATAATAACGTGTTATTGCCCTGCTGAGGTGCTAGGGGAGTGCTAAGGTGTATGACAATAGGAAGGTGATATTGAGAGACTGCGGTGCCAGTGAATCATTAATGTACTATTAAGACCCTGAGGGGAGAGGCTGAGGCCGAAGTGCCTTTAGGAGTAACTACCGGATTGTGGATCCGAGGGAGCGTGTGTGTGAGAATAAGGCCGTTGTACGGCAGTCATTTCAATAATATAATATATGTAATTGCGCTATTATATGTATAATTATGTTTAATAAATGTGTGAGTCTGATGGATTGTTCTGTTAAGTGTTAACTTGTTTGTTCGTGATTGTTGTCCTGTCATAACTTATTACATTTCCCAGTCTGGGATTTGTGACATCTTCCTAGTATTTTATTGTTCACTATACAGTTATTAAACTTTAGTATTATTTAATCTATCGTCGGATCTCGTGTTTATTTATTTTACAGCTGTAATAGTTTCGTTTTCTAAAGGGTTGTAGTTAGATCAACTAACTCCCCCCTACTATAACGTGCTAGAACAACCTCAGCTGTTACATATTGGGGGCTCGTCCGGGATCCGACCAGATTCGAGCGGACCAGATCAAAATTACTAGATTTATTTACATAGTTTATTGTAGGAATATCATCGACAAGCTATCTACAATATGTCGGAGGTTATTGGAAGGCTTAGCCAGGAAGCGGACGCTATGGAGCTCACTGGGCAGGAGAGACGGGACTACCTCCGTGAAGGCCTAGAAAGAGAAAGACAGCTGGAGGCTCAACGACAGGAGAAGGAGGCTGAACGACAGCTGGAAAGGGAAAAGATGAACCACGAGTTGGAGATAGAGAGGATGCGCCAGCAACGTGGAGGCAACGACTCAGCGCAGAAGACCGACGACCACGCCAGTTTCAAGAGACCCAAGCTACCTGCATTTCAGGACAAGAAGGACGATCTGGATAGCTGGTTGCTGCGGATTGAGAGGTTTGCCGAGACAGCTGAATGGCCCAGATCCACTTGGACGACATCACTGTCTGCCCTGCTGACCGGGAGAGCTTTGGAGTGCTTCTGCAGACTACCGATCGACGAAGCCAAGGACTACGACAAGGTCAAGGAAGCGTTGCAGAAGAGGTACAACCTGTCAGAGGACGGATACAGACTCATGTTCAGACACGGTAAGCCTGAAGATGGAGAAGATGTTGGAATGGTTTTGACCAGGATCAAGACCTATCTAGAGAGGTGGATAAAGCTGTCGAAGACGGAGGAGACCTACGAAGGAGTGAGAGATCTGTTCGTCAGAGAGCAATTCATGGATGCCTGCCCACCAGACCTTGCAACCCATGTGAGGGAGAGGAAACCAAAGACGCTACAGGACATCGCAGATTCAGCGGAGGCGTACCTGGTAGCGAGGAACCGGACACTCAGCGGGAGCGCCAGACTGCAGAGCCGGCCAGTGCGACAGAGGCCCAACGGAGACAGAAGCCCACAGGTCTGCCATAGGTGCCAGAGGCCGGGACACAAGGCGACGGAGTGTCGTGAAAAGTTAAACGACAAAGGTGAGTTGAAATGTTACCATTGTGGAAAGCCAGGCCACGTTCGGAGGATGTGTCCAGCCCAGAAGGATATGGGACGAGGCAAGCCGAACAAGGCGGCGGCGGCCGTAGTTATAGCGGCGGACGAGTCGTCAAGACAAGATGTGACGACGGCTGACACCAGCATCAACGTTCAAGCGGTAATGAAGGACGGGAAGCTCCAGTTAGCGGTGCCTGTTACGTGCGGAGGATGCAGTGACGGAAGGACCGTGGAGAAGCTGAAGTTACCAGTGATGAAGGGCTTGATTGGAAATCGAGCAGTAGACGTCCTAAGAGATACCGGCTGTGAAGGTGTAGTGTTGCGGCGAGCACTGGTGGACGACGGACAGCTCACCGGTGGGAAGAAACTCATCGCGAGGATCGATAACTCCTTGCTAGCGGCGGAGGAAGCCGTTATCGACGTGAAGACGCCTTACCTGACGGGCAAAGTGACGGCGCTGTGTCTCCCGGAGACCATCTGCGACCTAGTAGTCGGGAACGTGGACGGAGCGAAGGATCCGTACGACCCTGATACTGAGGTGATGGTAGGAGCGGTGACCACGAGGGCCCAGGAGAAGAGGAAGGACCAGTCTACGTCGCTGAAGTTGCCGAGGGCAGAAAGGCACGCGGGAGTGGATAGAAAGGAACTTATCCGACTCCAAGAAGAAGACGAAGACATTAGGAAGTTAGAGCAGAAGAAGATCCCAACTAACAGAGGCAATAAGTCTGTTCATTTTGAGAAACATGGAGGAGTACTGTACCGGATCTACAAGGACCTGAGACAGGCGACGGTTATAAGGCAAGTGGTACTACCCGAAAAACTGAGAGAGTATGTACTGAGTGTAGCCCACGACTCGATCGTCGGAGGACACCTCGGCGTGAAGAAAACCAAAGACAGAGTTATGAGCAATTTTTATTGGCCTGGAATTGAAGGTGACGTCGCGAGATACTGCCGCTCATGCGACATATGTCAGAGGACGGTGAACAAAGGAGCGACCCCAAAGGTGCACCTGCAGAGTATGCCAGTAGTGGACGTACCATTTAGGAGAGTGGCCGTGGACTTAGTAGGACCTATCGACCCCCCAAGTGAAGGTGGACATCGGTATATCCTGGTATACATAGACTACGCTACTCGTTACCCTGAAGCCACACCCTTGAAGAAGATCGACGCAGAAACGGTAGCAGAAGCCTTAGTGAACATTTACAGCCGTTTGGGTGTGCCCGAAGAGATCTTGTCAGACCAAGGGACCCAGTTTATGTCAGATGTCATGAAGGAAACGAATAGACTACTGGGAATTCGACAGTCGACCACTACAGTCTACCACCCTATGTGCAACGGGTTGGTGGAGCGATTCAACGGCACGCTGAAGAAAACATTGAGACGACTGTGCGCAGAGCAACCCAAGCAGTGGCACAGATACATCAACCCGCTGCTCTTCGCATATCGGGAAGTTCCCCAAGAGTCGACCAAGTTTGCCCCATTCGAGTTGCTGTATGGGAGAACTGTGAGAGGACCAATGCACATCTTACGTCAACTATGGACCAAGGACGTAGAGGAGCCGGAAACGAAGACCAGTTACCAGTACGTCATGGAACTACGTGAGAGGCTGGAGGACACATGGAAGTTAGCGACGGAAGAACTCTCCAAGGCTCAAGGTAGACAGAAGACCTACTACGACCGGAAGGCGCGAGAGAGGAAGTTCCGCCCCGGAGATGAAGTGTTGGTGCTACTGCCGACGAACACTAACAAGCTCCTAGTCCAATGGAAGGGACCATATAAGGTAGTCTCAGTTGTCGGTGTTAACGACTATAGAGTCAAGATGGGTGCAAAAGAAAAGACCTTGCACGCCAACCTCCTCAAGAGATACATTCCAAGGACGTCAAAAGCAGCAGCAGTGGCAATGGAACCGAGACCTATTGTGACCAAGATGTGTGGGATGGACAACAGTAGGAGAGATACCACGCCTGAACATGTCAACGCCATAAAGGACGGCGGCGGTGATAGTGCTGAGACTGTACTGGCAGAGGACGACAGGATGGACAAGAGTCAACCCGTGGAGTCAGCTGGCATGACAATCATCGAGGACTGCGACCTGGAAGGCGACAACGGTGGAACGACGGAGGACCTTGCCGACATAGGAAGCTGGAACCAGAATGAAGGCTACAGAGATGTCCAGTATGGAACGCAACTGACATCGGAACAACGTCAAGAACTCTGCGATGTGGTGAAGAATTACCAGCACGTCTTCACCAATCTCCCTGGATGCTGTCAGTTGGGTGAACATCGCATCGACCTGACGACAGAAGTACCAGTTCGTCAACGACCATACCCGGTGCCCTACGCTATGCGCGACTCATTGAAGGAGGAGCTTAGCACCATGGGACGGCTGGGCATCATTCGAAGGAGCTCATCAGCTTATGCTTCACCTATTGTTGTCGTCAAGAAGAAGGACGGATCCAACCGAGTCTGCATCGACTACAGGAGGTTAAACAAGATCACAGTATTCGACCCTCATCCGACAGCAGCGCCATCAGAAGTGTTTCAGAGTCTCTCGAGAGGAAAATTATTCTCTCGGATTGACCTGAGCAAGGGATACTGGCAAGTGAAAGTTCGAGAGCAAGACATTCCCAAGACGGCGTTCGTCACCATGGGCGAACACTATGAATTCATTCGGATGCCTTTTGGGATGATGAACTCAGGAGCCACGCTGAACAGGATCGTAAAGCCATTGATCCGTGGAATGAACAATGTGACAGCATATGTGGACGACCTGCTGATTCATACAGAGACATTCGACGAGCATGTGAAGACTCTCAAGGACTTACTGCAGAGGATGGACCAAGCTGGATTAACTGCAAGACCATCGAAGTGTCTGATTGGAACGTCTGAAGTAGACTTTGTTGGACACTTAGTGGGAGAAGGTATGATTGGCCTGTTAGAAGAGAATGTATGTAAGGTACGAGACGCACCCAGACCCACCACTAAGAAGGAAGTGAAAGCATTCTTAGGATTAGTGGAATATTACCATGAATTTATTCCTAACTTTTCAGCTATTGCATCACCATTGTCTGATTTACTTAGAAAGGGTCAGCCCAATATAGTTCAGTGGGATGAAACGCAGGAGAAAGCGTACACCTCTTTGAAGAATGTCATTATCTCCAAACCCGTGTTATGTTTGCCAGATTTTTCCAAAGAGTTTGTCTTAGCAACTGATGCATTAGATCGCGGATTAGGCGCTAGTCTTATGCAGGAACACGAGGGAAAGTTGTACCCTGTGGCATATGCTAGTCGTAAGCTATTGCCTCGTGAGACAAAATATTCGGTCTCAGAGCGCGAATGTTTAGCTATTGTTTGGGCTGTAAAAAAGTTTACTTTGTATTTGTATGGAAAGGAGTTTGTGCTCCAAACTGACCATCGGTCATTAGAGTTTTTGAACTCTGCCAAGTTTGACAGTCCAAAGTTATTACGATGGAGTTTATTTTTACAGTCTTATCGATTCAGGATTCACTACGTAAAAGGCAGAGAAAATGTCTGTGCCGATTATTTTAAAGTAGTACACTATCAGTGAAATGCATTGTAACCCATACTTTTGCCTACTAGATGAATTTCTAGGACGGCAGTATTGTACTGTAATTGGGGACATAATTCATCTGTGACTGAACATTGAATTGATGGCCGATAGTCATGATGTGTTAGTCACATTTTGATTTTACGCTATGTCATATTTGTTACCAATGGAACTTGGTGTAATTTTTGGAAAATGTAACCCAAATGGGGACTGCGAGCAAGCAGTGTTTGTGTTATATTGCATTGTTGTAACTTGTTTTGACCTAATATGATGAAGATAGACCCTGATCAGTGGACGATATGTATTAGTATTTTGCCATTGTACGTATGAGATAACAATGTTATGTACAACAAGTTATATGCTATGGTTCGTGCACGAAGCATTATGTAAATGATGGGCCATCGTTTCACCTTATATGATTTGTAATAATATCATTGACCATTGTTTCACCACAGTGGTGGCGTTGTGTTATTTTGACTAGTAGGCCTACTGTTTACTATTGGGAAGCAATGACGGTATTGTATTAGTTATGGTATTAGTGATGCAAAGTACACTGCATTGTATTGTATTTGTGATGACATTCGGGAAGACACTGAAATTGTTATTAATTGTAATAGAATTAGCAACCACCTTTGTGAGATTGGGAGTGCTATAAGATTATTTCACGATAGTGCAGACGCTGTATAAGGTTTTTGGAGTTGAAAGATATTCAACTTAAATTGGGGAGTTGTGTAGCATCTGCGGGCTACCCCTTGCCCTCCCCCGGTTTTGTTGTTGTGCTGGTGGCTGAGCATGTGTCCACTACTTTTTTCATTTTATTGTTGACAACCGCCAGAGTGTACTGTACTCCGTGACCTGACCTTCTTTTCTAGTGAGTAGTTTTTTTCCTCGCTCGCTTGTTGTCAGGTGTTTTGACTCGTTCAGTAAATATTAGTATGTTCCCGAATATTCGATAACGTTGTGGATACGAATGTTTACGCCAGATTTGGCCTTGAGTGATGTAACCTGATGACGTATTGATGCGTGATTGGTTAGTTTGTGCGAGGGCAAAGGTAACGTTTATTTCGGGAACTTTCTGTAGGAATGTTTATATATATAGACCTGTGTGAGTGGTTGGTCGGTGAGTAAGTGAGTTTCCTTTTGTGTGGCGTAGATATTTAGTTTCGCTGGTGTCTTAATAGTATTTTATTGCTCACTATACAGTTATTAAACTTTAGTATTATTTAATCTATCGTCGGATCTCGTGTTTATTTATTTTACAGCTGTAATAGTTTCGTTTTCTAAAGGGTTGTAGTTAGATCAACTAACTCCCCCCTACTATAACGTGCTAGAACAACCTCAGCTGTTACAAAGGTTCTGGCACCAAGCTTCACCCATACACTCAACTGGAAAAGAATAAAATATTAATATAATTATAGATTTCAAACTAAGAAATTAGATCAACATTTTGACAAGTTCTGGCACCAAACTTCACTCATATACTCTACTGGCCAAGAATGAATATAATTATAGATTTTCAAACTTCAGGTTTTATCACCAAATCTATACCTATACTTTTTACAGTCCATTTTTTTTTATTATTCCCCCTTGATACATTCGCAGTGAAAGATTAACAAACAAACCAAAACACAACAACAACAACAACAACAACGACAACAACAACGTATTTTAAGGTGCAAACACTTTTTTTTTTCTTTTCTTTCACATTACGTCAGCCCAGTGCAGGTCTTTTTTCAATGGCTTTTCGTCGTCATGTCCTACCTAGGACAATGGCACAAGTCTTTTGAATTCAAAATTGTTTCTTAACCGTTCTTTGTCCAAGGCCCCATCTCAATTTTCCACACAATAAGAAACGTACGTCTCACCACGATATGACCAAGTTAGTATACATGTATATTTGACAAAAGTCAAAAGCAACGGCAGTTTTTCAGAGCCCTTTGCTGTCACAAATGGGGTAAAACAGGGTTGTGTCTTAGCCCCAACTCTGTTCAGCATCATGTTCTCTGCAATGCTACAAGAAGCCTTTAGCTCTCCTCCTCAAGGGGTAAGCATCAAGTACCGAACTGATGGCAGTCTATTCAACCTCAGGAGACTTCAGGCAAAAACCAAAACCAAAAGTACTCAAGTCTGTGACCTACTATTTGCTGATGATTGTGCACTTCTGGCACACGATGAGGATAGCATGCAAAACTGTGTTGATAAGTTCTCTAGTGCCTGTGACAGCTTTGGCCTCACAATAAGCACAAAGAAGACGGAAGTGCTCCATCAGCCTACTCCAGACGACAAGTATCCCTGACCCCAAATATCAAAGTCCATGACAGTCTTCTGAAGGTGTCGGAGAACTTCACCTATCTTGGCAGTACACTGTCTTCCGCGGCTCGTGTTGATACTGAAATTCTCTCAAGAATCAGCAAAGCCAGCTCTGCATTTGGCAGGCTTCAAAAGAGAGTGTGGGATGTTGCCGGCATTCGCACAGACGCTAAGCTGAAAGTGTACAATGCTGTGGTCCTTCCCACCCTACTCTATGGGGCTGAAACCTGGACAGTGTACCAATCGCATGCCAGAAAGCTAAATCACTTTCATCTGGCCTGCCTTAGAAAGATCCTAAGGATCAAATGGCAGGATAAAATTCCAGACACCGAGGTCCTCAATCGTGCCAAGGAATTGAGCATCTTCTGCCACCTGAAAAAAATTCAGCTACGTTGGGCAGGACATGTTGTCAGAATGCCCGACTCCAGACTCCCTAAGCAAATCTTCTTCTCTGAGCTCTCCAATGCAACGAGGAATGTTGGGGCCCCAAAGATACGTTACAAAGACACTCTCAAGCAATCACTGAAGGCCTTTGCCATTGATGTGAGTGAGTGGGAAAAGCTCTCGCTTGATCGTGCAAATTGGAGGGCGGCTCTTACCAGAGGCAGCAAAGCATGGGAAGCTGACAGAATCCAGCAGGCTATCAAAAAAAGAGAACGGCGCAAGAAAAGGCCCAGTGGTACTGAACCAACGGAGCACTCTTGTCATTTATGCGGAAGGGTCTGCAGGGCAAAAATAGGACTTATCAGTCACATGAGAAGCCATAAGTCATGAAAGAACAGTCTTTCCATTCTGTCCTCTGTGTCCTTTAGTTCTCTTTATTGTCCATGTGTTGAAATTCTCAACAATTTCTGTTCTTTATTCCTCTGGTGTGGTTAAGGTCATCATCATACCTGATGAACGAACTATTATTATTATATTTGACATGCTGTGCTATTATTCATAAGACTGCCGGCCAGTTCATTCATAGCAATGACATTGTTTCTAAATCGCCTGGTTACGACATCGCGCCGACGTCGGTATGCCGTAGGGAACAGGCAACGATGGAGGTCTTTCATAAATCTACGTCTGATTGACGTAAACATGCGGGCTGTGTTGTTGCTGCTGTTGTTGGATTTTGGGGCAATTTTACGCTATGAGGTATCAGAGAGGAGACTTGAATTGCAACCTCCCCGATCCCACCCCTTAAACCAGCCAACCCTGTCCAGGTTTGCCTCTGTCCTCCGTTTTAAAAACACAAGGGAAATGTGTTGCAATCGTTCGGTAATTCATAATAAAATATGATACAATCATGCATAAGGAATTAGTTTGAGAGAGAAAACATCAGCGCGTCATAATATACAATTAGACAGTGAGACACCATTTTACAATTGTGTATTGCTGGTTAGACTGATGACGGACTGAACCAAATCCGTTTGGCGATTGTTTTGACTCTGCATAAGGATCCTTACGTCAATCGGACGCAGATTGTTAAAGGAGTTTCCTACATCAAACCGACGTCGGCACAATGTCATTGCCTGCAGAATTACGTCTTCACGATGTCCCTCCCATTTGGTGGTGGAGGAAGGGGATGGGGGGGGGGGGGTGAAAAAGTACATATCGTCGGTTGGCTGTTGGAACTCGTTAAGTCCATTTTTGGGCAAATTCACTTTTTTTTAAAAATGGAATCTAAAGCACGAGACGTATCGGATCCACTTGAAAAAAACGAAAAAAGTCTGCTTAGTAGTGGAGAAAAGTGATGTTGTAATTCCGTGTTATAACCTCGTTAACGTACAGCTGGCGGAATGTCGGCGCTTGAACCTGGCTAAAATCGTTTGCCAGGTTATGCACCGCTGGCCACGGCCAATTGTTGGCGTTTGAACCTCACTAAACGTTTAGTTTAGTAGCGTTTAATACTAAACGTTTAGTAAACGTTTAATAGCATGGTTATTACATGTACCAATTGTTGTCGCTTGAAAATGAAGAAAAAAAGTGAAAGTCGACAAATGTAGCGTCGATGTAAAAATCATTATTTCGTAGTAGTGCATGATTGTATCATGTTTACAAATAACGAGACTGAAGAACGGCAGTTATGTACCATAACTCAAAATTATTTTAAAGGGTTTGGAGATACAGGAAATAGGTTATTGTGTACAAAATTCACACACGCATGCACACACGCAGGCACACAGAACAATTAGGTTTTTACTAAGTTCGAAATGACTTTTTTTTTTATTTTACTTTATATAATTGTGGTTATGCGCCAGTAAAATCATTGAGTCTGGGGACGAATAAAAAGTGGTCACTTTCAAATAGCCTAGATATCAACCGGCGTGTATTTTGCGTCCGAAGTCAGAGATTTATTGTAATTAATGTAATCACCGACGATAGGATAAACTTGAATGAATAGATCTAAGGAAGGGCGGCGGCGAGTTTACAGCCTTTGTAGTTGCCGCTCAATGGAGTGGACACGGTCTTTGAAGAAAGTAAGACAAGACCGGCGAATATGGGCGGATCAAATGTGATCAAATAATGGCAAATATTATTTTGGTAAATATTTTGAGTTAATTGATCAATCTGTAATTAATCATGCGAATCTTTGCCCCACACACACTTTAATAGCTATAAATACTGTCAGTCTCATATCAATCAGTGACCAGACAAAGTAAAGCGCCCCACTATCTGAATTTTTGAATCCAGTGCTTTCCAGTATGTAACACATAAGTCACGGTGCATTTCCAGTTTGTTATTTTCAACGTTTCCTCTGAGCAGAGGACAATGCATGGTGCATTAAGCACTTTCAAAACCTGTTAGAGGAAGATGCCGATCGCAGGAGCCTTTAAATTACGTTGCACACACACCTTACTGGTGTGAAAGTAGATCTCTCAAAGAAACACAGAGCAGTTCTCTCAGTGCACTAAACTGCAACCCTCTCTCAAAGAACTATGCTGGAACTCTCTCACAGAACCCAGTGCACAGCTCTCAAAGACCCTATGTGGAACTCTCTCAAAGAACAAACAAGTAACTCTCAAAGAACAAACAAGTAACTCTCAAAGAACAAACAAGTAACTCTCAAAGAACAAACAAGTAACTCTCAAAGAACAAACAAGTAACTCTCAAAGAACAAACAAGTAACTCTCAAAGAACAAACAAGTAACTCTCAAAGAACAAACATGTAACTCTCAAAGAACAAAAATGAAAATTACCCAAGGAACTGAAATGCAACCAACTCAAGGTACAAAGTACAAATCCCTTGCCCTCCCCCGATCCCCTTCTCTCTCTGTCTGTCTGTCTCTCTCTCTCTCTCTCAAAACCAGAGCGCCACATTCTCAATGTGCAAGATGCAGCTCTTTCAGGGTCAGCTCTCTCAAAGACCAGATTGCATCTCCCTTAATAAAGAACCAAAGTGCAGCGCTCACACCCCCCCCCCTTCTCTCTCTTTCTCTCTCTCTCTCTCTCTCTCTCTCTCTCTCTCTCTCTCTCAATCAAAGAACCAGAGTGAACGTCTAACTCAAAGATCCAGTGTGCAGTTGTCTCTCAAAATCCCTGAGTGCAGTTGTCTCTCAAAATCCCTGATTGCAGTTTCTCTCACAGACCCAGAATGCAGATTTATACAAGAACCAGAGTGCACCTCTTTCAAGTTGGATCTCTCCCAAAGAACCAAAATGCAGCTGTCTCTCAAAGGACTGGAGTGCATCTCTTTCAAGTTGCATCTCAACCAAAGAACCAAAATGCAGCTCTCTCTCAAAGGACTGGAGTGCACCTCTTTCAAGTTGCATTTCTCTCAAAGAACCAAAATGCAGCTCTCTCTCAAAGGACTGAAATGCATCTCTTTCAAGTAGCATCTCTCCCAAAGAACCAAAATGTTGCTCTCTCTTAAAGAACTGGAGTGCACCTCTTTCAAATTGCATTTCTCTCGAAGGACCAAAATGCAACTCTCTCTCTCTCAATGAACCAAAATGCAATTCTCTCTCTCTCTCTCTATCTCAATGAACCAAAATGCAGCCCTCTCTCAAAGAGAGAAAGAGAGCGGCAGGGGCAGGTGGATGCGGCAGTGAGTAAGGACATAACATAGACAAAGGGAGAGACGGGCAAATAGAGAGAGAAGGGAAGGGGACATGGAGAGAGGGAGAAAGAGAGAGAGAGAGAGAGAGAGAGAGAGAGAGAGAGAGAGAGAGAAAGAGAGAGAGAGAGAGAGAGAGCTTAATAATAGAAATAGTAGAAAGAGAGATTTAATGATGTATTTAATGTCTTTTGTAAACTGTCACAAATCCCAGACTGGGAGATGTAATAAGTTATGACAGGACGACAATCACGAACGAACAAGTTTAACACTTAACAGAACAACCCATCAGACTCACACATTTATTGAACATAATTATACAGATAATAGCGCAATTACATACATTATATTATTGAATTTAACTGCCGTACAACGGCCTTATTCCCACATGCACTCTTCCTCGGATCCACAACCCGGTAGTTACTTCCTAAAGACACTTCGGCCTCAGCCTCTCCCCTCAGGGTCTTAATAGCACATTAATAATTCACTGGCACCGCAGTCTCTCAATATCACCTTCCTATTGCCATAACACCTTAGCATTCCACTAGCACCTCAGCAGGGCAATAGCACATTATCATTTCAATAGCCCATCAACATGGCAACAGTACATTATCATTTCAATTAGCACATTCACGCTCATATCTACGTCCCTGTCCGTGGCCAGACTGCCACGACTTTATGTGCCTCTACTGTCCTGCACCGACAGCCTCACTCTTGGCCTATGTGTGGCCTCCGGCCCTATGCTGACCTATCCCCTGTGCTCACCGAGGTTTCTCTTCGGCCCGTCCCCGACACCTACAAGAATAACATTACATTGGTATAATACCATACCACTTCTATTTACTTCACCTCTCCTTACAACCCATGAAGCGTACACACAATAGTTCACATTTCACTCACCAAACATCTTACGGTAACACACTTACATCGTACTACACAATACTCACTCTCGCTACAAATCCATGACTCAACTTTCATCTATCGCTCATGGCGCACATTGCTATATCCACTATCAAGGACTTCCACATTCCTCACATATACTTATTTACATCATGGTAATAGACGACTATAATACATCAATCATAATTATCAATCATCGTTTCACCTACCAGTCATCACTGGAAAAAACTCTCTCACTAGTCTTCCGACTGCTCCCCTTATGTTCGCCCACTGGGCTTTCTCTTGCGTCCGCTCTTTAGGACGTTCTAACTTGCAGTGATAGTAATACAGCGCTCTCGCCTCCTTCAGACCCCCACCACTCATAACATGCACGCTTTCCCTTACTTGTCTACGTGCGTTAATTTTACTCTCCTCCTTTCCCACCGTAATTATTAACTATCGCTCACTCCACTGGTGACATCATCCCCCACCCCAAAAAAATTAATGCAATTAATTTCAAATCGCATCGAGATGATTGTCAACGAGTGAGCGTGAGCAATACCTACATTAAAAATGACCTACCAATGCCGCTAGCACATAAAATACCGGAATCAGGGGAAAATATGGGGATCAATATGCCCTGCACTATGCATATATGTATCACATCATCAATAGCTAACTAAACACAATACCTAATACAGAATCAAAAACCAATCAACCTATCAACCATTCTTCATATCATATTTATAATGTCAATATTTTAAAGTCGACGACTCATTCACACAGATCCTGTCAATGTTCCTGTCCTCCGATGTATATAAGCTCCTGAACTCTTCCCCTAGGCTCGACTAAGGTAGTCGGCGATATGATTGCTGGTTCCTGGAATTGGTTGTATAACGAAGGTATACGGCTGCAAAGCCAATGCCCATCTAGACAAGCGTGGGCTGGACGAACGATTCTTCGACAAAAACGTTAGTGGCTTGTGGTCTGTCTGGATACAAAATTCTCGTCCCATGAGATAACGTCCTAATTTCTGGACGGACCACACAATGGCAAGACACTCCCGCTCTATCACAGAATACTTTCTTTCTCTCTGCAATAACTTCCTACTGACATAACATACAGGATGGAAACATTCGTTCTTCTCCTGTAGAAGACAAGCGCCGACAGCAGAGTCCGACGCATCCGTTCTGAGGATAAAATTAGATCGAAAATCGGGTAATATCAGAATGGGTGACGATGATAATGCTGTCACCAAATTATCAAATGCTGTCTGACATTCAGACATCCACTGGACCTTATCGGGTTGTCCCTTCTTAGTAAGGTCAGTAAGAGAAGATGACAAGGAGGAAAAATTTGGAATGAACTTTCTGTAATAATTTAAAATTCCCACTAAGCTTCTGACTTGTTTCTTTGTTTTAGGGATTTGCAACCCTACTAATTTGTCAATTTTTGTTACTTCAGGTCTCTGAACACCTCTACCCACAATATGTCCTAAGAATACTATCTCTGGACATGCCAAATCCATCTTTGCGGGTTTAGCAGTTAACCCAAAATGACGTAATCGTTGAAAATTTACTGTTAGTGTCTGAATATGATCAGACCATGTCGACGTATGACATGCTATATCGTCAAAGAATGACACGACATTAGGTATGTCCTTTAATACCAGTATGAGAATACAGATACTCTGGCCTCTCATGAAACCTCTGCAGCATATCAACGTGGAAAACCTTTACTGATCCATCAATGTGGGTAGCGTAATCTACCTTCGAAACAATTCGCTCAATAACATAAGGACCTTTCCATGTCATCAATAACTTATTATGGTCCGTAGGTAATAACAATAGGACCTTGTCTCCTGGCTTAAAAATTCTCAGTTTGGACCCTCTATCTTTATAGGCTTTTGCTCTTTTCGAAGCGATACTAGACGCTTCTTCCGCAATATTCTGAAGGGGAGCCTGGGGTGTACGACCCTTATGCGTCGTCTTTTGGCACGCACTGCACGTCTTACAATATAACCGTACATCTCTGTATACTGACGGCCAATAAAAATTTTTCAGAACTCTTTGCTTGGTTCTAGCACTTCCCATATGACCCGCTAATGGGACATCATGTGCCAAATGCAATACTGTTGCGATTAGCAACGCTGGCACAACGACCTGCTTTAAAATGAAGGCCACCGTTACATACTTACGGAACAGAATGCCCGCCTGAATAACAAAGGACGACGACCCGTTCTTATATTTCCTTGTTTTCTCCGTTCGCGCCTCGTCAAAACATGGACTCAATGATGGGTCCTCCTTTTGTAATGTCGCCAAGCGCCCTGGTGTGATATCCAGGTTGACCGCTGGCGTTGCCAAAGGTCTAATCTTAGTCCTATCACGTACCTGTCGACGTGTCTCGACTGCGGCACAAAAGTCAATACCTTTTGATTGTGACCATGCCTGCACATTCTCCTCGGAAGGGGAACCTACCCGAGATACATTACCAATGATGAGCTGGGCGCCTGGAAAGCAACCAACGACTGCTTCGACTTCCCCGCTAAGGAAAGGTGTATCTATCACTATCTTTGCCATGGGTAATTTCTCTATGGCCCCTGAAAATTGGATGCACGGGACAGTCTCACCTGTAAGCTGTGAATCCCGAATGCAGTCCCTATGCACTCCCACAACGGTAGATCCTGTATCTCGTAAAACCGAGACCGGTTCGTCCCCAACAAACCCCGGATAAACCCTAAGACCACCTCCTGTATGACATGAATTTATAACGGGGATCTTTCTCCCACAAGGTAAAACACCGGAAGATAATAACTTCTCACAACTGGGACACTTAGAATACTGTCCGCCTTCGTTGTCCGATGTAACACACGCGGCCGCATGATGAAATTTATTAGGGGAACATGGAGTGGAGCTACCGTGATTGCCATCCACGTTCGCCGCTATCCTACCTGCAGGGCAATTCACGCTGATGTGATCTGCCCTTCCGCAGTTCCAACACTTCGCGGCTCTACACTCGCGTGAAAAGTGACCCACGCGTCCGCAAGTCCAACACTCCGCTCCCTGTGCTCCGCTAGACCTGGGTCCCCGTGACCCATCGCGACCGGAACTAAAGTCCCTATGCCGTCGGTCATCGGCAAAGGTCACAAATCGCCCTCGGCCATTACCGCGACCTAACCCTCCTGCTCGGTCAAACTTACCGGATCCATATGCAGGTGATTGGTGATACCCCCTACGTTGCCCCTGGGCTTGCCCATTATAGGCACCACGCTGACGCGACCTGTCTTTATGTCCTGCCGGCGACCCCTCAACCACGGCGACGTAACCAGCATCCTGCACGTACGCCCTCGCGACTGGTTTGGACGGGTGTGCCGTACGGTATGCTTCCGCCAACTTAGACGCCTCTTGCACCGTCGCGGGTTCGTTTTCTTTCAGGAAAGCCACCAGATCTTTATGGCACGACGCGTACAGCTGGTCACGGATCATTAGGTCTTTCAGTTTAGCAAAATCCGCGCCAACATGCGCCAAGGCTACCCAGTTCGTGAAATATTCTGTTAGTCTCGCGACGAAGGCAGCAAAGTCCTCCCTGGTATCCGCACGTGCTCGCCTAAACTGCTCCCGGAAATATTCCTCGGTACGCGCAAATCGGCGAAGCAGCAACGACTTCAGCTTATCATAATCATGTACGTCTTCGCGCTGTAGCTCTTTAAAGTAGGTTAACGCTCGCCCCTGCAACAAGGAAGCCAGGTACGTGGACCATAATTGCTTATTGTCCCCCCATTGCAGTTGTGCGTTCAGTTCGAACCTGTAAAGGAAGGCGTCTATGTCGTCCTTCCGGTCGTCGAACGTAGGCAGCTTAATCCTAACGCCACCTTTGTTTTGTCCCTGCCGCTAAACTGTTTCTGTTGGCGCATTCTTTTTGATTTCCAACTCGGCAATCTTAACTTGCGCCTCTATCTCCTTTAACTTTATCTCCCGTTCTTGAGCTTCTATCTCCCTTAACTTTAACTCCCTTTCCTGTTCCTTATCCTTAGCCTCTCTTTCTTGTTGCCGCTCTTGAGCCTCTTTTTCTCTCTCTCTATCTTTAGCACGCTCCTCGCGCAATTCCGCCTGCTGCTCTTTAATCCAGCTGCGCAGCTCCTCTCCCTCAAGGCCAAGTTCCGTACCCAATTTCATGAGCTCACGGAGATCCGCCATTTCACAGATTTATGGTTATTGTATGTATTATGAAAAAGACCAACCTGTCGGTATGATCACTAACGACACGACCAGAGACCTGAGATCACACCAGATATAACAACACCCAATTGTCTCAAATACAATTCAGAAATTTACCTACTGAACATTTTATAACCTACTTCCTAACTAATTCTATATTCATTAAATGTACAGCACTATTAATAATAAAAGAGAATAGAAACGACAAGAATGAACTTCAGAAGAAGGACCACAAGGACATCGAGGAATAACGAACCAGACTAGGACAAGACCTAAAAAAGAAAATATAATGGGAAAAAAAATGCAACCTAACTACGCCGATTACACTACAAGGTACGAACAAGAACAGAGTCTGAAAAAAAAGAACGTATCTACAGATAGGTAAGAGAGGGACAAGAGAAACGTCTTCCTAAAACAACGAGGAAGATGGAACGGCACAATCTAAACAAAAATACAGGTCCCTACAGAACTGTTCACTGTGATGAACGAAGTTCCAAGTTTCCCACACCTTTTGAAAAGGATAAACTACGCTCACCACAGCAAACCCGCGCCACCGCCCGTATAATCTATTACGACAAAAACAGAAAAACAGCGGAAAAAGACAGGTAAACAGACAGCCCTCAATCCGGGGCACAAAAATTTTGACTTTTACTTAACTTTCCTATTTTTGAGTATAACTCCTCCCTTTAATCGGAGCTCTGGCTGCTTGACCTCTACAGGCTGGCACACACACTCTGCAGAAATTTAAGTACACATTAATACATATTCATGAAAATACATGCATCAATACATATTCATAAATATACCATCATGAAATTTCCATTCATCCCACGAACAAAGACAGCACAAATTCCTACCACAAGATAAGTATTACGTGGACAAAAACTAAAGTAACAAATGCCCACTGAAAAATACCTACTAACTAAATATTACGAAAATGGACGAGCCCCCAGTGTCACAACGGACGAGCCCCCAGTGTCACAAATCCCAGACTGGGAGATGTAATAAGTTATGACAGGACAACAATCACGAACGAACAAGTTTAACACTTAACAGAACAACCCATCAGACTCACACATTTATTAAACATAATTATACAGATAATAGCGCAATTACATACATTATATTATTGAATTTAACTGCCGTACAACGGCCTTATTCCCACATGCACTCTTCCTCGGATCCACAACCCGGTACTTACTTCCTAAAGACACTTCGGCCTCAGCCTCTCCCCTCAGGGTCTTAATAGCACATTAATAATTCACTGGCACCGCAGTCTCTCAATATCACCTTCCTATTGCCATAACACCTTAGCATTCCACTAGCACCTCAGCAGGGCAATAGCACATTATCATTTCAATAGCCCATCAACATGGCAATAGTACATTATCATTTCAATAGCCCATCAACATGGCAATAGTACATTATCATTTCAATTAGCACATTCACGCTCATATCTACGTCCCTGTCCGTGGCCAGACTGCCACGACTTTATGTGCCTCTACTGTCCTGCACCGACAGCCTCACTCTTGGCCTATGTGTGGCCTCCGGCCCTATGCTGACCTATCCCCTGTGCTCACCGAGGTTTCTCTTCGGCCCGTCCCCGACACCTACAAGAATAACATTACATTGGTATAATACCATACCACTTCTATTTACTTCACCTCTCCTTACAACCCATGAAGCGTACACACAATAGTTCACATTTCACTCACCAAACATCTTACGGTAACACACTTACACCGTAGTACACAATACTCACTCTCGCTACAAATCCATGACTCAACTTTCATCTATCGCTCATGGCGCACATTGCTATATCCACTATCAAGGACTTCCACATTCCTCACATATACTTATTTACATCATGGTAATAGACGACTATAATACATCAATCATAATTATCAATCATCGTTTCACCTACCAGTCATCACTGGAAAAAACTCTCTCACTAGTCTTCCGACTGCTCCCCTTATGTTCGCCCACTGGGCTTTCTCTTGCGTCCGCTCTTTAGGACGTTCTAACTTGCAGTGATAGTAATACAGCGCTCTCGCCTCCTTCAGACCCCCACCACTCATAACATGCACGCTTTCCCTTACTTGTCTACGTGCGTTAATTAAACTCTCCTCCTTTCCCCCCGTAATTATTAACTATCGCTCACTCCACTCGTGACATAAACAAATGACATGTAATACTTTGTATTACTAAAGAGTCAAGTGCGATTAAATAGTTTGGTTTAGGCTAGACAGTAAATCATACATTTATATTACATTCATTCGCTCGGTGATGGTGTGATACATAGGAAATAAACGAAGTGAAATACTAAGTTTCGAGGGATAAATTGAAAACAGAACTAAAGCGGCAAAGACAACAATAAATGCCTCCGAGGCACTTTTAAACATATTTTTACTATGTCCAAAGAAAGGTAGCGAGGTTATACGATCAGCCAAGCGGCGCGATGTGTGCGCTTGAACCTTGTTAAAGCTTTAGGCAGGTTCCAACAGCCGACTTCGGCGTGTTATAACCTGCTTAACTCTGGTTACGTAATTACAGTGGGGTTGTCGTCAGAATGCAATACACTGCACAACCTCTGGTCACGAATGTTACAGATTTGGGGTATGACCTCAAATGTTACGGGGATGGTTATTATGAAATTTAAGTGTTCGACTGCATTTAATAAAATCGAGAGGTTTTACAAATTACTCTGCCATACCATGCCACATACACTAATAACAATTTCGAGTAAGTTATATCAAGGACCTTGTAGGGCCACAAATTTATTACTTAAATTCCTAACAATTTCGTCTATCGTTTACATATTAAAAGACAACATCAGCAGCATCAAATGAAAATACTATCATACATAACTAGAAGTCTCCTCTAGATTCTTAACAGATTAGAAAATCCATATCATTCTGACTCATTCACAATTTACTTAGTAATTATTTATCTTCAGAAATATAGTCTGCCTACTATCTCACAAATAATATTCTTATGTCTCAGACGACAATGTTAACTCAGTTAATTACTTATAAAGGATCAAACCGTCAAGACACACTGACGTAGTTAAGATAGATCTAGATCTGCTCTAGGATGGGCTGGCAATCCCCAGCCTCATCCAGACACATCAATTACAATTTACAAATGTGTATACCAGTCACTCATTCTAGATCTTAATTGCAAGTAAAATATTATGGTCTTGCATTCCTTTGGTAGCACTTCTACTGGAAAATTAGGGTCAGATTCACATCATCTCGAATCATTGTGAAGACACTTACGATTGGTTCCCTGAAACGATTTCAGGGAACTGGAGAAAATAGCTGTGGATTATTTCATTGTCTATCCAGGACATAGACATGTCTCCAACAGTCTTATGGTTCTCTCTGGCTGAACCTTAGCCGACCGCCCTCGCAGATGGAAGGATCTACATGGAAGTGAATTAACATAAAGATGTCTCCGCTTATCTTCTGCAAATCCGCGCGACTGCTCAAATTTGATTGGTGCATCCATTTCGAGCTCAGCTCGCAGTCTATTAATAGCAACAGACAAAGTTACTCAACTATGTCAAAAGCGTTCGTAAAGTCTCTACACCCTAAACGTTTTATGTACGAATTTATTCACTCCTTATTCGCCCCGTCTTTCCCTGTTAAAGTACACCCAAACCACGGGGTTGAAAACTGCATCGTCACTGTTAATTTATCCATTCGTTCTATCTTGCCCCACTTTCTTTCCATCCCTAAGAAAAAGCGTTTCAAAAACAAACCGTCCACGGGAACAGTTCAAGGACGTTTGCACTGGCCAAAATCAATGATGACATGAAATAAACAAAGCGTGACCCAGCACGGCAATTCAAATTCTAACCCTGACATATCCCCCACCCCAGTGAAAATTTTAAGAAAAATTTACACGATAAGATCCAAGAAATCTCAAAGTTATTGTGGTAGGGGCTTAAGCAGTACTGTAGAAAGATGAGCCTTAAGCTTGAGAAGAAAAATCTAACTAAGAACGTGCATATTGGATGGACAAAAAGCATACAATTATTGATGCCACGTTCTATAGAATTTATTCTATTTAAACATTCTTACTGCACAGAATCAAAATTCTCAGAAACATCTATAATAATAATGAGTATATCAATGTATACTGCTGGGTTAAAGTATAACTATTATCAAATAATGAAGCCTTAGTGAAGGAATAGGCTCATAATTATATAGTCAACACACACAATTGCTGCTTATATACACATTCACACACAATATATTGTTAATTAAAATACTGTGGTATCCAATGGCAGCAGTAGCTCTGGTAGCTTGGTTTGCCATGTCTTCATCTCATTGACCCGCTGACAAGGGCGTCAGGTTTGCCAGAAGTTCAGGTCACAGTCAGGAATGACGCTGGTGGAAAAAGGATATTCACAAAAAAGGATTGTAAAACTGGTTCATAAAGTAATGAACAAGATAAATGTGAATCCATCCACCGTCTAGAATTGAGGAGGACAAGCACTATCCAACCCCAATACAAGACACAACACTCTCTAATGGGAAATTAAATGAGACGTGACAAAATATCAGCTTGGGAATTGTCACCGCCCGGGATAGACCGGATAACAAACCGGTATTCCTGGAGTGCAAGACTCCACCTCATTAATCGAGCATTTTTAGCCCTGTTAGTCTTTAAGAATAATAACGGACGATGGTCCGTTTCAATTATAAACTCGGACATGAGTAGATATCGCGAAAATGCGTTTACAGCAAAAATGATAGCGAGGCACTCTCGCTCGATAATTGCATAGCGGCATTCCCTATCTAGTAACTTGCGGCTGGCGTATAGACATGGCCGCAAGGTATCGTCTCGTTCCTGTAATAACACAGCTCCCAATCCCTTGTCCGATGCATCAGTGCGGACAATAAATATTTGGTTAATATCTGGAAGTATGAGAATGGGGGAAGTGGAAAACAATTGTTGAACGGTACGAAGTGTATCATCACATTCGGTTGTCCATTTCACTTTATTAGGAAAATTCTTTCTTGTGAGGTCCGACAACGGAGCTGTAAGCGAAGAAAAATTTGGAATGAATTTCCTATAATAGTTAAGAAAGCCCAATAAACTACGAACTTCTTTCTTAGTTCGAGGAGGTTGGAGCTTTAAGATGGTAGTTATCTTCTTGTCATCAGGAGTCTGAACGCCGTGGGCAATTGTATGGCCCAGAAAATTAATTTCATTATATCCTAAAAACACCTTACTGGGTTTCGCCGTAAGGCCAGCTCGACGAAGAGCAATAAAAACTTGTCGTAGGGCTGCGAGGTGGCCCGACCAATCGGTTTCATAAATACAAATGTCGTCAAAATACGACAATACGGAATTCATACCCTGGAGCAATATTGTCATCATACGGGCGAAAGTAGCAGGGGCTGTAACTAACCCGAAAGGCATATAGCGCCACTGCATAAGACCCAACGGAGTCTGAAAAGCGGTATATTGCTTGCTATTCTCATCAAGCGGAATTTGCCAATAGCCTTTGGAAAGATCAATTTTAGAAAAAATCGTTGCCCTCGCTAACTGAGCAAAAAGATTCTCCTGGTTGGGAATCGGTTCAGCGTCATATATCGTAACCTCATTAAGTTTACGATAGTCAATACAAAAACGCACGGTATCATCTTTTTTTTTCACTAAGACGATGGGTGAGTTATATGGACTCGTCGATCGCTCTATCACTCCTAGGTGAAACATGTTACGTACCTCGGTTATTATAGTCTCTTGTGCGTGCAGCGGACGCGGATATGGTTTAACAAAGACGGGTATATCCGTCTTTAATCTTATAACATGCTGTACCAAAGAAGTATTACCTGGTAGATCAGTAAAGACTGTAGTAAACTCGTCAAGCAAATCTCTTAAATCTTGTCTTTGCGATTCAGATAAATCTGGATTTATATTTACATCCGAAGTGTTTTCAGAAGATCGAAGTGCGGGGATTGAATTCTCAATCTTAATAGGATCATCATCGTCAACTGAAACCAAGGCCGCATTGGCCTGTGCAACCACATTTCGGCGATTATTCTGCCGATTATCATCGTCGGACAGGTACTGCTTTAACATATTTATATGGAAGACTTTGTCCTGTCCTCGAATCTTGATAAGATAATTTACTCGAGAAAGTCTCTTTAGAACTTTAAAAGGTCCCTTCCATGTAAGAAGGAGTTTATTTTTGGTTTCCGGAAGGAGAACAAGAGTTTAGTCTCCGACGGCCAAGGTTCGCAATCGGCTACCTTGATCACGATATTGTTTATAAAGACTAGCATGCGCAGCTGAAGATTTTTGTGCGAGCTGACATGCGTTAAGTATTCGCTGGCGTAAGTCTACAACGTATTGATATGCAGACCGCGTATCATTGTCGTCGGTGTCTGATCCGGCGAATAAATCATGAAGTATGGCCATTGGACCACGCGGTTTACGACCATACAATAATTCGAAGGGAGAAAAACCCGTCGATGCGTTCGGTAGTTCTCGGTATGCAAAAAGAATAGCGGGGAGTTGTCGATCCCAATCACTCGGTTTGTCGGCGGAAACTCGCGCAAGCATACTTTTCATGGTAGCATTCCAACGTTCACAGCAGCCATTAGACTGTGGGTGATATGGAGATGTCAATCTTTGTTTAATCCCGACTAATTCCAAGACTTTCTTAAAAAGCTCAGAGGTAAACTGTGGACCTCTGTCGGATAAAATTTCAACCGGAAAGCCAAGACGCGAAAAAATAGTAATAAGGGCTTCAGCGATATGATCGGCCGAAATGTCTTTTAGCGGAATGGCCTCTGGCCAACGGGTTGCGTAGTCAATAACAGAAAGTATAAAACGATGTCCTCTGTCTGACTTGTGTAGGGGACCAACTATATCTACGGCAACGCGCTCAAATGGTCTGGAAACCATAGGCATCTCCTGCAGAGGAGCTCGCGATGCTCTTCCTTTAGGAGTACGTCTCTGACATACGTCACATGTTGATACGAACCGGTTTACATCTGCGTAAATACTGGGCCAAAAAAATTGCGATAGTATTCGAGATTTAGTTCTGGCCTTTCCCTGGTGACCCGCCAAGGAAGTGTCATGCGCGAGACGAATAATGTCGCGACGAAAAGATCTTGGTACTACAAGCTGCATAACGGCCTCTCGCTTATTCCGAAAATTACGATATAATAAGTCATCTTTAATAAGAAACTTAGAGGTATCCGGCGCTGTAGGATCAACTTTAGTAAACAAATGTTTCAATGTGGGGTCTGAATGTTGCTCATCATGGAATGCACTAGACGTTATGTTCACTTCAATAGTAGGGTTACTTAATGCACTGTCTGCTCGTCGACTCGATTGTAGGCGTGTTGTCGCACAAGCAACACTCTCATCCTCAGTCCAAATTTCCAAGTTACCGATAGGAAACTTATTTACTTGAGGTACATTCCCTATGATTACATCAGCCACCGGATTAGGCAGTACACATGCGGTAACAATACCTGTGAGAAAAGGTGTATCAATATAAACTTCTGCAAGACGGAATCGCTCTACAGATCCGCCAAAAGTAATACAAGTTACATCCTTATCCAAAAATTGTGTTGGACGGACTAGTGACTGCCGAACGCCGATAGTCGTGCATCCGGAGTCACGTAGAACAGAAGCGCGAATCGCGTTCACGCGGCCCTGGTAAAATGTTAATTCACCCAGTTCATGTAGGGCGGACATGACTGGAATAGCTTTTGATTGTCATGAAGATTCAGAATGACCGTCAGTCTCATAAGGTGTAGATTTAACTGAGCAGGCATTTGCTGCTTCCATTTTCACGTTACAAAATCTTTGTATGTGGCCTACCCTATTACACCTAAAACATATAGTACGATTAGGATCGTTTCCACGATAAGGAAGACTCTGTGGTCTATTATAATTATGATTATCATCAAAATGCACTCGTCGCGGCGGTCCCTGAGGCCGGTTATATTGTTGGCCTGGATAGTTGCCACGATAATATGGGCGAGGCTCGTAAAAAGAATAACTCTGGTATCCTCGACGCGGGGATACATTACCTCGATTCGGGAAATCTCTCTGTCTAAAAAAAGGCGGCTCTGATTGAGAGCGCGGATTTGGGGCCTGACGACGAGTCGGCCTTGAACGATCGTGTCCGGTTGGCGCTCCTTTGCCTACGTTGGCATAACACGGTGTTGTAGTTGAAGGCTTTGCCAAAGGACGATTTGGGTGGGCGGACGCATACCGTTCCGCGCACGATGTGATTTCTTCAGAGGATGTCGGTGCCCTCTCTTTAAGGTGGGCAACCAAATCGGAATGACATGCCGTATAGATTTGGTCCTTCAAGACCAAATCGTAAAGTTGGGAATAATTTCCGGTAGTTACGTTCGCGAGCTCAATCCAGCGATCTAAATAATGTTTCAGCCGATTCACATAAGTTGAAAAATTTTCAGATGGCTCAGGTTTACATGCGCGAAATCTTTGATGAAAGCCATCCTCGGTATGCTGAAATCGTTTAAGCAGTGCTGTTTTAAGCTTGTCATAATCGTTGGCATCTTCTACTTTAAGGCTGTGAAATACTTCTAAAGCCTTACCCGTTAATAAATTGGACAGGCATGAACTGTACATCGCCCGCTGCCATCCGACGCATTTAGCGTGTAACTCGAACCGATGTAAATATGCGTCGATCCGGTCGAGTTTTTCGTTAAATGCTGGTAGTTTTGGTTTAGTAGCATAAGTATTGCTGGCAGCAGTGGGTGTTACAAGCGATTGTTGCTCTAACTCACTAAAGCCCCTCTTTGCTAAGATTGATCCGGACAACCCGGATACATCCAGGTTCTGCCTTAAAGACGACCTCCTATATCGCGTTTTTCGGGGAAAGCGCGAAACTATTTTGCAATTGGTCATACCGATATCATTTCGCCGAGACATCACCCGCCTCGCGCACGACACGCCATTAGCGGGCCACCAAGGCAAAGCGAGAACAAAATCGAGAGTCCTGTCTCAGTTTTTTTGGCCCGGGGTTTACGGGGACATAAATAGCTATGTGTCGCGTTGCGATACATGCCAGAAAAGAACCCCCAAAGGAAAAACTTCGCGGGCGCCTATACAAGAGATGCCGCCGGTTTCCACTCCATTTCAGCGAGTTGCCGTCGACATCGTCGGGCCATTACCGAAGTCGGATAGAGGCCATCGGTTTATTCTATCAGTAATCGATTATGCCACCCGTTGGCCTGAGGCTGTCCCTTTAAAGGAAATATCGGCCGATCACGTCGCCGAGGCATTGGTGACCATATTCACACGTGTCGGATTCCCGTCCGAATTATTATCCGATAGAGGTCCGCAATTCACCTCTGACCTTTTCAGGAAAGTATTGGAACTCACGGGCATTAGGCAGAAACTTACGTCGCCATACCATCCACAGTCCAATGGCTGTTGCGAGCGCTGGAATGCCACCATGAAAACTATGCTGGCACGCGTTTCCGCCGATAGACCTGGTGACTGGGACCGTCGACTTCCGGCCATCTTGTTCGCATATAGGGAACTCCCAAATGCGACAACGGGTTTTTCCCCGTTTGAACTTTTATACGGTCGAAAACCACGTGGCCCGATGGCCATTTTACGCGATTTATACGCCGGTTCTGATACCGACGTTCCTGATACGCGATCCGCGTATCAGTACATAGTCGATCTCCGACATAGAATAGTTAATGCATGCGACCTGGCTCGACAATTTGCATGCGTACGGACCAGGTCATTTATAGGATATCGCGATCGGGGTAGTCGGTTAAGAACCCTGTCAGTCGGAGATCGGGCATTGGTGCTGTTACCAGAAACGAATAACAAGCTACTCCTCACTTGGAAAGGCCCCTTTCTAGTTAAAAAGCGACTCTCGAGAGTTAATTATCTCATTACCATACGTGGTAACGATAAGGTGTACCATATTAATATGTTGAAAAAGTATCTTACCGATGATCAAACTCATCACGATCATTCATGCCATGTTGTGGCCCAAGCAAACGCAGCGATGGTCACTATCGATGACAACGACCGGGAGCCATTATCTATGACTAGATCGCTCCTATCCTTGCAAGCCACAGAGGACGCGACTTCCGTTAATATCAATCCAGAGCTGGATCAAAGTAAGACACAGGACATCATGAATCTTGTTCGGGAGTTTTCGCCAGTATTCACTGATTTGCCGTGTAAAACATCCTTAGTTCAACACGTCATCCGGTTGCAGTCGGACGTACCCGTGTTTGTCAAACCCTACCCGCGCCCGCTGCAAGCGCACGACACCATACAGTCCGAGGTGGAAAAGATGCTCAGCTTAGGAGTCATTGAGCGCTCGACGAGCCCTTACTGCTCGCCGATTGTACTAGTAAAGAAAACAGACGGTTCCGTTAGATTTTGTATCGATTACAGGAAGCTTAACGCTCTAACCATTTACGATGCTGAACCTATCCCGAATCAGGAAGATCTATTTGCGCGATTGGCCGAGTCGTCCGTGTTTTCGAAAATAGATTTGGCTAAAGGCTACTGGCAAATCCCAATGGAAGAGGCCAGTAAACAGTACACAGCGTTTCAGACCCCTATGGGTCTCATGCAATGGAGATTCATGCCATTCGGTCTCGTAACGGCACCAGCGGCATTTGCGAGGATGATGAACATCCTATTGCAGCAGACACCATGCGTCCTAAGCTACTTTGACGACATTTGCGCTTTCCATACGGAATGGAAAGGCCACTTAGAAGCACTTCGTCAAGTGCTTAGTAAACTTCGAGATGCCGGGCTTGTCACGAGTGGAGTGAGCGATAGTTAATAATTACGGGGGGAAAGGAGGAGAGTAAAATTAACGCACGGAGACAGGGAAGAAAAGTCGTGCATGTCATGAGTGGGGGGTCTGAATGAGGCGAAAGCGCTGTATAACTATCACTGCAAGTTAGAAGGCCCGACGGATCGGACCTGTGAATAAAAGCCTATCGGGCGGACATAAAGTGAGCAGTCGAGAAGACTAGTGGAAGTCTTTCCAGTAATGACTGGTATGTAGAACGTTGACTGATTACTATGATTGATGTATTATATTATATTCGTCTATTACCATGATGTGAATAAGTATATGTGAGGAATGTGGAAGTCCTTGATATTGGATATAGCAATGTGCGCCATGAGCGATAGATGAAAGTGAGTCATGGATCTGTAGCGCGAGTGAGTAGTGTGTACTCCGATGGAGGTGTGTTAATTATGTGTGGTGAGTGAAAGGTGAACTAGTGTGTGTACGCTTCATGGATTGTAAGGAGGGGTGGAGCGAATAGAATGGTAGGGTATTATACCAATGTAATGTTATTCTTGTAGGTGTCGGGGACGGGCCGCAGAGCCACCTCGATGAGCACAGGGGATAGGCCAGCATAGGGCCGGAGGCCATACATAGGCCAGAAGTGAGACTGTCGGGGCAGGACAGTAGAGGCACATAAAGTCGTGGCAGTCAGGCCACGGACAGGGACGTAGATATGAGAGTGAATGAGATACTATGTTGTTGCCATGTTGATGGCTATGGAAATAATAATGTGTTATTGCCCTGCTGAGGTGCTAGGGGAGTGTTAAGGTGTATGACAATAGGAAGGAGATGTTGAGAGACTGCGGTGCCCGTGAATCATTAATGTACTATTAAGACCCTGAGGGGAGAGGCTGAGGCCGAAGTGCCTTTAGGAGTAACTACCGGATTGTGGATCCGAGGGAGAGTGTGTGTGAGAATAAGGCCGTTGTACGGCAGTCATTTCAATAATATAATGTATGTAATTGCGCTATTATATGTATAATTATGTTTAATAAATGTGTGAGTCTGATGGGTTGTTTTGTTAAGTGTTAAACTTGTTTGTTCGTGATTGTTGTCCTGTCATACTTATTACATCTCCCAGTCTGGGATTTGTGACACTGGGGGCTCGTCCGTTGTGACACTGGGGGCTCGTCCGTTGTGACACTGGGGGCTCGTCCTGTTTACCTGTGGTCATTTTGACATTGTGTATTCGTTATATCTAGTTGTTTTTCTGTTGTGCTAGGAATTCGTGCTGTTGTCCTTGTTCGTGGGATGAATGGAAATTTCATCATGATATGATTTATGTATGTTTATGAATAGTAATATGTATTGATGCATGTATTTTGATGAATATGTATTAATGTGTACTTAAATTTCTGCAGAGTGTGTGTGCCAGCCTGTAGAGGTCAAGCAGCCAGAGCTCCGAGGAAAGGGAGAAATTTAGATCAAGGGTGAAAGTTAAGTGAAATTCTGAAATTTTGTACCCTGGATTGAGGGCTGTCTTTTCTTCTGTCTTTTTCCGCTGTTTTTCTGTTTTCGTTGTAATAGATTGTACGGGCGGTGGCGCGGGTTTGCTGTGTTGAACTTAGTTTATCCTTTTAAAAAGGTGTGGTAAACTTTGGAACTTCGTTCATCACAGTGAACAGTTCTGTAGGGACCTGTAATATTGTTTAGTTGTAGCGTCGATATCTTCTCTGTTCCGCAGGAAGACGTATTCTCTTGTCCCTCTTTCTACCTATCTATAGATACGTTCTTTTTTTTCAGACTCTGTTCTTGTTCGTACCTTGTTGTGTAATCGGCGTAGTTAGGTTGCATTTTTTTTTCCATTATATTTTCTTTTTTACGTCTTTGTCCTAGTCTGGTTCGTTGTCCTTGACGTACTTGTGGTCCTTCTACTATATTTCTTCATTCTTGTCGTTTCTATTTTCTTTTATAATTAATAGTGCATACATTTTATAGATATAGAATTAGTTTTGCTGTAAAGGTATGATGTGTGGTGAGTGAAAGGTGAACTAGTGTGTGTACGCTTCATGGATTGTAAGGAGAGGTGGGGCGAATAGAATGGTAGGGTATTATACCAATGTAATGTTATTCTTGTAGGTGTCGGGGACGGGCCGCAGAGCCACCTCGATGAGCACAGGGGATAGGCCAGCATAGGGCCGGAGGCCATACATAGGCCAGAAGTGAGACTGTCGGGGCAGGACAGTAGAGGCACATAAAGTCGTGGCAGTCAGGCCACGGACAGGGACGTAGATATGAGAGTGAATGAGATACTATGTTGTTGCCATGTTGATGGCTATGGAAATAATAATGTGTTATTGCCCTGCTGAGGTGCTAGGGGAGTGTTAAGGTGTATGACAATAGGAAGGAGATGTTGAGAGACTGCGGTGCCCGTGAATCATTAATGTACTATTAAGACCCTGAGGGGAGAGGCTGAGGCCGAAGTGCCTTTAGGAGTAACTACCGGATTGTGGATCCGAGGGAGAGTGTGTGTGAGAATAAGGCCGTTGTACGGCAGTCATTTCAATAATATAATGTATGTAATTGCGCTATTATATGTATAATTATGTTTAATAAATGTGTGAGTCTGATGGGTTGTTTTGTTAAGTGTTAAACTTGTTTGTTCGTGATTGTTGTCCTGTCATACTTATTACATCTCCCAGTCTGGGATTTGTGACAGGGCTTACAGCTAAGCCTAGCAAAGTCTTCCTGGGTTATACGCAGATTAACTTTCTGGGACATACTATCGCCAAAGGCGTCCAAACACCGGACGACAGTAAGATAAGTAAGATTTTAAAACTCCAGGCTCCTCATACTAAGAAGCAGGTTCGTAGCCTGTTAGGCTTCTTAAGCTATTATCGGAAATTCGTGCCTAATTTTTCGGCCCTTACGGCCCCGTTATCCGATCTTACAAGAAAAGACAGACCCAACAAAATTACCTGGAATACGCAGTGCGCCACCGCGCTCGCGACAGTGCAGCAACTGTTCTCCAGTTCGCCGCTGCTTATCCTACCGAATATTAGGCGCACCTTCACCGTCCGAACTGACGCGTCGGACCAAGGAATTGGAGCTGTTTTGCTTCAGGAAAGAGATGGCTTATTGCGCCCTTGTATGTACGCTAGCCGGAAATTACTTCCGAGAGAGCAGAGATACGCTATTATAGAGCGAGAATGCCTGGCGATTGTATACGCCGTAGACGCGTTTTCCCGCTACCTACTTATGACGGAATTCGTCATCGAGACAGACCATAAACCGTTGTTATTTTTAAAATCGAACCGAGCCAAGAACGCTCGTTTGACCAGATGGAGTCTGGCCCTTCAGGAATACCGCTTCATTATAAAGGCCATTCCTGGTGGAGATAATGTCCATGCCGACCTATTATCACGGTTACCTTAATCTTGTTATATTTTAGTCTGTCATATGTATTGGCGTTGGATACTGATTAGCACCTCATTCAGAGACCGAGGGATGGTATCACATATTGTTCACCCATTGTGAACACTTTTCACCTACCCCTGTGCTTTCCTTTGTTCCAACAGCTATTTTACTGACGTCGACCCGTATTTTGGCCACACCAGACGTTGTTGCCCAGGGTCGAGGACGAGAAGTCATGGCAGACCAGGAGTCCAGATCCACTAATGCCATCGATGCTACTATAGTTATCTTTTCTTGAGTATTATTCATTGTATGTATGCATTCCTGATGACATTCGCACAGGATCAGTGTTGTACTCTAAAATTTTAGAGTTATGATTGTTAATATCTACGTATTTAGAGGTAAGATTTAATCCTCAGAGAGATATATACTTTTGGACGGAACCTTAAGATTTTCATGAAGTTTTGTCCATCAGGGATACCCGTCCTGTAGGTTTTTTTTTTAACTTTAGTACTAGTCTTAGTTATTACCTAGTTAAGTTCACCTTTCGAGCAATTTCTCGACTCATGCCTTCCCCTTACGATAATCATTTATATCGTTAAAATTGCAAATTTTAACTGGGGTGGGGGATATGTCATGATTCAGATGTTATTAAAACTCACGCAGAGAGTGAGTTGTTTTTTTACCAGGGCCATGAAAAATTGGCTGGTGGCCTTGAACGGTCCTCGCCAAATTATAGTTGGTGAGTAAATAAATGTAAAGTTAAACTGCTAGAGTCACGCTTGTCGGTTTTAATGTTCGTGATTAATAAGTAATGGAGTAGGGGTGAAACAAGGTGGGCATAGTTGACATTGTTAAGTATGACTAGACAAGTTTTTGCACGTTAACTGGCTGGTAGAATAGTGCAGACGTATTACTACAATTAAAATGGTGGGAGGTTTCGACCTATGAGATAGCTGAACTAATTGGGCCAGCGGACTAGCACGCTGGGTAGTTAGATAGTATAAGACATCGTGTAACGTTCAGATTTGGTGAATACAGGCGAGCAGAAGCATCGTGTCGTGAAGTATCTCCGGTCGACCAGTACCTGAACTGTGTGCTTTGAAGACAAGAAGTCCTTGCTAACGGACTGACTGAGCTCTAGAAAGAAAGGTCTGAGTGGGCTGACCTTTGAAAGCCCACGCTGCGCTATTTTGATGTTCGCGCCTCCCAGTAGGCGTGAGCAATGGTAATATATCTTATTTATTCAAGTATAATAGAGATCGGAGATAGAGAGAGAACTACAGCCTCATAGGAAGACTAAGGAAACCCCAGCTGGCACTCGACCACGAGTGTCCTGTATCATAGATCTATTGCCATAGTATGATTGGAATAATATAGCACATTGTTGATGAATTGAATAGTGATTGTGCATAAAATATAGTCTTTTGGCAACTGCTTAAATTACCTACAAGCCGAAGAGTGCTTCTGTAGGCTTTGAACGTACTGGGCTCTCCTAACATTTAAGCCCATATGATTTATGGAGAGTTTGCCTGGCGACTGGCCAGTGGCGACTCAACTGTCACTTTAAATTGATATCCAGTTTCGTATAATATACCTATTTACTATTGATTGCAGTACCTCCATAGTTACACGAATATCATTGGTTAAGTTATTAATTAGAGTTTTTGGTTTGAATATATACCTCTATTGTCTTTTGTTTTGTTATTAATATTTATGTAAACTATGGCCTGACCGGCCTGACATATATACGCTCTAGTTATTTAGTACTTTTCTTGTGTGGTTGTGTCCGAGTGTGAGTTAGCTGCCTCTCGTGCAGTCGTAACATCCCCAAGACCCTAACTCTGCTCGTGACACCAACCTCAAGATGCATCCACAAATACACAAGCTACACATAAATTATTATGTTGATAGTTTCACATGTTTTTTTTTTTTTTATTGATTCTAAATGTTTTGATCATCCAGAATAACAAAAACAGAAACCATGCTTTATCAAATGCAACCAACAGAAGACCTTTTACATACACATGTCGCAAGTCTCGTGAAAAGGGCCGTTGAGATATCTGGCGGCGAGGTGCTGGCTGTGAATCACACAGTGAATAGCGATAAAGATACAGACACCTTTGTTATCATGAATGTCAAGATTCGAGGTGAGTAAGGTCTTTGGGGATACTAGCGCATTCGACTAATCGAAAGGCCACTCACACTCGTCCAGGCACAACCAGAATAAGCAATAACAAACTTGTTAAATATATATTTATCAGGCCTGAAGGGCCATACTAATTTGTTACTATGTATAACAAAAGATATGACTACAGATACAATAAATATGATTGCGGATATAATAATAATAGTAATAATAATAATAATAATAATAATAATAATAATTGATTTACATAGCGCCAAAATCCACTTAAAGTGCTCGGTGGCGCTTAACAAACACATAGAATACACAGTCTCAAACACTCCAGTATATCACACCTACACACTAACACATCCAAAGATACATTTCAGTAACAGTTCTAGTATCATCTATAAATCATACACTTTTTTGAAAAGCAATGTTTTGAGTTTCGATTTGAAGTGCTCTATTGAATTAGTTGTTTTTATATCATAGTTCAGATTGTCCCAAAGTTTTGGGGCACAGATAGAAAATGCCCTTTCTCCAAGCATTGTTCTGGATCTAGGCATGCAGAGCTGACTGTCATTTAAGGACCTTAAATTGCGTGGCGGTGTGTACTTTTCTATAAGTTCTGAAAGGTAGTTTGGCGAACACTGATTTAAACATTTGTACACCATGCAAAGGATCTTAAATTCAATACGTTCTTTTACAGGCAACCAATGGAGAGTTTTTAAAATATCCTCGGTATGATCCGAAGCTTTACTCAGTGTTACAAGTCTCGCTGCTCTATTTTGAGTCTTTTGAAGTCTTGAAAGAGTTGAATCGGGAATGCCAAAAAGTAGGGAATTGCAGTAGTTCAGATGACTCAGAATGAAAGCATGAACAAATATACATGATTGCAGATACAATAGATATGATTGCATCAAATAGTGGCTACATCAAAATTCCATTGTGGGAACTCAAGCTTGTCGCTGAAACTTAACTGTAGTTCAAGAATTCCAGTATCACATGAGATACAAACTATGGCATTCAATATCACCTGAGACACAATCTATAGCATTCAATATCACATGAGATACAATCTCTACGTACTACTTCTACAAAAGATTAGTTCTATGAATGAGATCAATACTTCTTTCTTTCCATACACACTATCATTCTACACTGCATTAATCACTGTCTCTCTTGTGAGGATTGCCAGGTGGCTTTCCTACCTACTACTCAGCTTCTCCTCACTGGGCTGATCTAGTAATTCCTGCCTCGTTAGTGTGGAATTATGGATTGCCTACCATTATACGCTCGTAGCCAATGTACGAGCGTAGATCCAAAGGACACGGTTCGCACTTTTGGCCTAGTGCGACGAGGCGTATATGTCAACTCTCTGGACGATGACACAGTCACTCCACTTCTAACTTCACTCGTATCTGTTCTGTCTACGCTCGACTCCTACTGTCAGGCCCTGGAGCTCGAGCCGAGAGAAATCTCACTGGAGCTATTGATTTCCACAGCCGTTCTCTGATTAAACAATGGAGACTTAAGCTTGTATACCTCCAGCCAAACCCCGTGAAAGTTTCTTGTCTCACCTTCCGAAATCATGCCGGGTTCATGTGCCCCGTGCACTGCTTGCACAACTCACCGCCTTAGGTCGTGAGTCCACTAACCTATAAAATCCCACCTTTTTATTCTAAGGGTCTGATCACACTAACACTACTCACTGGATCCCCAAACTCAGCTCATGACAATGAAGGCTGTGAGGTATTCACATCCACAATGCACAATGTCATCCACTCAGTTTTCGCCAGCCAATGGACCTCTTTGTCGTTTTCGCCCCCCCCCCCGCCTCCTGTCTCCCTTTTTGTCGCTTTGGCTCCCCCCCCCCTCCCCCCCCCCCCGTCTCCCCTTTCGTCGCTTTCGTCCCCTTGCAATACAAAATTACACCCCAGGGGGAGATATCGCCCCCACTGACAACCCTTGATGTGAAATGTCACTTTGCAAAGTGTTAAAACAACAAGGCATAGAAAGAATGCCGTAAGTCCCAATCACTTTGAACTCCTGCAATTCTTTACTGGAATAGGATTAGGAAAACTGAAAACCTCAGGGTTCAAGTGAAAACACAAAGTGTTGCGAGAGAGAGGAAGCGAGAGAGAGAGAGAGAGCGGAGAGGCTGCGTGGGGGGGGGGGGGTGAGAGACAGAGAAAAGGATGAATAACTAAAAAGAGAGAGAAGGACAGCAGGACAGAGAGAGAGAGAAAGAAAAATAAGCAAAAGAGAGAAATGCAGAGAGAGAGAGAGGGAGAGAAGAGGAAAGAGATGAGAGAGAGAGAGAGAGAGAGAGAGAGAGAGAGAGAGAGAGAGCGAGGGTTATAATGTGTGACTGTCTTTGTCCAATAAATTAAGGCTTTTATTACTAAATGGCGAAGTGTGAAGGTCAGAACATCAGCAGATGAACTTCATTCTGTAATTTGTTATCATAATCTACATGAAAAAAAAACAAAAACAACAACAACAAAAAATAGCCTTAGGTTGGATAACAGATCAATGGTCTATAATTATTGCATTCATTGGAAAGTTAATGGTGTCATCATACATAGATAATAAACGAAGTGAAAGATTAGGGAAAAGTCATCATTGCACTGAGTTCAGATAAATTTAAAGAACGAAAAAAAAAAAAAAACAGCAAAATTAATGTTGTCTTGCACTGACCAGGTGATGAGCACATAAGTTTTAGTGAGGCTCACACGGCCGACTCCAGCGAGTTATGACCTCGTGAACTCTGGTTATGTAATGACAATTGGACTGCTGGTAAAGAATGTGCGTTAGGCACCACCTTACAGCTCCAGGTAATGAAAACTATTAAACATAATCATTCTTTGCCTTCTCCTTTAAGTTTTCATTTTAGTTTTAACCAGGATCCAATCTAAACGACGAAATTATAATATTAGGTTTAGGGTTATGGATAGCCAAGGTTAGAAAAGGGTTTTCAGGTTAGGGATCTGTAGGTATATACAGAGTGGTGTGGAGGTGTGGAACTCTTCCCCAGGCCTAGCCGTGGTCATTCTTTCATTCTAAGTGCCGTACATTTGTACACGGTGAGGGTGAACGGTTTCTGTCCTCATGCATTTCACAGCCGGCACCTTTTCCGTTATGCATTTTATTCTTATCTGTTGTGCGTCATCACTTCTTTAAAAATGTCATGCAATAGCAATAACACCGATCTCAACACAATGTTGAACGTCAGAGTAGCTATGTAAACAATAGGCATAATGCACCTTAAACATAACTGTTTAACTTCCTAATTCCAAGAGTTCTTTCCATGCAGATCTGCAATGTTTTAAAATCGATAAATCGATTGTTTTCGATAAGAACCCAGCCTTTCTTGAACCTTTATCTCGGTCGACAACTGACATGATAAGACCGTACCTGTCATATGTGTGTGTTGTGGGTGGAACAAGACCAGAAACTTCGATTGTATTAAATAGTCAACTGGTCGACTTCCAAGTGAGATGTCTAAAAGTGATCGAGACATAATTCTACATATTATTCTTACAACAACAGACAAGACAGTATGGTCCGGTATGTATAACTACAATTATTCATTGAAAAAACTAGTAGCTGATCACAGCAAGATAAAACTTGCAAATTCTTTGAAAAAAAAACACAAGCCAACTGTAGATTTAGATCTAAATGTTAATGATGGCACTGGCATTTGATGCAAAGAATGTTAGAACTCAATATTCTTGCACCACAATTATTCCTTGACGGAATGTTAGAAAAACCAGAGAGAATCTGCGGGGTCTCAGCAAGGCTGGAAAAGAAGTAAAAAAAAAAAAAAAAATATGGCAAATAGGAAAAAATTACAACTTTTCGTTTTGCCACATTTTGACCCCAATTCTTTACACAGTACACAAATGTGATAAAGCTGACTTTCGACCAGCAATGTGTAAAGAGAGACAAAGAATGAAATTTCCCATCGTCATTTTGACTTTAACTCCACGAAAATACATCTCTGCCGAAAAGATCGTAAATAAATGACATCAAAGACTGAATTTGAATCCAAAACCCACATGTATGTATAATTTATCGTTAAAACTTGTGGCAGTATACGAATTTTCATAATTTTTTGTCACGTAGTTTTAATTGCTTGCACGTATGTCTGTGCGTGTCAATGAGAATAAATTACTCCCTAACACTTACGTATCCATAGACATGATTGTCACGAGTGGAGTGAGCGATAGTTAATAATTACGGGGGGAAAGGAGGAGAGTAAAATTAACGCACGGAGACAGGGAAGAAAAGTCGTGCATGTCATGAGTGGGGGGTCTGAAGGAGGCGAAAGCGCTGTATAACTATCACTGCAAGTTAGAAGGTCCTAGGGAGCGGATCTGTGAATAATAGCCCATCGGGCAGAGATAAAAGGAAGCAGTCGAGAAGACTAGTGAGAGTCTTTCCAGTTATGACTGGTATGTAGAACGTTGATTGATTATTATGATTGATGTATTATATTATATTCGTCTATTACCATGATGTAAATAAGTATATGTGAGGAATGTGGAAGTCCTTGATATTGGATATAGCAATGTGCGCCATGAGCGATAGATGAAAGTGAGTTCATGGATTTGTAGCGCGAGTGAGTAGTGTGTACTCCGATGGAAGTGTGTTACCGTAAGATGTGTGGTGAGTGAAAGGTGAACTAGTGTGTGTACGTTTCATGGGTTGTAAGGAGAGGTGGAGTGAATAGAAATGGTAGGGTATTATACCAATGTAATGTTATTCTTGTAGGTGTCGGGGACGGGCCGCAGAGCCACCTCGATGAGCACAGGGGATAGGCCAGCATAGGGCCGGAGGCCACACATAGGCCAGAAGTGAGGCTGTCAGTGCAGGACAGTAGAGGCACATAAAGTCGTGGCAGTCAGGCCACGGACAGGGACGTAGATATGAGAGTGAATGAGATACTATGTTGTTGCCATGTTGATAGGCTAGTGAACTGATATTATGTTGTTGCCATGTTGATGGCTATGGAAATAATAATGTGTTATTGCCCTGCGGAGGTGCTAGGGGAGTGCTAAGGTGTATGACAATAGGAAGGTGATATTGAGAGACTGCGGTGCCAGTGAATCATTAATGTACTATTAAGACCCTGAGGGGAGAGGCTGAGGCCGAAGTGCCTTTAGGAGTAACTACCGGATTGTGGATCCGAGGGAGCGTGTGTGTGAGAATAAGGCCGTTGTACGGCAGTCATTTCAATAATATAATATATGTAATTGCGCTATTATATGTACAATTATGTTTAATAAATGTGTGAGTCTGATGGGCTGTTTTGTTAAGTGTTAAACTTGTTGTTCGTGATTGTCGTCCTGTCATAAACTATTACATCTCCCAGTCTGGGATTTGTGACACTGGGGGCTCGTCCTGTTTACCTGTGGTCATTTTGACATTGTGTATTCGTTATATCTAGTTGTTTTTCTGTTGTGCTAGGAATTCGTTCTGTTGTCCTTGTTCGTGGGATGAATGGAAATTTCATGATGATATGATTTATGTATGTTTATGAATAATAATATGTATTAATGCATGTATTTTGATGAATATGTATTAATGTGTACTTAAATTTCTGCAGAGACAGTGTGTGTGCGTGCAGCCTGAGGAGACAAGCAGCCAGAGCTCCGATTAGGTCGAGGACTTAAACGCATAAGGCTGAATGTTAAGTAAAAGTCAAAAATTTTGTACCCTGGATTAAGGGCTGTCTTTTCATCTGTCTGTTTCCCTGTTTTTGCTGTTTTTGTCGTTATAGGTTATACGGGCGGTGGCGCGGGTTTGCTGTGTTGAACTTAGTTTATCCTTTTAAAAGGTGTGGTAAACTTTGGAACTTCGTTCATCACAGTGACCAGTTCTGTAGGGACCTGTAATATTGTTTAGTTGTAGCGTCGATATCTTCCTCGTTGTTTTAGGAAGACGTTTCTCTTGTCCCTCTTCCACCTTTCTGTAGATACGTTCTTTTTTTTCAGACTCTGTTCTTGTTTGTACCGTGTAGTATAATCGGCGTAGTTAGGTTGCATTTTTTTCCATTATATTTTCTTTTGTAGAAGCTTTGTCCTAGTCTGGTTCGTTGTCCTTGACGTACTTGTGGTCTTTCTACTGAATTTCTTCATTCTTGTCGTTTCTATTTTTTTTTTATAATTAATAGTGCTATACATTTTGTACATATAGAATTAGTGTGCTGTAAAGGTAAATTTCTGAATTGTATTCTGAACTGGGTATTGTTATATCTGGTATTATCTCAGGTCTCTGGTCGTGTTGTTAGTGATCATACCGACAGGGTAGCCGTTTTCATAGTATACATACCATAACCATAAATCTGTGAAATGGCGGAACTCCAACAACTAATGAAGTTGGGTAAGGAACTTGGCCTGGAGGGAGAGGAGCTACGCGGCTGGATTAAAGAACAGCAGGCGGATTTGCGCGATGAGCGTGCTAAGGATAGAGAGCGAGAAAAAGAGGCTAAGGCTCAGGAGGAGGAAAGGGAGTTTAAGCAACAGGAGAGAGAGGCTAAGGATAAGGAAGAGGAAAGAGAGTTTAAGTTGAAGGAGTTAGAGGCTCAGCAACAGGAAAGGGAGTTTAAGTTAAAGGAGTTGCATCAGCAACAGGAGAAACAGGCTCAGGAGAGGGAATTAAAGTTAAAGGAGATAGAGGCGCAAGTAAAGATCGCCGAGTTGGAAATCAAAAAGAATGCGCCAACAGAAACAGTTGAGCGGCAGGTACACAATAAAGGTGGCGTTAGGATTAAGCTCCCTACGTTCGACGACCGGAAGGACGACATAGACGCCTTCCTTTACAGGTTCGAGCTGAACGCACAATTGCAATGGGGGGAAAATAAGGAATTATGGGCCACGTACCTGGCATCGCTATTGCAGGGGCGAGCGTTAACCTACTTTAAAGAGCTACAGCGCGAAGACGTGCAAGACTACGATAAGCTGAAGGCTTTGCTGCTTCGCCGATTTGCGCGTACCGAGGAATATTTCCGGGAGCAGTTTAGGCGAGCACGTGCAGACACCAGGGAGGACTTTGCTGCCTTCGTCGCGAGACTAACGGAGTATTTCGCGAACTGGGTAGACCTGGCGCATGTGGGCACGGATTTTGCTAAACTGAAAGACTTAATGATCCGTGACCAGCTGTACGCGTCGTGCCACAAAGATCTGGTGGCTTTCCTGAAAGAGAACGAACCCGCGACGGTGCAGGAGGCGTCTAAGTTGGCGGAGGCATACCGTACGGCGCATCCGTCCAAACCAGTCGCCAGGGCGTACGTCCAAGATGCTGGGTACGTCGCCGTTGTCGAGGGGTCGCCGGCAGGACTTGGGGACAGGTCGCGTCAGCGTGGTGCCTATAGCGGGCAAGCCCAGGGGCAGCGTAGGGGCTATCACCAATCACCGGCATATGGATCCGGTAAGTTTGACCGAGCAGGAGGGCTAGGTCGCGGTAATGGCCGGGGGCGAGTTGTGACCTTTGCCGATGACCGACGGCATAGGGACTCTAGTTCCGGTCGCGATGGGTCACGGGGACCCAGGCCTAGTACAGCACAGGGAGCGGAGTGTTGGACTTGCGGACGCGTGGGTCACTTTTCGCGCGAGTGTAGGGCCGCGAAGTGTTGGAACTGCGGAAGAGCAGATCACATCAGCGTGAACTGCCCGGCAGGTAGGATAGCGGCGAACGCGGACAGTAGCTCCAGTCCATGTTCCCCAAATAAATTTCATCATGCGGCTGCGTGCGTTACATCGGACAACGGAGGCGGACAGTATTCTAAGTGTCCCAGTTGTGAGAAGTTATTATCTTCCGGTGTTTTACCTTGTGGGAGAAAGATCCCCGTTATAAATTCATGTCATACAGGAGGTGGTCTTAGGGTTTATCCGGGGTTTGTTGGGGACGAACCGGTCTCGGTTTTACGAGATACAGGATCTACCGTTGTGGGAGTGCATAGGGACTGCATTCGGGATTCACAGCTTACAGGTGAGACTGTCCCGTGCATCCAATTTTCGGGGGCCATTGAGAAATTACCCATGGCAAAAATAATGATAGATACACCTTTCCTTAGCGGGGAAGTCGAAGCAGTCGTTGGTTGTTTTCCAGGCGCCCAGCTCATCATTGGGAATGTATCACGGGTAGTTTCCCCTTCCGATGAGAACGTGCAGGCATGGTCGCAATCAAAAGGTATTGACTTTTGCGCCGCGGTCGAAACACGCCGACGGTTAGCCGATAAAGACAAGATTAGACCTTTGGCTACGCCAGCGGTCAACCTAGATATCACGCCGGAGCGCTTGGCGAGATTACAAAGGGAGGACCCATCATTAAACCCATGTTTTGGGGAAGCGCGAACCGAGAAAACGAGGAGATATAAGAACGGGTCGTCCTCCTTTATTGTTCAGGCGGGCATTCTGTTCCGTAAATATGTAACGGTGTCCTCCATTTTAAAGCAGGTCGTGGTGCCAGCGTTGCTGATCGCAACAGTGTTGCATTTGGCACATGATGTCCCATTAGCGGGTCATATGGGGATAGCTAGAACCAAAGAAAGGGTTCTTAAAAATTTTTACTGGCCATCGATCCACAGAGATGTGCAGGTCTATTGTAAGACGTGCAGTGCGTGCCAAAAGACGACGCATAAGGGTCGTACACCCCAGGCCCCTCTTCAGAAGATCCCCACGGTCTCAGAACCGTTTAAAAAGGTCTCGATAGACCTTGTTGGCCCCATTCACCCAGCGACCGATAGGGGGAATCGATTTTTCCTAACGGTCATATGTAATGCTACGAGATGGCCAGAGGCGGTTCCTCTGCGGACCATAACGTCTAAGGCAGTCGCGGAAGCGTTGTTTGCAATTTTCGCTAGGGTAGGAATACCAGAGCAAATTCTGTCTGATAGGGGCGCGCAATTTACGTCGCAGATGATGAAGGAATTGTTCCGCTTATTCAGCATACAACCCATCACTACCACCCCTTATCATCCGCAGGCTAATGGCATGTGCGAGAGATTGAACTCGACGTTAAAGTCGATGCTGCGTAAGGTAGCTGCGGATCGCCCTAAAGATTGGGATAGATATATCCCTGCGGTGTTATTCGCGTACAGAGAGGTACGGCAGGAGTCAACGGGATTCTCGCCGTTCGAAATGATGTACGGTCGTAGTCCCAGGGGCCCAACTGATGTTCTTCGGGACATGATGACGTCGCCATCATCGGGAGACGATGAGCAGATTTCGGTGTTTCAGTACCTTGTTGATTTAAGAGAAAGACTATCTTCAGCGCGCACTATAGCAGAAGAAGCGTCTAGTATCGCTTCAGCAAGAGCAAAGAACTATAAAGATAGAGGGTCCAAACTGAGAAATTTTAAGCCAGGAGACAAGGTTCTGTTGTTGTTACCTACGGACCATAATAAGGTATTGATGACATGGAAAGGTCCGTATGTTATTGAGCAAATTGTTTCGAAGGTAGATTACGCTATCCACATTGATGGATCAGTTAAGGTTTTCCACGTTGATATGCTGCAGAGGTTTCATGAGAGACCAGAGTATCTGTATTCTCATATTAGTGTTGAAGGACATACCTAATGTCGTGTCATTCTTTGACGATATAGCATGCCATACGTCGACATGGTCTGATCATATTCAGACACTAACAGTAATTTTTCAACGATTACGTCATTTTGGGTTAACTGCTAAACCCGCAAAGATGGATTTGGCATGTCCAGAGATAGTATTCTTAGGACATATTGTGGCTAGAGGGGTTCAGAGACCTGAAGTAACAAAAATTGACAAGTTAGTAGGGTTGCAAATCCCAAAAACAAAGAAACAAGTCAGAAGCTTAGTGGGAATTTTAAATTATTACAGAAAGTTCATTCCAAATTTTTCCTCCTTGTCATCTTCTCTTACTGACCTTACTAAGAAGGGACAACCCGATAAGGTCCAGTGGACGTCTGAATGTCAGACATCATTTGATAATTTGGTGACAGCATTATCATCGTCACCCATTCTGATATTACCCGATTTTCGATCTAATTTTATCCTCAGAACGGATGCGTCGGACTCTGGTGTCGGCGCTTGTCTTCTACAGGAGAAGAACGAATGTCTCCATCCTGTATGTTATGTCAGTAGGAAGTTATTGCAGAGAGAAAGAAAGTATTCTGTGATAGAGCGTGAGTGTCTTGCCATTGTCTGGTCCGTCCAGAAACTAGGACGTTATCTCATGGGACGAGAATTTTGTATCCAGACGGACCACAAGCCACTGACATTTTTGTCGAAGAATCGTTCGTCCAGCCCACGCTTGTCTAGATGGGCATTGGCTTTGCAGCCGTATACCTTCGTTATTCAACCAATTCCAGGAACCAGCAATCATATCGCCGACTACCTTAGTCGAGCCTAGGGCAAGATTTCAGGAGCTTATACATCAGAGGACAGGAACATTGACAGGATCTGTGTGAATAAGTCGACTTTAAAATATTGACATTATAAATATGATATGAAGAATGGTTGATAGGTTGAATGGTTTTTGATTCTGTATTAGATATTGTGTTTAGTTAGCTATTCATGATGTGACACATATATGCATATTGCAGGCCATATTGATCCCCATATTTTCCCCTGATTTCGGTATTTTATATACTAGGGGAACGGCTAGGTCAGTTTTTTTTAGTGTAGGTATTGCTCACGCTCACTCGTTGACAGTCATCTTGATGCGATTTGAAATTAATTGCATTAATTTTTTTGGGGTGGGGGATGATGTCACGAGTGGAGTGAGCGATAGTTAATAATTACGGGGGGAAAGGAGGAGAGTAAAATTAACGCACGGAGACAGGGAAGAAAAGTCGTGCATGTCATGAGTGGGGGGTCTGAAGGAGGCGAAAGCGCTGTATAACTATCACTGCAAGTTAGAAGGTCCTAGGGAGCGGATCTGTGAATAATAGCCCATCGGGCAGAGATAAAAGGAAGCAGTCGAGAAGACTAGTGAGAGTCTTTCCAGTTATGACTGGTATGTAGAACGTTGATTGATTATTATGATTGATGTATTATATTATATTCGTCTATTACCATGATGTAAATAAGTATATGTGAGGAATGTGGAAGTCCTTGATATTGGATATAGCAATGTGCGCCATGAGCGATAGATGAAAGTGAGTTCATGGATTTGTAGCGCGAGTGAGTAGTGTGTACTCCGATGGAAGTGTGTTACCGTAAGATGTGTGGTGAGTGAAAGGTGAACTAGTGTGTGTACGTTTCATGGGTTGTAAGGAGAGGTGGAGTGAATAGAAATGGTAGGGTATTATACCAATGTAATGTTATTCTTGTAGGTGTCGGGGACGGGCCGCAGAGCCACCTCGATGAGCACAGGGGATAGGCCAGCATAGGGCCGGAGGCCACACATAGGCCAGAAGTGAGGCTGTCAGTGCAGGACAGTAGAGGCACATAAAGTCGTGGCAGTCAGGCCACGGACAGGGACGTAGATATGAGAGTGAATGAGATACTATGTTGTTGCCATGTTGATAGGCTAGTGAACTGATATTATGTTGTTGCCATGTTGATGGCTATGGAAATAATAATGTGTTATTGCCCTGCGGAGGTGCTAGGGGAGTGCTAAGGTGTATGACAATAGGAAGGTGATATTGAGAGACTGCGGTGCCAGTGAATCATTAATGTACTATTAAGACCCTGAGGGGAGAGGCTGAGGCCGAAGTGCCTTTAGGAGTAACTACCGGATTGTGGATCCGAGGGAGCGTGTGTGTGAGAATAAGGCCGTTGTACGGCAGTCATTTCAATAATATAATATATGTAATTGCGCTATTATATGTACAATTATGTTTAATAAATGTGTGAGTCTGATGGGCTGTTTTGTTAAGTGTTAAACTTGTTGTTCGTGATTGTCGTCCTGTCATAAACTATTACATCTCCCAGTCTGGGATTTGTGACAATGATCCACACTTTTATGTGAGTTTAAGGGAGATCAATGAATGTAAATGTTAACATAGGACCTTCTCAGTTGATTGAGTAATAATTTCGTAACAGATTGCTTAGAGAATGTTCGGGGTAGAATTCGGAATGTAACAGTATGCATTATTTTAAACGCTTTTCTTAATGGGTTAAGGATGCAGAATGTCTATGGTTTAACATTACAGAATATCAGGAGAAAGACCTGTAGACAGACCATCTAAATTACCAGCCAGAGCAGGCCATCCAAGAAGTACGTACGCCTTTTGTAGGGTGGGATGGGGGTGGGGGTGGGGGTGGGGGGGTCACCTCAGGGGTATAAAATCTCAAATGGGAGGGGGATTGTGAGGGAGCTATACACTTTACCATTATTGTAATGAATTTAAACGTTCTTTAACATTTACAGAACTTTTTCTGATCTATATAAAACACATTTTGACAGTCTCAGAGATAGAGCAATTTTATATATCGAACTTACATTTTTTTTTGTGAACTTTTAATTGACGAAACTCTGAGTATGAAACTTTAATAAAGTATCCAACAAACGTGAAATATACAACGTGGCCGTTATCGTGATTACGCGCTGTTAAACCCAAACTTTAGCTCAAAATTGTCTCTCTCTTCCCCCCCCCTCTCTCTCTCTCTCTTTCTCTATCTCTCTTTCTCTCTCTCCCTCTCTCTCTCTCTCTTTCTCTATCTCTCTTTCTCTCTCTCCCTCTCTCTCTCTCTCTCGCTGTCTCTCTCCCTCTGTCACAGGTTCCCAAGACGTGGTCTCCTGATCACATAACAACAAAAACGAACAACGTTTACCCCGAATAACCCATCTCCCACAACAACAGAAAACGCAACTGTGCTGAGGAAGGATAGAATAGACGCGGATACCCAAGATAGACAACACACTATGACGATACAATCATAAAACGTGATAAAACTACTTCCCTCACTCAAAGTCAACATGAGTCATACGCTCGAATTCATACACAATTTATACACTTTATCATTAATTTTAAAATAGAATTACACCTAAAATATTTATCAATACAATCACTCACCATCCCCTTCACATATCATTACCACTCTATCGTACTTATGGACATCACTCACCAACCCTTTCACATATCATTATCACTCTCTCGTACTTATGGACATCACTCACCACCCCCTTCACATATCATTATCAATCTCTCTTACTTATGTCCTTTCTCCTGTCCTCCAAATACTTAACTTCTCTTCACTGTCTTCTAATTATTCACCACTCGAGACGACCTACACTGCCGTCGGAGATCCCACGATTGGGACGACCTACACTGTCGCCAGCATTCACCACTCGAGACGACTGACACTGTCGTCGGAAACACCATCACTGGGACGATCTACACCATCGCCAGCATTCACCACTCGAGACGACCTACACTATCGTCGGAAACACCATCACTGGAACGATCTACACTGTCGCCAGCATTTACCACTCGAGACGACCTACACTGTCGTCGGAAACACCATCACTGGAACGATCTACACTGTCGCCAGCATTCACCACTCGAGACGACCTACACTGTCGTCGGAAACACCATCACTGGAACGATCTACACTGTCGCCAGCATTCACCACTCGAGACGACCTACACTGTCGTCGGAAACACCATCACTGGAACGATCTACACTGTCGCCAGCATTCACCACTCGAGACGACCTACACTGTCGTCGGAAACACCATCACTGGAACGATCTACACTGTCGCCAGCATTCACCACTCGAGACGACCTACACTGTCGTCGGAAACACCATCACTGGAACGATCTACACTGTCGCCAGCATTCACCACTCGAGACGACCTGTCCCCTTCAAGGTGTACAACCAGAATCCTCTCTAGTCCCCCTACGTGTCCTTGACTTTTTTCATTCTCCCCGTTCACTGCTAGTGCCGTCCGTGTTTTTCAAGTGCATCCACTTTAACTTTTCACGCTTTCACTCACCCTTCCGTTCCTCCGTGCACTCACTCGACTTTCATACATAGGTGTACCCACCGGGGCGTCACCCTTCCATTATTAATGAAAACCTCTCTTGACACCCTCTCTCTCTCGCTGTCTCTCTCTCTCTCTCTCTCTCTCTCGCTGTCTCTCTATCTCTCTCTCGATTGCTCTCTCCCTCCCTCTTAACGCAATTGTGTTTACTATAACTGTTTGTGCGAATGATAAAGAGAGAGAGAAAGTGAGAACAAGAGTGAGAGAAACAGAGAGTGAGAGAGAGGAAGAGAGAGGAAAAGTGAGAAAGTAGAGTGAGGAGGAGAGAGAGGGAGAGAGAGCTGGGAAAGGGGTTGAGAATAGGTGGGTTTTTTGTTGTTGTTTTTTTTGGGGGGGGGGGGGGCGGTGTTGTTGGGTGATGATCAGAGCTGTGAAAGAGATCTCGTCGCCTAGAAAATTGAAAACCCTTGAGGTGACTGGACACTTGAGGGTGGATATGTCATACCTCTTCAGGAAAACAAGTTCACAAGCACAGATAGACAGACAGACAGATGGGACAGACACAGAGACCGACAGTTACACAAACAGACAGATAGATAGATAGATAGATAGATAGATAGATAGATAGATAGATAGATAGATAGATAGATAGATAGATAGATAGATAGATAGATAGATAGATAGATAGATAGATAGATAGATAGAGTAATAGATAGATAGAGAGATAGATAGATAGATAGATAGATAGATAGATAGATAGATAGATAGATAGATAGATAGATAGATCGATAGATAGATAGATAGATAGATAGATAGATAGATATATAGATAGATAGATAGATAGATAGATAGATAGATAGATAGACAGATAGATAGATAGATAGATAGATAGATAAACAGATAGATTAGATAGATAGATAGATAGATAGATAGATAGAGTAATAGGTAGATAGATAAATAGATAGATAGATAAATAGATAGATAGATAGATAGATAGATAGATAGATAGATAGATAGATAGATAGATAGATAGATAGATAGATAGATAGATAGACAGATAGATAGATAGATAGATAGATAGATAGATAGATAGATAGATGGTTAGATAGATAGATAGATAGATAGATAGATAGATAGATAGATAGATAAATAGGTACATAGATAGATAGAAAGATAGAAAGATACATACATACATACATACATACATATCAAATTTGTTTATTTCCATTAAATACATGTCAAAATAATGTACCCGTACAATATCTTATTGGAAAAACAATACTTCACATTGTACAGAAGCGGAAATACATGCTATTGTCCCTTTCATTCTTGCTCTCCAAATCTTCTTCTCTGGTAAAATATTAGAGTTAATACAATATTGTTTCACTTTATGCTAAACTACCTCTGTCGTACTTTCTTGCTCTCAGCCTCCATACGTTAAAAGAGCCTATGCCACTGCTAACACTGCAGTATTTTGCTATAAATTTTGTTTCAATTTTACTGAGGCCAAGTTTACATAGTCCACTTTTTACTCTCTTGTGGACGTGACCTAATGAACCAAAGATGTTGCTTGTGATTGGAGGTAGGAAAACAGTGTTTCACCTATTCAATACTTATGACATAATCAGTAACATGTTTCCTTGTCAAATTTCAGAAAATGTCTACCAAAACGAATGACGACGTCAAGATCTAGCAGTTACATATGGTGGGACATTCTGGAGCGTCTGCAGTCTTAGAAAAGTCTCTACTGGTCACATCGTTTGTATGTGGACTTCACTGAGTTCAAGACGGGACGCCCAAAACATTGAGAATCTTCAACATCCACACGGCCTTCTTGACTCTCCCTAAGCTATTTTTTAATGGTCTGCATGCTTGGGGATTTATCTCTTGATTTAGTTGAAAGATTACTACGTATTTCTGCAGGTGTTTGGCACAAAATATTTAGTGAATTGGAAGACAACAAGGACATCAGATTTCGAGAGAAGAGTTTCCATTGTGTAATAATCCCATGATGGCTGTGTATAAACATGATCTCTACTCAATGTCGGACTAAAAGCAATGAAATGGAAGGGAACAATGTTAACGCTAGTAATGAGTTTTTCTCTATAATTATGTACAACTGTCATTAGGTAACCGCAATAAATGATTTGACTTTGTCGTTGAAAGCAATAGTAGGAAGCGATATAGAAACAGTTTAATTGTTGCTACTACAAGCTGGAGTGGAGAATTTTACGTGAAAACGTCCACACTTTGGAGCATCTGCCACAGTAATTATTTAGTTCTCTACGTATTCCTACAACACGGAGCTGATCCACACAGAAGGACTGAACAAGGACAAGACTGGGTATTTAAGGAAATAGGAAAACGAGCTAAGAACTATTGGTAAAGTCAGTTGATGCCAACGATGGCATCAGTTCAAAAGGTACATTTAGAAAATGGAGCTGATCCAGCAAAATCAGGAAGAAAAATGACTTCCTTGAGACGTTCAGGCTTTTGCTAGCATGTAAACTTGGAAGTGTGAACGATGCTAAACAATTACAAAGAATGGGACTTGACCCTGAACAAGCAAGACGAGTATGACAGAATTGCATTTATGGTGGCACCTAGGACAGGAAATTAGGATGTCTTTAAAATACCACTAGAAAAGGGAACTGACCCTAACTTGGAAGACAAGCAGCACCGTCTTTATAATAGCATCAGAGAACGGAAATTTGGAGGTGGTTAAAATACAGTTAAATAACGGAGGTGCCCCCAGTATGGAGGGCGGGTATGGCATTAACGAGTTCTTGATGGCATCCATGGCAGGAAATTTGGAAATGGTTAAAATACTAGAAAAGGGAGCCGACCCTAACAAGCAAGACAGAGATGGCGGAACCGCATTAATGATGGCATCAAACATAGGAAATTTGGAGGTAGTTAAAATACTACTAGAAATGGGAGCTGAGCCTAACATGGAAGACATAGATGGCGGGACCGCATTAATAATGGCATCAAACCGAGGACATATGGAGGTAGTTAAAATACTAGTAGAAATGGGAGCTGAGCCTAACATACAAAACAGTGATGGCGAGACCGCATTAACGATGGCATCAAACAGAGAAAATTTGGAGGTAGTTAAAACACTAATAGAAATGGGAGCTGACCCTAACATACAATACAAAGACGGCAGGACCGAATTAATCATGGCATCAAGGAGAGGAAATTTGGATTTAGTTAAACTACTACTAGAAAAGGGAGCTGACCCTGACAAGAAAGGCGAGGATGGCATGAGCGCGTTACTGATAGCAGTTGAGGAAGGAAATTTGGATGTCTTTAAACTACTACTAGAAATGGGAGCTGACCCTAACATGCAAGGCCAATATGGCAGGACCGCATTAATGATGGCATCAAAGAGAGGAAATTTGGATTTAGTTAAACTACTACTAGAAAAGGGAGCTGACCCTAACAACAAAGGCAAATATGGTAGGACCGCATTAATGATGGAATCAAAGAGAGGAAATTTGGATTTAGTTAAACTACTACTAGAAAAGGGAGCTGACCCTGACAAGAAAGGCGAGAATGGTAGGACCGCATTAATGATGGCATCAAAAAGAGGAAATTTGGATGTAGTTAAAACACTACTAGAAAAGGGAGCTGACCCTAACATGCAAGGCAAATATGGTAAGACCGCATTAATGATGGAATCAAAGAGAGGAAATTTGGATGTAGTTAAACTACTACTGGAAAAGGGAGCTGACCCTGACAAGAAAGGCGAGGATGGCATGAGCGCGTTACTGATAGCAGTTGAGGAAGGAAATTTGGATGTAGTTAAACTACTACTAGAAATGGGAGCTGAACCTAACATGCAAGGCAAATATGGTAGGACCGCATTAATGATGGAATCAAAGAGAGGAAATCTGGATTTAGTTAAACTACTACTAGGAAAGGGAGCTGACTCTGACAAGAAAGGCGAGGATGGCATGACCGCGTTACTGATAGCAGTTGAGGAAGGAAATTTGGATGTAGTTAAACTACTACTAGAAAAGGGAGCTGACCCTGACAAAAAAGGCGAGAATGGTAGGACCGCATTAATGATGGCATCAAAGAGAAGAAATTTGGATTTAGTTAAACTACTACTAGAAAAGGGAGCTGACCCTAACATGCAAGACAAATATGGTACGACCCCATTAATGATGGAATCACAGAGAGGAAATTTGGATTTAGTTAAACTACTACTGGAAAAGGGAGCTGACCCTGACAAGAAAGGCGAGGATGGCATGACCGCGTTACTGATAGCAGTTGAGGAAGGAAATTTGGATGTAGTTAAACTACTACTAGAAAAGGGAGCTGACCCTAACATGCAAGGCAAATATGATAGGACCGCGTTACTGATAGCAGTTGACGAAGGAAATTTGGATATAGTTAAAACATTACTAGAAAAGAGAGTTAACCCTAACAAGCAAGACATGTATGGCAGGACAGCGTTTATATTGGCATCACAGGAAGGAAACTTGGAGATGGTTAAATTACTTCTAAATAACGGAGTTGACCCTAACATAGAGGGCAGGAATGGCATTAAGGCGATCACTATGGCATCCAAAGGAGGAAATTTGGAGGTTGTTGAAATACTACTAAAAATGGGAGCTGACCAAAACAAGCAAGACGATTTTGGCAGGACCGCTTTAATGATGGCAATTGAGGGAGGAAATATTGATGTAGTTGAAATACTACTAAAAATGGGAGCTGACCAAAACAAGCAAGACGATTATGGCAGGACCGCTTTAACGATGGCAATTAAGGGAAGAAATATTGATGTAGTTGAAATACTACTAAAAATGGGAGCTGACCCTAACAAACAAGACGATTATGGCAGGACCGCTTTAATGATGGCAATTGAGGGAGGAAATATTGAGGTAGTTAAAATACTACTAAAAAAGGGGGCTGACCCTAACAAGAGAGACGAGTATGGCAGGATCGCTTTAATGATGGCAATTGAGGGAGGAAATATTGATGTAGTTGAAATACTACTAAAAATGGGAGCTGACCAAAACAAGCAAGACGATTATGGCAGGACCGCTTTAACGATGGCAATTAAGGGAAGAAATATTGATGTAGTTGAAATACTACTAAAAATGGGAGCTGACCCTAACAAACAAGACGATTATGGCAGGACCGCTTTAACGATGGCAATTAAGGGAAGAAATATTGATGTAGTTAAAATACTACTAAAAAGGGGGGCTGACCCTAACAAGAGAGACGAGTATGGCAGGACCGCTTTAATGATGGCAATTGAGGGAGGAAATATTGAGGTAGTTAAAATACTACTAAAAAAGGGGGCTGACCCTAACAAGAGAGACGAGTATGGCAGGATCGCTTTAATGATGGCAATTGAGGGAGGAAATATTGAGGTAGTTAAAATACTACTAAAAAAGGGAGCTGACCAAAACAAGCAAGACGATTATGGCAAGACCGCTTTAATGATGGCAATTAAGGGAAGAAATATTGATGTAGTTAAAATACTACTAAAAAAGGGAGCTGACCAAAACAAGCAAGACGATTATGGCAGGACCGCTTTAATGATGGCAATTGAGGGAGGAAATATTGAGGTAGTTAAAATACTACTAAACAAGGGAGCTGACCCTAACAAGAGAGACGAGTATGGTAGGACTACGTTAATGATGGCAGCTGAGAGAGGAAATTTGGAGATCGTTAAAATATTACTAGAAAAGGCAGCTGACCCCAACATGCAAGACAAAGAGGGCATGGCAGCGTTAATGGCGGCATCAGATAGAGAAAAGTTGGAGGTGGTTAAAATACTAATAGAAAAGGAAGCTGACCCTAACAAGCAGGACAAGAATGGCGAGACTGCGTTAATCAAGGCATCAAAGAGAGGAAATTTAAAGGTGGTTGAACTACTTGTAGAACAGATAGGTGACCTTGACATGCAAGACAATGATGGCTGGACAGCCATAATGAAGGCATCAAAGGAAGGAAAGGTAGAGGTGGTCAAAATACTACTAGAAAGGGGAGCTGATCCTAACATGCAAGACATGTGTGACAGGACAGCGTTAATGATGATATCATTGTCAAGTGGTCATAATGCAGAGGTTGTTAGAATACTACTACAACATGGAGGTGACCCTAACAAACAAGATTATAATGGTATGACTGCATTGATGTATGTTGAAGACCCGGACTGTATCTCTGAGTTACTTGAACACGGAGCTGATCCGGATCTTTTAGACAAAGAAGGACGCTCAGCGATAGTTCACAAGTTAGGATTAGCCTCAGAAACAGGCGTTGGTGTCTATCTTAATGTCTCACTCATAATATCTGTATTCACTGAGAAAGGTGCCAATCCCACCGTTCCAATTCCTTATCGACAGTTGCTATATCAAACGTTTAAGATGGTTATGGAAATTCCTGATGACACCTTTGAACTAATTTTATTCTTAGGTGTGAACAACGGGCTGGTAAAGTATGGAGAAATTAATCTACATGAAAAATCTCCACTGCAAATAGCACTGGGCCGGGGTAGCATACAGGCAGTGAAATATATGTTTGCCTGTTGTTACATTACAAATGAAGATCTAACATTTATTCGTCGTGTCATCTCTGAGTATCAAACTCAACTGCCTATGCTACAAACAAGGTCAGACAGATTCACAGAGGAAAGCCATGTGACACTGGTGAACTTCCTTCATCAGGCTATGACCCAGCCCTGGCCTTTGGTCAAGCTAGCATTAATAGCCGTGTCTTCGGCATTCGGACCCAGTCCTCAGAGAGAAGAACGTATCAAACAGACAGGACTTCCACCTTTACTTCAGCGTATGCTTTCATTCCAGACACCTGTAGCACGACTACCAGTCAGTCAATGGTCCAACATTCCTGTTTGCTTTGATCCAGTACTGTATGAAACATTGCGTAGACCAAGACCTTTCCTTCACTATTGGCCAGTTGGAAGACAGTTGGACTGTCCATGGCAATCAAGTCAAAATGGTTAAGGTAATCGAGTTGTAATGTTGATTTGTTAAAATGAAAACATCAGCATCATTCTGTCATCCAGAATCTGACTCTGTTTAGTTCTCATCGTTTGTTGCCCTCAACGTTCTTCAGACATTTGATGTTACGGTCTCTTGGAACAGACAGGCCGTGGGACCAAAGCTGTAATCTGTCATACCGTTATGCATCACTGAGGGAAAATCTTTTTTTTTTGTATGCAAGTTCTAATATAATGTTACAGTCCCATATAACCAATGCCGTCTTTTCAAATATTGCACATGTTTGTGAAAAATATGTTTTAGTTTTATAAGAAAATGATAGTAAATGATTCGATGATGGACTGAATATTAATTTTGATTCGTTCAGAAAGGACAGTTTTTGTGTACAACCGCCAAAATCAGGGGAATTTGAACTGTTAGGAGAACGAATCATGCCACCCGAGATTTGAATCCAGCCAAGTGTGTTGTAGCCCTATTGATCTCCCCTGCAACGCATTATCATCCTCATGTTCATCTAGCAGATATCACCGAAAGTGGCGAAAAGTGACGTCAAACAATATTCATTATTTCCAATTGTCAAATCAGATATTGAATATTAAGGTACTAGCTAAAATACATGATGCCTACTAGACATAATTTGAAAAACTAGATAAACCGTTTAAAATAAATAGATAATAAAAATATATTTAGTCCCTCTTAATATTTGTTTTGATAGAATATTCTCGATATAATTCCACGGAAATATCAGAATGACAATTCATTCCAGGACTGACTGAGCAACGCAGACCGTCATTAAATAATACATTCGAGCTATTTTGCGAATGAAACTGGTTTTGGAGGATCCCAGTGGCCTCTGGCAAGTTGTAACTGAGCCGCTGTGACCAATATTTTTCCTGAAAAAAAAATGTTTGCACAAAAAAAAAAAAATGGTGCAAATAATTTTAATGTATAACGAGGCAGGATAGGAGGACATGGGGTTGCCTCGCTTTAAAATTGAAAAGCCAATCACATTCGCCACTGACCGGTCACCTACGACCGGTCCCCGACGATTGATGCCTTTGCCTACTGTAAACCCCGCCTTTTCGTTTAGCTTGTCAGCTGAGGAGGTTCAGTCATTCACACCTTTATCCTGACTGACCCCCCCCCCCCTTTCTCCCACATCAATAGTCCCGGTGGGCATTCTTAACTGGAGAGCTAGGAAAATCACCAAATATTTTATTCAGAACCCATGGTGCATTGTAACATCATAATGTCAGAAAAGGCTATGTGTTTCACTAAATATATTATGCACATTTGCCTTGAAGGCCCCTTACATTTTGAGGCCCTAGGCTTCAGGATAATGGTAAATCCAGCATTGAAGTTTCTCTGGCACTAGAACTAAAGATAAGCAATGAATGAAATGAGTGTTTCAGGCGAGCACCAGAAATAAAGATAAGCAAAGACTGAACTGACGTCTAAACCTGTCATGAGGCCTCATCGTTTTAAATTTATCAGTGTCTTCCCATAAGTTAGTGCCTCCAATGTAAAAAATATTACATATTCATTATTTTATTGATAATAATACGGGGTGCAGCAAATTACTTCTTTAATATATATATTTCTCACGGATATCAGCTTTGTTTGTCCATTCTGCTTTGCGGTATTTGTTTGTTTGTTTGTTTTAACCATTTATTGTTCCTTATCGTGCTTTTGAGGTTTTGTTTTTTATTGTCACACTTAATAGAAATAATCTTTGTTTATTCAGAACTTTGTACTCTGCATCACTTATTCATAAACAATTTGTTTTTCTTTACCGTGCTTTTACATTTGTTATTAATTTAGAGAAAATAAACATTTCAGCCCTCTGTCAATTTGCAACGTGCAGTAAGGAAAATATTGATTGACATACATTTCGTTTGATGTAATAATTTAGGACATGCTTTTCCAGGATTACTACTTGAATACGGTACATAATGAATGAATTGATTTTTTTTATTATTAATATAGCTTAGTAGTTTACATGCACGTGAACTGCACAACTGTTGGTCTCTGTTATTAAAAAAAGTTGTGTTTGTAATTCTACTTGAATACATAATGCTTACTTGTTTTATGAATGGCTTTAGAGTTTACATTATGGTGACATTACATACCTGCAGGTCTCTGTTGTACCAAAAATAGCGTATGAATAAGTACTTGAATACTCTATGAATGCACTTAATCCGTTTTTATGATTATTATTATTATTTTGATGTATTGCATCATTGTTTACTAGTAATGAAATTACTTATGATAATTATTTTTCTGTAGTATCATAAGTAGGGTATGAATTACTACTTGACTGTATAATGAAATCGATTTATTTTTCATGTATTGCGTCACGGTTTACATAATCATGAAATTGCATGTAGGTTTCTGTTATGTCGAAAGTGGTGTATGAATTATTATCTGAATATATAATGAATGCACATGATTATTTTATTATTATTATTGTTATTATTTGTGTGTGCTAAGTGTGCGTGGATGTATGTGTGCGTGTGTGTGGGTGTGCGTGTGTGTGGATAAATACAGCCAACATAGTCATGGAATGAGATATAAAACGTTTTGTTACGTTACTTCTTTGTCAAAAAGTATATGGGTAACCGTGTAATATGGATCAGATGTCAACACTGGTATAATTTATGGCGCTTTTATATAAAGCAATTTATATATTCACATCATAATGTTGTGTACATATTATTTGACTGTGTGCTGATACAATGGTGTTAGGTGATTCAAATTGTGAAATTATAAACACTAATTCTTGAGGTTCGTTCATTATCGTGTCTAAGTCCATTGAAATTTTGAGATACCGGATTTCACTCAATTAATAAGGGGAAATAAACAATCATGGAAAGTTTTGAAGACATTGAACAAATATTATTGGAGTTACCGCCCGTGAGATAAATTGCATCTCGGGACGACATCGTGCCAAAGTCCATTTGTTTTTGCCGCTTTTTTCAAAACTACATCATTGTGACATAGGCACGGTATAGAACTAACCTCTTCAATTATAATAACAATCTGAACAATAGTGTTACAAAAAGCCAAAATGAGGATAAAAATATTGCCAACGATCAGTAAAATGCGTTTTATAAATTAATGTAATCAAGTTTGTTGTCTTTTTTAAATCACGGTTATGCTAAAATTATTCTCAAGGTATTTTTTTACCGCAGAAACCAACCCATATGTGTATGTTTCACTGTACTTCATTTTATTCATTATAAAGCTGTTTTCTCACTGTAATGATTTTTCATTATCTTTTGATGTCCATTTTTAATGGTCAAATTTAGATTTCACATATCTTGGCTTTTGCTAAATAATTATGCTTTTGTTTTCACTTTATGCCACTTTATGCAGAATTTATATAATAAACGATATTGTACTGTGATGGACTGTTCGACTTTGGTACTGGATTGTGAGATCTGGGAGGTAAAGACTGGCTTAATAGCTTTTGGCACACGCGAGAAACTTAAACTGAGAAGATACAATTTTAAATCTGAATAATATGTCCCAAGGACTTGACGATATTATGAGAAACGTTGAAAAATATTTGGCTGTCTATTTCGTTATTACAAAAGAAAAAAAAAGTGTGTTACTGTGGCATGATACAATTATCCAGGTGGTCATTTATTTGTATTTGTATTTGTATAACTCTTTAATCCCATTGGGGAAATTTGCCTTTGTGCCATTGCAGCCCAGTTATAACTGGAGCAGGCACGTCGTCGCCACAGTGCAGCGCCGGTCGGCGGGTGGTTTTTTTTTTGGGGGGGGGGGGAGGTGGGGTTGAGGGAGGAGGGGAGGGAATGATAGGGGTGAAATTTAGTCACAAATCATTCTGTGTCATGATGATAAACGGTACTCTCGCTGGATGATGTAATCTTCCAATTGGCAATTTTCCCAGAAGTCATTTTTCATTATGATGATCAACGGTTATTCTTATCGGATGAAAGAAATATCCAGTCGGCCATTTAGTGAGGAGACATTTTCTAATATGATGATAAAACGTGACAATATTTGTAATGATGATGATAAATTTACGACCATGTTGATGAAAAAGACGATGTAGAGACGTAGACGAGTACGACGACGTTGATGATGATGTCGATGATGATGATGATAATGAGGAGGAGTTAGATGATGTAAACATCCGAGAGAAGAAAAACAATAACGAAACTAAATTTCTCACTTGATATATAATTTATTATATTTCCTCCACGGTTATCAACAGTTCACTCACATTTCATTGATCGCACCCATCCTTAATAATACGGTGAAATAAGCCATCTAAAGCTTTATCCAAATAAATCATAAAGGTGAAGGGTTCATGTTGAAGATTTTAGTATTTATCTACCTGCCCCCCATAAAGCTAAAATCCAAGGAGATTGGAAATGTCTTGCTCTATATGTCAGGCATATTAAGGCGCGAACAACTGGCTGATTCAGCTATAAAAAAAAATTATGAGTTGTGCTCCTGGGGAAATTTTGTCTGACGCACCGCCGGAATAACAGTAGATTTTTAATCATTACTGTAAAACAAAATGTGACACACAAACAGAATTTGTTTGGCCTTGATGAGGTTTCTACTGTGTTAATAATAGATGAGTTTGTTTGTTTTGTTTTTGTCTGTACGAGAAGGATCTGTTTCCCACGCAATAGCCTATCTCTTATACATGAAATTATCACCTTTATCAACAATTACAGTTATCCTGCAACATCCTGTCACAATCATGAACCTCATCGAATCTACTGTTAATGGAGAAAATGAGACGGGGTATTATCTTATCCATCACAGGTAAGAAAACAGACGGATTATTATCTTTATTCCTTAACGGTAGGAAATCCGATGGAGTTTTATCTGATGCCTCACCGGTCAGAGAGAACCTGTTAGTGACCAGCCACCACAGTAAAATCAATTCCACTATCATACATGAACTACAGGGCATTAGACAAAACAATGAGACTTAACCAAACATGACTGTGTTGCTACTGCTGGGGTTTAAAACAGATTGAGTGCAGAAAAGAGTGGACGTGTCGTATGGCATATTTAAAGAAGCGATGCCTGAATTTTTAAAGTTAGTTCTGTAGGAATTCATGATTTGGTAACAATTTTCAATGCATCGAAAGGCACGAGAGATCCCCCTAACCTAGACAGGGCAGGTCACCAGAGTTACAACTCCCTCCTCCCCCTATTTTAGTTTAAGCGTACTTTGGTCTCATTTCCAGACATTCAACAGCCCCGACCTAAACAAACATAGTACGTAAGCTTAAGGCTACATGTACAATGTAATAACACAGCACTTTCACATTATGTCGTATAAGTCTAGTAAAGACAGTTTGATACCACTGTACTCCTCTTCAGCCCAAGCAATACCAGTCAATATCTTAACCCTTTGAACACTGGTCCCCCTGTCCTTTTGAACCCCTGTTCCTGGTCCCCCAGCCCAAAATTGCCATTTTCATAGATAGTAATATAATGATGGAAACACATAACAAACACAACATTGATGGATAGGGAGCAAATGTGAGTATTCTTTTATCTCCAGTATTGGGCCTTGGTATGCCAGTCAGTCCAGCACGTTCAGCCCCGTTCGATACATAAAAAAAAACTTTGCATTCTGTGCATTCATCACGAACATTTCACAAAAAAAAACTATCCAAACTACACGCCGGCTTCTAGTTTCTCTTTGTTTACAACTGGGAATAAAAAATAGCGGCCAGACGCAACTTTTGATGACGTAAGAGCACAAATATGCGGTGTCACTCTTCTGACCGCTGTACAGGTCAATAGTGTATATATCGCCGTAGAATTTGACCGGTGTACAGGGCAACAGTGTTCAATCCATTAAGGACGTATGCTGGATTTTGCCAATTCTTGCCCCTTCCCCTTCAATACTTTCCAAGTTCGATTTTTAAACGCTCGACCGCATCCGCCTCCCCCCTCCCTCCAGCAACAACCTGATACAAAAGTACTTCCATTGGAAGGGTGGGTTGAGGGGGGCTAAGACCAAACTAATGAAAACGTACAGGAGCGAAATGGTGTATGTGTTTTGTGTTGAGGGTGTGGGGGGAGGGGGGCGACTGTCAGAAATCGCCAAAGTGGAGAGTACCCACTTATGGCTAGTCCTGTACAACCACAGCACATCCTTGCTCGTGGTAACTGGGCATTACGTCATGTAGGCCACGGGAACTTTTTTTTTCTTTTCTGACAGGTCAAAATATATTTTTGAAAGACACAAGGAAGTGCTGGGCTAACGTGATTTGACAAAACGCCTTTTTCCAAAAAATGCTGTTTCGAGAAAATCGCGATTTAGTTTTGCGGTCTCTAAATTTAAATCTAGCAAACACAATGCAATTTTTCTAGACTGAAGTGACACGTTATGATGTCATTTAACTTTGTATAAAGTTTTATTTGAATTGGTGCTGAATTAATTAAACTGTGATGAAAAAGGCGTTTTGTCGAATCAATGCCCAATCGTAAAATGCCTTTTTTCAGAAAAAAAGGCGTTTTGTCGCATCAGACCTAATCACACACACGCCTTGCTGAAGAGATAGGCATTGCTCTGATTATGTTTGATACGACAAAACGCCTTTTTTGTTCAGAGAGGGCATTGTTTCGCCTTTTTCTGTCCAATGACGTGTTCAAGAACTCGGTTCCAAGTAAAAACTCTTCTGTGTCAGACCAAAAAACGCGTTTGCTGACGGCTGTTCCTGTTTCATCCATAAAACGACACTGCTTTCTTTTTCCTGATGGCTCTAGTTTAATGCGATGACTGAATAACCAGTTTCTTTGCTCGTTGTAGGTATGATTCAAGTATTCTTGATGAATAGCAAAAGCATTGTCGGTGTCCGATTTTTTCCAAACAATGGTTGTGGCAGTTGCAATTTTCTAATATTGGGTGTTTGGTTTTCTGAGACCAAGGTTCTCTCTCCTTTTTTGCTGTCGTACAAGCCGACATTGGTGATGGAGTGGTAGGTAACGGTGAGATCGGAGGCGGGGATAGTTCGACGAGCACTCACAGATATGACGAACTTGCAGACAAAGAGTATCCAATGGAAACATCTGATTGTTCAAGTTGGGAATGATGAATACCGGCAAGCAAATCTAAAAGTTACTGTGTTGCACTCTGCGTTGGTTGTTCTTCAATCCCGTCAATGGAATCTTTTGGAGGGGAAGATAACAGAATGATCGGGTTGTGAGATGTCCAAACATTCAATGAGGTGATGTTCAGGGTGAATGCTGGATGACCACGAACAATCAAATCGTGCCCCAGAGGGAGCAGTAGCAGCAGGAGTTGACACAGAAGTAGGAGAAAGTTCACTATTCTGTTTCTCGTTGTCTGATGCAACGTCACCATCAGAACTATCCGAAGTAAATGGATTCTCTACACTGTCACTGTCATCTGATGACAAGTCCTTGGAGTGAGTAGGCACAGCATGTTGAACTGGGACGTCAATAAAAATGAGTAGGCGACGAACAGGTTTGGCTGTCAAAGGCCTTGCAATCTGAGGATCTGGGGGACCATCAGTGTCCTCCATACCATAGAAGGCTGGCACTTTGGGTGATTCTGCTTACTCTTGTTCTGCCTTGTGACGCTTTACCAACGGACCTTCATCACAGCTGCCACTTGAATCTGAGTGCGGCCGAATTATTTTCCTGTTGGATTAAACAAACAAAAGTTGCATGGCTGAATTCTTATTTTGATTGGTTTGAAGAAAAAAATACGACAAAGTGACCAGTAACAACTATATACAATAATTTGCAGCAATGATAAAGGCATAACGAGTGAGGTCAAAGCTAAACATGAATAAAACATGTACTCTGCAAATGTCATCTCAATATCAATGAAAACAAAAACGAGCATGGTTATGGTGTAACTGTGGAATTATTTTTTCCAGAAATTCATTGATGATTTATGAACATTCATGCCATTATTGGATACAAAGAGCTAGTTGCCTGCTTCACGATATGTCTAAATGTTCAAGGCATTTGAAAAATGATGATGGCTATGATTTTTCTTTCGCTGTCACAAGAACCAGCAGAGGCTCAAAACTTCGTATGGATACATCACGTTCATTACTAGCTACAAGTATGTGCCCTGATGTTCAGACACATGAAATGTACAAACGTAACAGAAGAAGAAGAAAAATTAACTTACTGCTTAATGAGCTCCTTGAAAAGTCCTGAGGATTCATGGGAAGAGAGATGGTGATGCTGTGAATGCAGTTGGGCAGAGGGAGAGAGATTTCACCTTGAAGTTAAATCTGGAACTGCCTTAGTTTTCAAAATTCTGCTGCTTATAAAGTCTCGCGACAAGAAAAGTTGAGTAATAATTGGAACAACTACGTCCCCGACTTTGACCGAAGATTCTGGCCCTCACTGGAACATCAAACGACATCGTGGATCACAGAACTTCCGATGATGGTCAAGGGATGACCTCGGTGGGGGAAAATACCGTTAGATTCGATGATCGTATGTGCGTGAGCCAGCGGAGAAAGTTAGGCAATGTTACGTAGACAAGGACAAGGAGACGGTCTTTGGTTTGAGAGGTACTAAAACCAATTTTGGATGATCGTTATACACAAAAATGTTAACAATGTTAACGACACTTAATACAATGTAGGTAATTATTGAGTTAAATGAAGATTTGTGAGAGACAAAAATTGTCAGAAGAAAGTTTTATTGAACTCAAGACAGCCTAATGTAAAAGGATAGTGAAAGGAAGACTGGACTGAATGATTACCAGGGAGGTTTCTTAATGAAAAGATATAGGCCCCTGTTGTCCCAGTAACCAATCATGTAGACAAAAAGCCTTTTATTCTACTTATATAACGACGGTTTTGCAAGGTAAAGGCGTTTTGTCATCTCACTCAGCCTCAGGCCAACGCATATATTTCGAAAAAAAGGCGTTTTGTTAAATTAAAGGCGTTTTGTCATCTCACTCAGCCTCAGGCCAACGCATATATTTCGAAAAAAAAGGCGTTTTGTTGAATTAAAGGCGTTTCGTCATCTCACTCGGACTCAGGCGAACGCCTTTATTTCGAAAAAAAGGCGTTCTGTCAAATTAAAGGCGTTTTGTCATCTCATTCAGCCTCAGGCCAACGCATATATTTCGAAAAAAAGGCGTTTTGTTAAATTAAAGGCGTTTTGTCATCTCACTCCGACTCAGGCGAACGCCTTTATTTCGAAAAAAAGGCGTTCTGTCAAATTAAAGGCGTTTTGTCTCGTTTCAGCAGACAAAAAGGCGTTTTGAAAAAACGTTGTTTTAAAATAATTTTAAAATGGCTAAGCTTTTCAAAACCTGATAAGTTCATAAGATGAGGATTGTTGATGAGAATCAGATAATGAAATAAAAAAATTTCGCGCCAAAATGAAAAAAGGCGTTTTGTCAAATCACGTTAGTGGGGTGCTACAGTTGACACAACCAACGATTTCTATCCTCATTTATTTGACTACCTTTTCAAAATCTGTCATGCACTTTGTTCAAATAATGTTGTAGGTCTTGCTGCTATAGAACATCATGCACTTGGCCACTGAGTCTCAACATGGGAGAAAAGGCCGCCGGGGGGGAGGGAGGCGATTTTGATTTCTGCTGATTTGCCTACTGTTGTCTAATGACTAATGTCACGAGTAAGGTTGGTGGTCTTGTACGCCACGAGTGTAGGGGGGTAAACTTGGCGGGGGAAAACGTGATTTTAAAGTTATTGACGAGCGTGAAAAGAAAGACACGACTCGCTTGAAGATGGTATCGTGTGCAAAACCCTCCGGAGTATAAAAAGAGGAAAAGCTCATCACACGTGTTCCTCCAGAAGATAGCTGCACTAGTTGACGGTCCGGGCGACCGTGGGGATCCATTATGTTAGTTTTCTTTATCGTTTGAAGCTTGGAGATCTTGAAGAAGGCATGGGAACCCTTCAAGATAGTTTATATACGATGGCGGGTGTGAACCGTCTGTTTTCTTTATCGCTTGAAGCTTGGAGATCTTGACGAAGTCATGGGGACCATTCAGGACAGTTGATCCACGATGGCGGGTGTGAACCGTCTGTTTTCTTTATCGATTGAAGTTTGGAGATCTTGAAGAAAGCATGGGGACCCATCAAGACAGTTCATCTACGACGGCGTGAGTGAATCGCCATTATCGTTTGAACCCTGGAGACGTGAAAGTGTGTCGACGAGGAGATCAGACGTTGACAGAGACTTTTTAAATATCAGTAATTAAATTATGGACAAAGGGGTTAGGCATTAGTTGGCCTAAGAGGGGTTTTAAATTAATCGCCAAGTCCCCGATAGGGATTTTTGTATATCTTTGTTTTTCTTTGATTGTATAGTGTGCTTTTTATGAGTTGAATGATTTGGCAGAAGCCACATGTCACTCATTATGAAATAAGTATCGTGTTTTTGATTAAAAAATTCACTCCATGTGTCCGTTGGTCGCTGGCCTGCTTGCTTGGCTTGGTAGCTGGGTTTTGAAAGGAAAGTAAATTAAGAGAAATTCAAGAACGTGTTTTCGTGACACTAATCAACACGCCTGCACTCAGTAATAAGGCTTTGGAAATGTACCTGTTGGGTTTGGATAGGGAGTTTGGGAAGAGGCCATGGCAGGATATTTGGAGTGGAAAGGGAGGGGAGAGGGATCCTGAAGGTGATTTTCCAAACATTTCCATGCAGACCCTTTTAATCTCTACTACTGGGTTCAGCATGTTCAAATTAGGGGGAAACAATTTAACAAAATGTCTTTTCCAAATGGTTGTCATGGAAGCGGCGTTCATCTTGAATTAACACCTCAAATTTTGCAAATTTCGGTAGCTATCTTCTCCCTCAAAAACTATCCGATTTATTTGAAATTTGCCCTAAGACATTCCGACGCAGCTGCCCTTGCATGTAATAGAGATCGTTTTTTAAATATCTGCTCTAGACCTATTTATATATATGAAATGTACACTTAATGACAATTTGTTTTTCTCCCAATATTGGTCCCTAAACAGCTCACTTCAAGAAGAATATGAAACAATTTCCAAATCTCTTTCTATTAATTTTATTGTATACCTATAGACATGATGTGTGCCAAAGAGTTTTCGATTGGTCCATAAATAAGAAGGGATAAAAAATCAAGTTTTGAGAAAAATATGTCTGAAAGTTGTAATAGCTGAAAATTGAGTGAACATTAGGGAACATCTCAAAACATTCCATTGTGGTAAGCGAGACCTTCCCAGTTTCTTTCTGCAGTCGCTCATTCACTTGGGCTTGATGGCGGCATTGTGTTCCTCTCTTCTGTTTCTTCTTCTATGCCTTCTGGGTGCTTTTAAAGAGGCATTTCTCTTGTCTGGTCACTCCATATTTACGTCCAAACGGAGGCCCCTTGGAAACCAAATGTCCAGTTCATGCTGGAACATTATCAGGCCCAATGTTCTAATCGGCTGTTGCTGTTACCACAGAAAATGTCACACTTTTTAGTGCATGGAGATTCTTTTACTACACCTTGACCACACAAAATGGTGAAAACTTTCACTTGGATTCCGTATGGTCTTCAGTCGACATCTCATCAGAAGGTCGTCTGACGGTAGCCTGTTGTAGATCTGTGCGAGATGAACACATGATAAAAGGGTTGTGATTGAGAGATGTATGAACTCGTTTCTTGTGGTCAGTGACATACACGTGCTCCCCGGTGCTGTTCTTGTAGATGCACCAGGACTCTCTTCCAGGAAGACGATACTGCTGCCGGGGAAAGTTATCTGTCGAACAGCCATGAAGTATAATCGCTAGTATTGCCTTCCTCATCTCCTCTTGGTTGGTGTTCCCTTGTATGGCTCTTGGGTAATAAATCTGGAGCTTTCTAAGGGCTTCAGCAGTTTGATGACCATGTCCACTAAAGTTGTGTAACTCATATGGTACTCCTTCCAAGTAGGTCAACATAATTAATTTCTCACTTTTAAATATGTTTCACTTATCTCTGTGATCTCAGTTTGTTCCCCTTTTGCTTGTCTGGCTTTCTGTAGATGGGCAAATTATTTTTCTTCTTCAGCATGTTTGAGTTAGTCAAACTTCACAGGCAAATAGTGCGTTATTTAGTATACAAAATATGTAAATAAATCAAAGACAGCTGTTGACAAACAGTCGGGAAGCAGAAAGGTCACGGGCACATGAGTCTGCCAGCCAATGGCAATTGCGAACAAGCTGAGTGTCCGCGAGAGCCGATGGCACGCCCAGTCAATATTACTACGTCACAACTATACCGGCCTAAGAAAGTCGCGTGGTCAGCTGTTCAAGCTTGCAGGGTTAGGGTAGCCACACAAAGGCCACCGAGCCACTAGTCGCTTTAGGTGAGAAGAATTGCACTATATAATTTCAACAACTGCACACAGAGCCCACGTAGATTCGGTCCGTTTATGTAGTGCAATTCTTCTCGCCTAAAGCGCCTAGTGGCTCGGTGACCGAATTCGGTGGCCATTGTGTGGCTACCCTTAGACTATTTGGCATGCTATGACGCAGTCTTGGTATAATCAAACATACTGGTCCTTCTTATGAAGTGCGTTTTGTAATATAATCGGATTTAGAGGGTGTAATTCTCGGACAAAAACTGTATATTTCTCAACCTTTTTCTGACCCCCCCCCCCCCACACACACACACACCTTCAATAAACACATTTTTTTTCACAAAAATAATGTCGAATCTCGTTGGAGACATGTGTAGAAACGAACACTGCTGGAGGATAGAGCAAAAATTGAAAATCGATGAGTCGGACCAACATTTGGATTTCAGGACAAGGTTTAGAACCGCTGCTCCAGCTTAAACAGGATGTCAACACAGCATTGAAAGTTAGAGTTATATAAATAGGACACCTTAAACTTTACTTAACATTGCAAACTTCCTGATTCCAAGAATTCTTTCGAAACCGGCCAGACAAGTTGATTGTTTTAGATATAAATCGTGCCTTTCCTTAGATCTGTATCTCAGTCAAGAAGTAGAGACCATACCTGCCATAAGTGTGCGTGAGGAAATAAATCAAAAACTTGGATGGTTCTACTGTACAGTGACACAATTAACTCGATGAACTTCCAAAGTGAGATGTCTGAAAGTGATTGAGCCATAATCTTACAATTCCTTACAACAACAGTCAAGTATATTCAGGTATGCATAGCTATAGTCATTGTTAAAAAAAAAAAAATTACTACTAGCTGATCAGAGCAAGATACATTTTGCAAATTGTTTGAACCAAACCCAGCTGTAGATTTAGATCGAAATCGCGAAATAATTTGGATCTGAAGCAAAGACTAATAGAACTTATTAATAATTATGGCAAATAGAAAAAAAAGTACAACTTTTTCTATTTGGCATATCTTGACCCCAATTCTTTACAGGGTACACAAAATGTTGTAAAGCTGACTTTCGGCCAGCAATATGTGAAGAGTGACAAAGAACGAAATTTCCCATCGTCCTTTTCATTTAACACAACGAAAATACATCTCTGTCAAAAAGATGGTCCATAAATAATATCAAAGAGTGAATGTTATCCAAAATGCGCCTGTCTGGGTAATTTATTGTCAAAACTTGTGGCAAAACCAGACACATGTTGTTATTACACTTGACTGCGCATGGAGGCCCGTACAATATGACAGATCACCGCCGGGGCGAGGTGTGAGCGCGTACCCAATAAAAAGGTTATTGTGTATGTTAGGCCTATAGTATAAAATCAAAAGAATTTCAACTCTGTATGTAGGTGAGGCGCACGGGAAAGGAAGAAAGCAAAAATAGATCTAGCAAAGTGAAGGAGAAAGAGAACTGGACGAAAAAAAAAAAAACACAATAAAAAAAACATCCCTCTCAACTTAATTATGTAATATTATTATTATACAAGAGGAAGAAATTTGTGATTATAAGTTTTAAAAAAGGACACAACGAAGAAAAACTGGCCAGAGCGGAAGGAAAAACATCGGGGAAAAAAGATCAATCCTGTATTTAAGGAAAAGAAAAATAAGTGAGAATGAGATCTAAGAGAGAAACTGAAAGAGACAGTAATATGAAAGATGTGAAGTATGAGTGAAAGCTGGTCTGGAAATAATTGGAGAGGTGAAGAAAAACAACACAAAAATTGAACGTGGTGCATGATCGTGTGGGTGAAAGACTAGAGGAAAGCCGGACGCAGATGTGGAGGATGAGTGAAAGACAACAATACAACAAAAATCGTTTATGCATATTGGCACTCCCAGATCGTAACTATCGTTTTTTTCTTTACATATATATATTTTTTTCATACTCTATCTCTTTTCTTTTCTTTTATTGTATGTATGTGCTGATGTGTTCCTGAGGCCGAAAGCTTCGGTGTTTCTAGATTAGTTGTGTGTTTATGACTTCTAAAATACATTTTTTTTTTCTGGCCAGCGGTCGTGCTAGACGTGGCTTTTCTGCTATTCTCCGCCTATAGGGCTGCGGTATGTTTTGCCATATTATGAAAAGGGCTGCCACGCTCCACAATTGGTTTCACTTTGTGTGCCAAGAAACAAAGGGGGTGCAAAGTCTGGTATATTAAAAAATGATGTAAATCACTGGGCAGTACACAACTTGTCATAATGTTTGGTCACGTATTTACAAGTTTTAACTGCTTTCATGTTCACTCTCTCGTTCCATTATAGTATGATTATGTACGTAACTTTCTGATTATCATGGGCATGGGTGAATATTGGTGTAAAATATGTTCATGATTATTTAATGCAAAGATTATGTATGTCTGCACCCTCCGATGAGAACAAATTACTTCCTAACCCTTACGTATTTATAGACATTATCCACACTTTATGTGAGTTCAAGTGAGATGCAATGAATGTAAATGTTGACACGGGACCTTCTCTATTGCTTGAGCAATAATATTGCAGCCCAGCGCTTAGAGTAAGTTGAAGGTAGAAATCGGGATGCTTTTTTAATGGGTTGAGGATGTAGAATGTCTGTGGTTTAATATTACGGAAGATCAGGGGAAAGACCTGTAGACAGGATTTCTACATTACCAGCCGGAGCAGGCCATTGAGGAAGTACTACGCCCTTGGAGGGGATGGGGGGCCCCAGTGAATAAAAGGCGGACATGGGATAGTAAGGGGGGGAGGGGGGAGGGGGCAGCTACGCTCTCAGTTTATTGTAATAAATTAACAAGTTTGTTGTTTTTTGTTGTTGTTGTTGTTTTGGCTAATGTAAGTTGTAGTATTTAATGAAAATCATGCTTCCAATGAAACAGTCTAATCGTTCATATAAAATATCAGTTAATGTTGACATAAACACAGACTTTCACCATTCTTATGGCCGTGCACTTGTACAAGGGATGAGGGATGTCCCAAGGGTTTATTGGCGGGGGATAAGGGGGGGGGGGGGGGAGGGGGTGTCAACTAGCCAAAATAGATAGTACATATTTTTTGGATCGCTTAAAATCAAAGTGCCATGTATCACTATAGAGACATCATTCCTGTCAAAGGATACACGGCGATAAAATATCAGGAGAGAAAGGAAAAATTCAGTTTTCTTGCCTAACAAAGGGCTGACACGCCTAAAACCGTTTTCACATCACGGTGGGCAACATTTGAGTGTCCCATTTTACATCCGATCGATGCGCTGTGGGCTACGACTGAATGACTCTTTGCAACGTAAAACTATGTTTGCGTATAAAACATGATGATATTATTATAATTATTCCTGTCTTCCTCTCTCTATTATATGCTGTACCACTACCATAAAGTAGATTAAGTAGAATTGTGGATTTCTAAACTACATCAACATCGTGGGTCTAAGGGATATAAAATACGAGCATATCGAGGGAAGGTAACGCACGTAACTGGGCTTGTCCACAGCATCCGCTCCAATCCGATATTTCACGGAAAATGACGTATCGTCACAGTCATTCCACAATTGTTGTCTAAATCATGTTTTAATCGTGTTTGAAAATCTCAGAAAACTGCTGACTTTGAAAATAATGGTAGCTTTTCCTAGGGAAATGTATTATTTTACATAGAAAGATATTGTTGAACAGTGAACACAACTCTGAATTCTCCCTATTTGATTTTGTAATTAGACTACGCCCCCCCCCCCCCCCCCCAAGTGGCAGCAGTCTAAAATGGTGGTTCAGGTGGATGTCGGCTTTACGTTTCAAACTGTATTAAGTGAATGAAATAAAACATTGTAACTATTGTACGGTGCAATGTGACTGTCTGATTAAGGTGAGCATTTCATCTCAACAACACCTCTCCAACCCCCCCCCCCTCACCCCTGCAAAAAAAAAAAATACTTAGGCAATTGTGGAAAGACAGTGACTTATATTTGTCCGCAGCTTCCGTTCCACTCCGCTTCTCATCGCTCTGTCTGTTTTGTAGGTCAGACTTTTTGACGTACAGACAATTCACACGTCACAGCTCTCTAGATTATTTTACGCGGGGCCTAGACTGATGTGTTGTATCAGCTAGTGGATCCTTGGCTGTGTGTGTAGTAGCCTGACCACTGGAATCTTCCTGTCTATGTTGTAAAGGAACCATTCAGCATGGATGAAGCAAAATGAATTGAAAGTGTCAGGTCTCGACCAACTTTGTACTACAGAACCGACCCGAAATATAATAGAGACTGCCAGCAGATCGTCTCGGAAGAAGTGACCTCTGAACCAAAATAATCATCAAAGATGTAAGAGATTAATTCAAATTTGTTTATTGTTCTTAATGTGTGTTGTTGTTGTTGGGGGGGAGGGGGGGTACCCAATAGTACTGTAAGCGTGAATGTTATAGCAAAAAAAAAAAAAAAAAGTATATTGCCATTATAGTTATGATTATGCACCCATCAATGTAAATATTAGTCTTTGCATCAACCCTAAGTGCCGTTATGAATGCGATCTAGATCTAGATATAGGCCTGCAGCTGGATGTGATACAAGGACATTTTGCAATATTTATCTCGCCGGGGTTGGCTAGTAGTTACGATTATGCATCCATCAATGTAAATATGATAAGAATTATGATGAATGCGATGATGATAGTGATGATTTTGATGAAAGAGATTGTGGTGGTAGGGCTTCCTTTATATGAAAATATTCAAGACATTTTTATTCGTTTTGCAACACATGTGGTAAAACTTTAAATTCCCCGAGTTCTTCACGTTGTTTGCAGATCGGGTGTATCCGAAATCGACGATGAGATGTCAAACATCTCCTTTTGTACTGTCACAAGACGGGTACACTGTGACGGTGTGTGGGGAAGAGCACTGGAACTGCACACACTCATGTCGGAACAATCAAACGAAAAAGAAAACAACAAAGCGCAGTTCAGGACACGCCTGCAGGGCCATGTAATAGTAATTAACAATAACAGTAGATAGTGTATTGAATTACAATACTATTATGTATACAATACAATGTACTTGTGACAAAGGGAGGAGAATAATGGATAATCTTTCCATCTTACTGATGTACTTTTCCTATGATGGACAGACGTATGCCCTTCTATGGAAGCGGTAATTATTAATATAATGAAAAACTACTACATGCTACGGTTCAGTTCAAGCATAAAACTCTCTACATCAACTCATAATAATAATAACAAGATATAGAGGATGGCCTGTCCTCCCTGACGGTGCTCAATGCTCACGGGTTCACTTCTGATACAATGGACTTACATTGTCGCCCACCAAAAGGTTGGCGGCAGGCAATGCGCGTGTGGAACTTTCTTCTTCTTAGCATGACAATGGCTGCAAGCTCCAACTTCATAACTTCAGTGCCCGTCGTCAGTACAAATTACAAAATAACATAATAATAGCTTCTGTCGTCTGCTACCAGTCACTTACTCAGGCGGGGCCATGCCGAGTCTCTCCGTGAGCGGATACTATGTCACCTGAGGCTGGGGTCCGCGTGCCAGCTAGTGGCTTTTATAGACTAGCAAACCTGCACAGACATTTTGTTCTGGCCCATGTGCGGAAGTGTAGTCTCAACACTCTGCATGCCTCATTCAAAGACATTACTTATTTTATTTAATTTAAGTCCTATCAACCACAACTAGCGTGAGCACGGGTTTAATAACATGTGGGGGCAGAACTCTAAGCGTGACATATACCATCATCAAAGAAACACTTTCTGCTTTCATGTGAGTGGAACTTTGCAGTTTATTGTGCAAACCACATGGGCAAATAGTAGGGGGTGCCAAGCCGTCAGATGACCGGGAACCTTGCACAAAAATATATACTCCTGATTTTGCTACAAATGTTAGGAGAAACACTTTGGGCTACTGAAAAATGCCGGATATAATGAGATATGAGATGGCAACGCTTAGAAATTCTTCAAAAACACCCCATAGGGTGACATTACAGATTAGCGATCTTTTCAGCCAAAATGACAGTAATAAAGTTGTACCCATCCAAATATCAAAGATATACCCATGCTTAATTATATCAAATTAAAAAGAATCCAATTTCCTACCACATGCAAGTTATTCGTACTGATTTATGTTTATTACAAGAAATCTATTGGACAAAATCAAAACTATATCCATTAAATCGCTAAACATTGCGAGTCCAATATTTTAAAAAATCTTATAAAATATACCAGATGGCTAAGGTTGATCTTTGCTGCCTATTATCATAGACAAGTACCCATAGAAGTTTTTGAAAAACATAATGCAACAATTTGAAGATCAAAATAATGATTAATAATAGCAGTTCCAGTAATACGCCTATTTGGAGGATCCACGCTGAACGGCTTCACATATCGAGAAATGTTAGTAATACATGTATTACGTTACGTCTGTTGTTGATGCTGAGATATGTATTCTATAATGCTAGCAAGAGTTAGTTGTTTCATTACTGCAGTTCAAACCAAGTTCATTCAACTTGAATTATATCGGAATGTGTTGTGGAAACAATATGTTAGTGCTTGAGAAACAAGTCAAATAGACACACTCCTCTGTGCTGTCCAGTGCGATCTGCACACAACCTCCAATAAACTATCAGTCTTAGCGTGGCCTAAGTATACCCTCTTTCGTAACTGGGTGTATATTGAAAGTTTCCTGCTGGTTTTGAATGAAAATTAAATTCCGGTTCCAGATCCGATCGATGCCACCCTTGAGAATTTGAGCGTTTTTCAATAAATGACGAACTCCAAGATGGCCGCCATTGAAAATGTCTGGTGTCCTTCACATTACAATTGAGAACAACTTCCGAAGTGGTTTTATTTTTTTCTTTTGTTTTTTGTTGTTGTTGTTGTTGTTTCAGTTGGAAATAATCGATTTTGTAAAAACAAACAGAAACATATCAAAATAGACATACATACATTGGTGCCAATCGTTTAATCTTAATTCGAACAAAACAATTGTTCAATGGGTGAGGAGTGATGCAGATGCATTTAGTCTCCAAAGACACCTACAAACTGGTCACCAACGCATCAATAGATGTGTAATTGGTATTCTTTTATGTCATCACTGTTTCACCAATGCCCCATTACTTCAACCATAGTAACTTCAATGGGAGAATTCTCATTTTTAGATGAGTCACATTCAATTCACCGATGATGTAGGAAACTGGTTTTTAGTGATCTTCAGCTGGATTCGTCTCAGCTGCTACACCCCTAACAGGATTGCTATAGAGGTTGTCTCCTTTCGTTTCCATAACTGAATACAGGTCAGTACATTACCATATGCTGCAGCTCATTTTGCAAACTGCAGCTAAACAGGTTAAGAGCCTTTTTGGTGCTCTCAGCTGCATCTCCACAGACCACGTAGTCATAGTGCAGAGGGTTGAAGTTTGGAAATGAGCCACCAGCAACTTTCCATGGTAACACTTTATGCTGAACGTCCAGACAATGTGTCTGATACTGTTCATAGATGGTGAAAAGCTGGGCAGCTTTGGTGTGACATACCCCTTGGTTGCAATATTCGTGCTGAAAAGATGCATTTTCCTCAAGAATGTCCCCGGGCGCCCGATGATGCAGCGAAGCTATGAAGTGAAGCAGAATTCTATGATTTCTTCCTCTGTTTAATGCGTGTTCCCAACTCTTGGAAGACCAGAGAACATTACATTACTTTTAACTTGGTAAGAACTGTAGTGTTTGCAATGACGGCAAACGAGGAAACAGTGTCCCGCCCAGTGAGGACATGGATTGCAAAGATGTTCAGCATGGTGGCTTTGGGGATGCTGACAAACAATATTATCGGACATGACATTACTGGTTGGCAATAATACCTTCATGAAAGGTACTATATTGACTAGACTTCCATGCATTTCCACGTGCAGGGTGTTAGCGAGATAAGGCAGTACGTCTGAGTTGTCTGAGTTGACTTTAATGTTATGATGCCCGTCACTGATTTCCTGAATCATGTGATATACCACAGTAACACCAGCTTTCTCGTGATTGATAGATGTGTGCCGAATTCCACCTCTCAGTTGTACTGGTTGTGGGTCTGGGCCTATGACAATTCGATGTGTACTCACTGCATGCCACAGAGATCTCACCTGACTGATAGTCATACGACTGGTTTGTTCTTCGTACGTAGCAACGGTGGGAACAAAGGTCTCCTGGGGACGCGACAGCTCTTCGTAGTGTAAACAAAAAAGACGATTGAGTCCTCTCTAGATGGGGTGGGGGGGGGGGCATGCAGCAGGACTTTCTACTTAGTTTGAAACACTGATCGAAAACCACAGTCATACGTGCATTCTCATCACGAAGGATAAGTAACTTCACCGCTGAAGTGATAAAGTCAGACACTTTGTTTGGGGAAACTGGTCGTGGCACGGGTCCATAGGCAACAAGGATGTCTACATCTGGAACCCCATGGTGAAATTGTCAGTAGAAATCTTACACACTTTTTTCAACATTGGCTTCCTGGTAGATTGTATTTCCACCATTTGACCAAAGAGAGATGACGGCAATGAGTGAGTTGTACTGAGAACAAAGACTTAGTCTCTATTGGGCTACAAACCTGTGCACAGTTGAAGAGTGGAAGCTATATCCCTGGCCCTACCGTGAATCGCACAATAATGTGTTCTCACAACTTCAGATGACAACTCTCTTTTGTCCAATATTCTACACACTCATGCAAACATTTCATTGTTTTTTTTTTCTAATGATGAAGGAAAAGTACAAAATCTTACAAATATTTACAGCTAAAAACGTAAGAAGATAAGCAGTGCATTTGAAGAAATTTGTTTTCTCCATCTTGTAAATCTGTCCCTTGAACTTATGCAGTTTCATATGTGGTTACATAACTTTGCCACTGATAGGTTTATCAGTTTTCTGCTGAAGCCTTGGGGGAAAAAAGGGGAGGGGAGGGGGGGCATACTTAGGTCGTTTCAATGAAAAGATCTGACCAAATGCTATGCCACACACCAACTTACAATGCACAGCATGTCTACTGAAAAGAAACGTCTTAACGAGAACAAGATGAAGCCCTGTACGAAAGGCAGGTAACACAGTCTGCGGTGTACGTAGCTGTTGTGATCTTCTGGGAAAAAATATGGCAGCATCCTCCCGCTGCAATCAAATGAAAAGGCCAGTTATCTTCCTTTTCTCCCCCTCCCCCCCCCTTTTTTTTTCTGCCAGTAAAAATACAGCCATGATGGACAATCAGTGCGAAGCAGTTTGTCCACGATTGCGTCGTTCGTTGACTTCCCAGTTTTCTGTTCACGCATGTATGTGTAACAAATCCCAGACTGGGAGATGTACTGATTATGACAGGACGACAATCACGAACAGACAAGTATAACACTTAACAGAACAACCAAACCGGCTCACACATTTATTATACATAAAGATAAAGATATACGTGCAATGACATAGGTTACATTATTCAAATCAAATACCATCTAATGGTCATTATTCCCAACATTCATTCTTTCTCCGGGTCCACAACCCGATAGTTACTTTTCTAAATATGCTCCGGCCTCAGCCTCACATCAAGGTATGTACTACTTGCGGCCTATCTTACTGGCTCTTGCTCAACCTAACCTCAATATCTCAATATCACCTCAATATCTCAATATCACATTAATATCTCAATATCACACTAATATCTTAATACCACACTAATATCTCAATTCATACGTCCCTGCCTGTGGTCAGACTGCCACGACTAAGGTGCCCTCGCTGTCCTGCGCGACAGCTTCACTCAAGCTGGCCTGTGGGTAGCCTTCTGCCCAACCCAAGCATCTCCTTATGCTGGCCTATCCCCTGCCCTGGTCTCTCCACCACGGGTGCCTCACTGCCCGACCCCGACACCTATAAGAATAACATTACATCTCTATAACACCATACAATTACTATCCACTTCACCACTCATTACGACCCATCAAGCGTACACACAACAGTCCACATTTCACTCACCACACATCTGCACTTCTCTACGGTAACACACCTCTACCGTATTACACAGTACTCAGACTCGCTACGAATCCATGATCCTAACTTACATCTATCGCTCATTGCGCACATCTCTATACACAGTAATCAATGACTTTCACATTCCTCACATATAACTTATTTACATCATGGTCATAGGAGAATATAGTACATCAATCATCATACTTATCAATCATAGTTCAACCTACCAGTCATCACTGGAAAACACAACAATCTCCCGATTGCTTTCTTCACGTCTGTCCCCTTGGACTTTTCGGCTTGCAGTGATCTGACTACTCAGATCCTGCCTCGTCTAAGCCTCAACTCACTCACAACACGCACGCTTCAAGTCCCCTTCCCCGCACTTATTAACTCTCGCTCACTCGCTCGTGACAGTATGGGGGCCACCATCTTGCGAATTTAGTGAATTTGGTGTTGAATCCTGATCTCAAGAGGTCTTTGTCAACTGATCTCAGTGCCCAGCTCGCCGCAGGTTGGTCAGTTAGTTTACAGCCCTCCGGTGAGCTGAAATTGTACCTCATTCAATATTTCCCAAGATCGAACAGTATCGTCTGCAGGATCATTGATATTCGGCATCGATATTGTGACGTCACAAGATGGAACATCAAAGGATGGCAAGTGTTGCAGTACCGTAGGTGCCTAGTATCGGTGCTTACGAAGACACTGTGACTAATGAAAGCGAAACATTTTGGCCTCTCATTAAAAAAAACCTCGACTGGCATCATTTAGCATGACACTGAACCGAGATCAGTAACCATCTGACAACCGAATTCAGCAATAAAACTTTCCATACGTCCAATCGCTGGGGTCAGATAGCCTTACATAGATGCCACACTCTAACTACATTGCATCAATTTGAGAACAATTTGTTGTTAAGAGGTAACAATGGCACAGAGCGCACCTAAAAAGGAAAATATTTGGCAACAGATTGGTAAAACTACAGAAATTTATTACAGTCGTATTGGTTGTTCTTAATATTCAGAATGGCGAAGCAGGAGAAATTAGTGCTATAATTCTTAGATTCAAAAAATGTTAGGACGTTTAGAAATTCTAAATTTATATTCTTGGGGGATTAATGTTACAATTAACAAATTAAAAAATGTTTGTAGCATCTTTCTAAGACATCTGTGGTAAAAACATTTAGATAGTACCATATTAGTCACTGTCGCGATGTGGGTTAGATGGGGATATTTCGACTGACACTCTTTCGAGGTCCGCTGCCACAATCGACGTACACACAAAAAAAATACTTGCACTCTAAAAACTAAATAAATCAATTGCTTTGATTTTTAGCAGAACTGTAGGGCAGTTTAATTACAGGAATTAATGTAACAAATATAATTATAAATATAAATATCAATTCAAAGGCAACTGAATCTAACTAATGAAACTACAGCTTTCTATAAAGACTAACGTATTCAATCTAACTACTTGCAGGTCATATGAGTTATATGCCAAATACAATCCGCGCACGTGGCGACGGATATAACAGTTTAAATTCTATTAATTCAATGAGACATGTTATGATATGGACATTTCCTCTAGACACGCCATGGAGAATGCTTGTACAACCATGCGTTGTCTGGCGGTAGCTCTGAAACTGTCTTCAAAAGTAAGTAGAACGGTTCACTTTCATCATTACAAATTAGTATGGACTCTCACCATGAGGCCCTCACTGGGAGTGAGAGCGCTGGATGTAAACGCTGTGGGTTTATATCAAACCAAGTAGCTTAGGCTCTGGAGCTTTAAATCAGGCTCCTCACAATGGACTGCTCAACTGCCTCTCTATGTCTCTCATCTGGCTGAGGACTATCGCCGTCCACCTCGTAAATGGATTGTCTACATGTGGCATCTATCTAAGCTCTGCACGGGTTTAAATACTAAAGCTATGTCTCGACCTTCCGTCCAGATTCATACATTTGATTGGTGCAACCACCTCTAGCTCAGCTGCCGAACCGAGTTATTTTAAGTAACAGCCCTACGCAACGACCTTGGGTCGACATCAAAGGTCGAATCACTCAAGACAATAAAATGTAATTTTATAGTAATAAATTCTTAACATGTTCAAAACCCCGAGCTTTTACTCTGGATCACGGATTTTCTGTACGTCTTCAGACGTCTCAATAACATTTAATTCCTACTCACCCCTTCCCTCTCTACTAAACCTAGTTCAAAACACGAGATATAAAAAGTGCTCAGTCATGCACACCTACGCTGTCCGTCTATCCTTCCCCACACCTTCTGTCTATCTATTAGGAAAAAAACTGTTCAAAACAAATTGTTTACGAGACCAAGTTATGCTGGCTCGCACAATAATTACGTTTGTAAAAATTACTCACTGCTCTCTCACAAAAATTTACTCAGTGGAAACATTTATGAATCAAATCTGTTCTTGACAGTCACTATAAACACGGATCCGAAATGATTTATTCGAAATTTTCAGATTTTTTAATGTGTACAGAGTTCTGGGCCCATGATATGCAGAATAATGAACAAATAATATATTTGAAGCTTTCAATTCCTGGCCTGTCTATTTGAGAGTAAGTGTGTAGAGTATCAAAACTTTTTGGGTAGAAAACTGAGAAAGTAGTGAATATTTTCTTACCCCACCCCCGTTAAAATTGAGCTATATTATCTAGATAAACTTGGGGACAAAATCGCGTCTACATACGTAATGCCACCCTTTAGCCAAATATATCCGGCAGTTTCTTATGCCCAGGGGATCACTTTAAATGAAAATACAACAAACTAGAGTATATTTTTAGTGCAAGGTTCAACGCTAATTTGAAGAGATAGAGCAAGTTGCCCCCCCCCCCCCCCTAAAAGCTGAAAAATCCGTACAGACTTTTGCTGAGCCTGTGTACAAGGTATTTCCTTCCACTAGCTGACCCGTTTTTCCGTAGCGGTGAGGAGTGGAGCGAATGTTGTGGATAAGAGCATTAAGCCTTGCAATGTGAAGAGGTTACTCAAAAACTTTAACTAAACATTTTACATGAAAAAATCAATACTTTGGGATTTTAACAGAACGAGTAAATTAATGGCCATTTATAACACAGTCAAAGTCCAGTTAGTTTCTCCACGTCATTCCCGTAGGAACGATGTCATTCCTTTGTAAAAACTAGACGCCAATCTTACACGTCGGATGTCCGTAGGATTTCCGACTATAAGTGTGATAATTCAGCAGAATTCAAGTTACAAAATGACAGAATCCGTGCAATCATTATGCCAATAACTAGTCATGCAATAGATAATTGTGTGTGTGTGTGTGTGTGTGTGTGTGTGTGTGTGTGTGTGTGTGTGTGTACCTGTGTGTATTTGAACAACTTATAAAATGTAAACTGATACTTTGCTTTTTACATGGAATATTCAAAAAGCTCTCACTGTTACTTGGGGCCTGCGGGGTTTCCCACGTGACGTCACAACCAAAATGGCGTGGCTGTGGAGCAATAGGGACTTTAAACTAGCCGTACCGCCTTCCACTACACGACTATTTTCCCTCTCTGTACCAGTCTTTCTCTCTCTCTCTCTCTCTCTCTCTCTCTCTCTCTCTCTCTCTCTCTGTCTCTCTCTCTGTCTGTCTATCTCTCTCTCTGTCTGTCTCTCTCTCTCTCTCTTTCTCTCTCTCTCTCTCTGTGTCTCTGTCTCTCTCTCTCTCTGTCTGTCTATCTCTCTCTCTCTCTGTCTGTCTGTCTCTCTCTCCGTTTCTCTCTGTGTGTCTACCTCTCTCTCTCTCTCTCTCTCTCTCTCTCTGTCTGACTGTCTCTCTGTCTCTCTGTCTCTCTCTCTCCCTGTCTGTCTCTCTGTCTCTCTCTCTCTCTCCGTTTCTCTCTCTGTCTCTCTCTCTCTCGCCGTTTCTCTCTCTGTCTCTCTCTGTCTCTCTCTCTCCCTGTCTGTCTCTCTGTCTCTCTCTCTGTCTGTCTCTCTCTCTCCGTTTCTCTCTCTGTCTCTCTCTCTCTCCCTGTCTGTCTCTCTGTCTCTCTCTCTCTCCGTTTTTCTCTCTCTGTCTTTCTCTCTCCCTGTCTGTCTGTCTCTCCGTTTCTCTCTCTCTGTCTCTCTCTCTGTCTGTCTCTCTCTCTCCGTTTCTCTCTCTCTGTCTCTCTCTCTCCCTGTCTGTCTCTCTGTGTCTCTCTCTCCGTTTCTCTCTCTGTCTCTCTCTCTCCTTTCCTCTCTCTCGCTCTTTCTCCGTTTCTCTCTCTCTCTCTGTCTCTCTCTCTCTCTCCCTTAATGAGAGTGTATAGTGTGTAGTTTGTGACTGTGTGTGTGCGCCTGTGTTTGTGTGTGTGAGAAAAAGATAGAAAAAGAGAGAGAAGGAGAGAGAAAAGAGAGAAGACAGAACGGAGAAACGGGGAGGGGGGGGGGGAATTACCAGGGCAGGTTTTTCCGGAGGGTGGGGGGGGGTGTCTCTCACGAGGTGAAATCGTCTTTAGAACTGTGACAGGAGTCTTGGAGAGTAGAACGTTGAAATCTCCTGACATAATGGAAATGGTTCCCGAGGGTTGAGTAATTAATACATAGATAGATAGATAGATAGATAGATAGATAGATAGATAGATAGATAGATAGATAGATAGATAGATAGATAGATAGATAGATAGATAGATAGATAGATAGATAGATAGATAGATAGATAGATAGTTAGACAGGTAGATAGATAGATAGATAGATAGATAGATAGATAGATAGATAGATAGATAGATAGATAGATAGATAGATAGATAGATAGATAGATAGATAGATAGATAGATAGACTATATCTATAGCTATATATATATCTATAGAGAGAGAGAGATAGAGAGAGGGAGAGATAGATAGATAGATAGAGAGAGAGAGAGAGGGGGGGAGAGAGATAGATAGCTTGATAGATAAATAGATAGATAGATAGATAGATAGATAGATAGATAGATAGACAGATAGATAGATAGATAGATAGATAGATATATAGATAGATAGATAGATAGATAGATGGGTGGATGGTTACATAAATGGTGGGTGAGTGGTTAAGTAGGTAGGTAGGTAGGAGGGTAGGTAGATAAGTAGGTAGGTAGGTAGGAGGGTAGGTAGGTAGGTAGGTAGATAGGTAGGTAGGTAGGTAGGTAGGTAGGTATGTAGGTAGGCAGGCAGGCAGGTAGATAGGTAGGTAGATTTGATAATAATATTTTACATCAGGCATAATTGGGTTTTCACCTGGAAAGGAATCAAAGAACTGGTATTGCTTTTGAGATGCAGGTGAGAAAACAATGTTTCACCAATTCAAAACTTTATGACATAATCAGTAACATGTTTCCTTGTAAAATTTTAGAAAATTTCTACCAAAACGAATGACGACGTCAAGATCTGGCAATTACATATGGTGGGACATTCTGGAGCATCTGCAGCCTCAGAAAACTCTTTACTGGACACATCGTTTGATTGTTGACTTCACTGAGTTCATGTTGCTAGGATGAGACGCCCAAAACATTGAGAATCTCCAACATCGACACGGCCTTTTTGAATTTCTCTTAGGTTTTTTTTCTAACATATGGTTGGTTGCGGATTTATCTCCTGATTTAGTTAAAAGATCATTGTGTATGTCTGTTGATATTTGGCATAAAATATTTCGTGAATTTGATGACAACAAGGACATCAAATTTCCAGAAAAAATTTTGGCATTGTGTAATAATCCCATGATGGCTGTGCATAAAGATGATCTCTACTTCTTGTTTACCTAGAGCCATGAAATTTGATGCAGAGAGTAAACTTAAACTGAAGTGCCACTCTGTCAAAATTCATTGAAATTTGTATGTGAATGTCAGAGAAAGGAAACTTGCTCTTGCGACAGGATAGGATGAAGGGGAAGAAGTTAATGCTAGTCATGAGTTTTCCTCTACAAGTACAAAAGTGCAAGTGTTATTAGGTAACCGGCAATAAATGATTTAGCCTGGCCGTGGAAAACAATAGTTGGAAGCGAAACAGAAAATGTTTAATTGTCGGTACTGCAGTTGATGTGGACAATTCTCTGTTTCTACAAGACGTGAAAGCGCCCCTACTTTCGACCATCTGTCAAAGTTAATTATTCAGTTCTCTTCGTATTCCTACAAAACACAAATGATCCACAGAGAAGCAACAAGGACAAGACTGGAGTTTTAAGGAAATAAAAACGAGCTAAGAACCATTGGTAAAGGCAGTTGATGTCAATGATGGCATCAGTTCAAGGGGAAAGTTTAGAAATTGGAGCCGATGGAGCAAATCTCGAGGAATATGACGTTCCTGATACGTTCAGGTTCTTACTAGCATGTAGACGTGGACATGTTGACGATGTTAAAATATTACTGGAAAGGGGAGTTGACCCTAACATGGAAGACAATCGTGGCATGACCGCTTTTATGATGGCCTCAGAGAGAGGAAATTTGGAGGTGGTTAAAATACTAATAGAAAACGGAGCTGATATTAACACACAAGACGAGAATGGCAAGACTGTGTTAATGATGGCATCAGAGAGAGGAAATTTGGAGATGATTAAACTACTAATAGAAAACGGAGCTGACCTTAACACACAAGACGAGAATGGCAAGACTGTGTTAATGATGGCATCAGAGAGAGGAAATTTGGAGATGATTAAACTACTAATAGAAAACGGAGCTGACCTTAACACACAAGACGAGAATGGCAAGACTGTGTTAATGATGGCATCAAAAAGAGGAAATTTGGAGATGATTAAACTACTAATAGAAAACGGAGCTGACCTTAACACACAAGACGAGAATGGCAAGACTGTGTTAATGATGGCATCAGAGAGAGGAAATTTGGAGGTGATTAAACTACTAATAGAAAACGGAGCTGACCTTAACACACAAGACGAGAATGGCAAGACTGTGTTAATGATGGCATCAAAGAGAGGAAATTTGGAGGTGGTTAAACTACTAATAGAAAACGGAGCTGACCTTAACACACAAGACGAGAATGGCAAGACTGTGTTAATGATGGCATCAGAGAGAGGAAATTTGGAGGTGGTTAAACTACTAATAGAAAACGGAGCTGACCTTAACACACAAGACGAGAATGGCAAGACTGTGTTAATGATGGCATCAGAGAGAGGAAATTTGGAGGTGGTTAAAATGCTACTGGAAATTGGAGTTGACCCTAATAAGGAAGACAAGTTTTCCAGCACCGCCTTTACGATGGCATCAAGTAGAGGAAATTGGGAGCTGGTTAAAATACTACTAGAAAAAGGAGCTGACCCTAACAAGCAAGGCCTGTCTGCTCTTACGACATTAATGATGGCATCGAAGGCAGGATATATTGAGGTGGTTAAATTGCTTCTAAAAAAGGGAATTGACCCAAACATGCAAGACGAGAATGGCAAGACTGGGTTAATTATGGCATCAGAGAGAGGACATTCGGACGTGGTTAAAATACTACTAGAGAAAGGAGCTGACCCTAACAAGCAAGACAAATATGGCAGGACCGGGTCTATGATTGCATCAGCTATAGAAAATTTGGATACGATTAAAATACTACTAGAAAAAGGAGCTGATAGTAACAAGCAAGAAATGCATAGCAGGACTGCATTAATGATGGCATCAGAGAGAGGAAATTTAGAGATGGTTAAAATATTACTAGAAAAAGGAGCTGACAGTAACAAGCAAGACGAGTATGGCAGCAACGCGTTTATGATGGCATCAGAGAGAGGACATTTGGAGGTGGTTAAAATACTACTAGAAAAAGGAGCTGACAGTAACAAGCAAGACAAATATGGCAAAACCGCTTTTATGATGGCATCAAAGAGAGGACATTTGGAGGTGGTTAAAATACTATTAGAAAAAGGAGCTAACAGTAACAAGCCAGACAAATATGGCAAAACCGCTTTTATGATGGCATCAGAGAGAGGACATTTGGAGGTGTTTAAAATACTACTAGAAAAAGGAGCTAACAGTAACAAGCAAGACAACAGTGGCAGTACGGCGTTTATGATGGCATCAGAGAGAGGACATTTGGAGGTGGTTAAAATACTACTAGAAAAAGTAGCTAACCGTAACAAGCAAGAAAACAATGGCAGAACCGCATTTATGATGGCATCAGAGAGAGGACATTTGGAGGTGGTTAAAATACTACTAGAAAAAGGAGCTGACAGTAACAAGCAAGACGACGATGGCAGAACCCCGTTTATGATGGCATCAGAGAGAGGACATTTGGAGGTGGTTAAAATACTACTAGAAGAAGGAGCTGACAGTAACAAGCAAGACAAATATGGCAGAACCGCGTTTATGATGGCATCAAAGAGAGGGAATTTGGAGGTGGTTAAAATACTACTAGAAGAAGGAGCTGACAGTAACAAACAAGACAACGATGGCAGAACCGCGTTTATGATGGCATTAGAGAGAGGACATTTGGAGGTGGTTAAAATACTATTACATAGAGGAGCTGACATTAACAAGCAAGACATGTATGGTCTTACGGCGTTAATAATAGCATCAAAAAGAAGAGAAGTTGAGATGGTCAAAATACTACTAGAAAGGGGAGCTGACCCTAACAAGCAAGGCCTGTCTCCTCTTACGACATTAATGATGGCATCATATGCAGAACATATAGATGTGGTTAAATTGCTTCTAAAAAAGGGAGTTGACCCAAACGTGCAAGGCGAGAATGGCAAGACTGGGTTAATTATGGCATCAGAGAGAGGACATTCGGAGGTGGTTAAAATACTACTAGAGAAAGGAGCTGACCCTAACAAGCAAGACAAATATGGCAGGACCGCGTCTATGATTGCATCAGCAAAAAAAAAATTAGATATGATTAAAATACTACTAGAAAAAGGAGCTGACATTAACAAGCAAGACAACAATGGCAGAACCGCGTTTATGATGGCATCAGAGAGAGGACATTTGGAGATCGTCAAAATACTGCTAGAAAGGGGAGCTGACCCTAACAAACAAGATAATAATGGTAAGACAGCATTGATGTATGCTGCTGACCCGGCCTGTATCTCAGAGTTACTTGAACATGGAGCTGATCCGGATCTTTTAGATAAAAAAGGACACTCAGCGATAGTTCACAGGTTAATAGAATGTTCTAAAAAACACGTTCCTATCTATCACCCAATATCTGTATGGATTGAGAAAGGTGCCAGTCCCGTTGTTCCCATTCATTATCGACAGTTGCTATATCAAAAATTTCAGATGGTTTTGGAAAGTCCTGATGACACTTTTGAACAATTTTTATTCTTAGTTGTGAACAATGGACTGGTAAAGTATGGAGAAATTAATCTACATGAAAAATCCCCACTACAAATAACTCTGGACTGGGGTAACATACAATCTTTGAAATATATGTTTGCCTGTTGTTACATTACAAATGAAGATTTGACATTTATACGTTGTGTCATCTCTGAGAATCAAACTCAACTGCCTATGCTACAAACAAGGTCAGACAGATTCACAGAGGAAAGCGATGTGACAGTGGTGAACTTCCTCCATCAGGCTATGAGCCAGCCCTGGCCACTGGTCAAGTTGGCATTAATAGCCGTGTCTTCGGCACTCGGACCCAGTCCCCACAGAGAAGAACGTATCAAACAGACAGGACTCCCACCTTTACTTCAGCGTATGCTTTCATTCCAGACACCTGTAGCACGACTACCAGTCAGTCAATGGTCCAACATTCCTGTTTGCTTTGATCCAGTACTGTATGAAACATTGCCAAGACCAAGACCTTTCCTTCACTATTGGCCAGTTGGAAGACAGTTGGACTTTCCATTCCAATCAAATCAAAATGGTTAAGCTAATCGAGTGATAAATTCATCATTCTGTCTTTCAAAATCTGACTGTGCTTCGTTCTCATCGTTTGTTGCCTTGAACTTTCTTCAGAACATTTGATGTTAGGTCCCCCTGGGACATAGAGTCCGTGGAACCAAAGTTGTAACCAATCATTCCGCTACGCATCACAGAGGGAAAATGTGTAAGCAAGTTCTAATATTTCAGTCACAAAAATAACCAATGTTGTCGTTTCAAATATTGCACATTTTTGTTCTAATTTTATAAGAAAATGATAGTAAATGATGCTATGGTGGATTGAATATTTGATTTTGATTTCTTCACAAAGGACCGTTTTTGTATCCAACTGACAAAAGCAGGCGAATTTAAATAGTTAGCAGAACAAAATAATCCTGGCACCCGAGGTTTGAGTCCCATCAGGTGTGTTGCAGCTTTGCTGCCCTTTCTTGCAACGCATTGTTCATCCTAAATGTTCACGTTTCAGATATTACTGAAATTTCCGAAAAGTGACAACAAACAATATTATTATTCATTATTTCCAATTGTCAATCCGATACTAAATACCAAGGCATTAGCTAGAATACATGTGTTAGTCAAACTTTGAAAAACTGGGCGAGATTTTCCTGAAAAGAACGTCCAGACAAAACAATTTGAAGCAAATAAATTTAACTGGTAAAAAGCCAATTTAGGGGGACAGGGATTTCCTCGCTCTAAACTAGACTAGCCAATCACATTCGCCACTGAGGTGACCTGTCTGTCACGATTGCGAGACCCTGGAATGACCGGGTTGTAAGTCCAGGCAACTCAGTTTTGAGAAAATCTCTTTTAAAGACTGGTGTTGTTGTCATTTGTTTCCTATTTGGCAGAAAAGATTCAATTTGTGTCAGGCTACAGATGGAATGCATTTAGATTAGGTTTTTAAGTTTCACTGAAATTTTAACATTTGATTCGAAAGTAAACAAACAACACTAACGACTTTGTCGTTGTAAAAACTGATTTCATACTGAGAATGACAAGGTGGTAAGTCCAGTCTCTGTACAAACAACTTTGGTGATTCAGTCTGTTGTGTACAGATTGAGTAAGACAGGGCAGTAACTCCATATTCTCAACACACTTTAATGTTGTTTTTGTTGTTGTTGTTTTTCATACCATTGCCAGAGCTGACTAAATCTTGCATAGTTAATGGTATCCTTCGACTGAATCAAACTTCTAACTTTAAGGTGCCATTACTGCACGTTTCGGTTACACCGTATATTCCGAACCCTATGCGGTGCTAGGAAAATTACAAAATATTTTGTTCAGAAATCATGGTGCATTGTAACATCATATGGTAGATAAGGCTACGTGTTACACAAAATGTTATGCACATTGGCGGTGAGGGCCTAGTACATTATGAGGCCCTAGGCTTCAGCCTACCTAGCCTAGTGATAAATATGGTACTGATGTTACTCTAGCGCTAGAACTAACGATAAGCAAAGGGGCAGCTGAATGTTTCAGGCGAGAACTAAACATAACCAAAGAATGAACTGACCTCTATATTATGTTCTGTCATGAGAATCTGCACTTATATAAAGTCATCATTGTCTTCCCATAACTCAGTGCCTCCAATGTCATTTCATTGATAATATTACCTTGTGCAGAAAATTACTTGTTTCATATTATAATTATTTCTTTTTTTCACAATGAATGGACAACCCCTTTCTTTGTCCAGAACATTCTGCTTTGGGGTATTTGGTGTTTTTTTTAACCATTTATTGTTCCTTGTTGTGCTTTTGAGGTTTTGTTTTTTATTGTCACATTTAATAGAAATTTTATTTGTTTATTCGGAACTTTGTACTTTGCATTACTTATACTTAAACAATTTATTTTTCTTTATCGTGATTTTTCATATGTTATTAATTTAGAGAGATAAACATTTCAGCCCTCTGTCAATTAAAGTGTGCAGTAATGAAAATTTTGATTGACATACATTTCATTTAATGTAATAATTCAGTAGACGTTTTCGTGAATTACCATTTGAATACATAATGAATTTGCTGAATTTTTTTTTTTATGTACAGCTTAATAGTTAACATAAAGGTGAAAATGCATAACTGTAGGTCTTTGTTATCCCAAAAAGTTGTGTATGATTTACTTTTTAAATACATAATGAATGTGTTTACTTTTTTTTATGTAAAGCTTTAGAGTTTATAGTGAAATTATATCAATATAGGTCTGTGTTATATCAAAACTAGCGTTTGAATAATGACTTGAATAGTCTTTGAATGCACTGAATCCTTTTTTTTTAAAAATAGTATTCTGGTGTATTGCTTTAGTTTTATTTAGTAATGAAATTACTTATGATAATTATGTTTCTGTTGTGTCATAGGTAGCGTATGAATTACTACTTGACTGTGTAATGAAGTCGATGTATTTTTCATGTATAGGGAACGGGATTTAATGACACAATTACTATATTTAAATTTACCGATGACCTCATGAGACATTTGAACTGTTCAACGCTGTGGTGACAGTTGTTATGGACTTTGTAAGGGCGATTGAAGGCACAAATATCCACTGAACATGAAAAGTGTGTACAAAGTCCATAACTGTGCTTAACCGCCGCGTTGAACAGTTCGAATGTCCCATGACGTAAATCTAAATCAATATAGTAACTGTGTCATTCAATCCCTTTTCCTATTGCATCACGGTTTACATAATCATGAAATTGTATGTACCTTTCTGTTTTGTCAAAAGTGGAATATGAATTATTATCTGAATGTATAATGAATGCACATGATCATTTTATTATTATTATTATTGTTATTCTGTGATTGCGCGTGTTCGTGTGTGTATGTGAATAAATTCCAGTACAGTCAACATAGTAATGAAATGAATATATAATAGCCCTGGTTACGTTAATTTGTCCAAAGTATATGGGTAATCGTATTATACAAATCAAGTGTCAAGACTTGTGTTATGTAGCGTTTATAATAAAGCAATGTAAATATTTATATGATAATATTGTGTACATATTATTTGTGTGTGTGTTGATACACTGGTGTCAGGTGATTCAAATTGTGAAATTAAAAATAATAATTCTTGGGGTTAGTTCAATATCGTGCCTAAGTCCATCGAAATATAGAGCTACCGGATTTCACTCAATTAATAAGGGGAAATAAACAATCATGGAAAGTTTGAAGACATTTAAACAAATATTATTGGAGTTGCCGCCCGTTAGCTGCATTGCATCACGGTGTGACATCGTGCCAAAGTCCATTTATTATCGTTTTTGCCGTTCTTCTCAAAACTACATCATGGTGACTTTGGGGGACCACACAGAGAAAACTTCTCCAAGCCGTACTTTTAACAGCCGCGCTTTCAGCCGCTTCAGCTTTGGAAAGTGCCTGCTTGACCCCACATAGAGAACGCTGTTATACGAGGCCGTTTATTACAGTTGGCTCTGAAAGCTACTAGACATTAGTGTTTATGAAAATGGATTCGTCATGTGACGAAGAGTTCTTTCTAATGGACAGTCTGTTTCCTAAATTAATCAGCCCAAAAACTAAATGTGGAGTTCACAACATCAACAAAGAGCGGGCATCTCTTGGTGAATACCATCATTTGTTCAGACAACTTAAGTCCTACCCTGATAGGTTTTATGCCTACATGAGGATGACCATGGAAACATTTGGGTACATCCTCAACAAGATCTAATGTACACTGATGGTATGAGCGAATCTGTGTCCATGTTTGAATCACTTGCAACATGAAACTTGTGAAAACTAGCCACAGACAGCTTTGGACGGCCTTGGAAAGTATGTGGTTTCGATTATGCGAAAAACGTCAGCGGCGCTCCGCGCTGACGCATGCTCAATGACAACTTTATCTATGTGGGGCGCACACTGTTTTCATTAGGGGATTCTTTTAATTTCACAGCCCCGGACAGTGCGCTTGCGCGGGCGTAAGCGAACGGCTTTCTCTATGTGGTCCCCCTGACGCATGCTCAATGACAACTTTATCTATGTGGGGCGCACAAGGCTTTCATTAGGGGATTCTTTTAATTTCACAGCCCCGGACAGTGCGCTTGCGCGGGCGTAAGCGAACGGTTTTCTCTATGTGGTGTCAAAATACACATCTAGTTTTTGGGCTGATTAATTTAGGAAACAGACTGTCCATTAGAAAGAACTCTTCGTCACATGACGAATCCATTTTCATAAACACTAATCTCTAGTAGCTTTCAGAGCCAACTGTAATAAACGGCCTCGTATAAAAGCGTTCTCTATGTGGGGTCAAGCAGGCACTTTCCAAAGCTGAAGCGGCTGAAAGCGCGGCTGTTAAAAGTACGGCTTGGAGAAGTTTTCTCTGTGTGGTCCCCCTCAGCGCGGAGCGGCGCTGACGTTTTTCGCATAATCGAAACTACATTCTTTCCAAGACTGTCCAAAGCTGTCTGTGGCTGGTTTTCACAAGTTTAATGTTGCCAATTGCACCAAGTCTTCATCAAGCGGTACTCAGTCCCAGATCTAAATGACTAGATCCACATCTAGACATATTGTAGGCAAACGATTCGCTCAAGTGGAATCACACTGACTCACTGACAGTAAGGTAGTCTGCTTGGAATGGAGTCCCCATCAGCTGCTTTCCCAGCTCCCCAAATGCTATCAATACGCCTGCCTTGATTGGTTGTCAAATTAACGGCTAAGTGACGTAGACAAATAAGTTCCCAGCCCCAAGTCTAAAACGGGGTGTTAATCTTCATCAATGGCCCATTATCTTTCCATCTCAATATCCACCATCTCCCCTAGTATATATTTCCGCTGATTCTCTCTATCCCATTCACAAAAACACCAGTGATATCCTATTTACTACTGTTTACTTCCGCCATCCTGTTAGTCCATCTTCTTTCACTCTTCTCTGACGTCAAAATTAGGCCAATACAGTACAATAATTGGGTTTATTCAACAGGGGAATATTCATCTTAGGCCACTGTATTTAACCCATACCCTGCGCGCTACCCGTAAAGCCCGCTGCCCCGTCAGTGACCTTACTCACGGAGAATCTTATCTGGGGTCACTAACCGGTGCCGCTAGACGATGACCACATACGCTGTCCACGTGGTTCGGTTTTTATTGATCGGTATGAAAACATTCGCTGCTATGCCTTATCACGCTTGATAATGAATTAACCAGCAAAACCTTAGTCTGTCAGTCTCTAACCAATGATCTGACTTATGATTCCAAACTGACAGCGGTAGTTTTCGTGAGAACGAAGCATGATAGCTAGCCACGCCCTCCCAAGCCCTACACAAATGGTTTCATCCTGATTGACACATACTATTAAACCAATGTGGGCATTTGGGGCAAAGATTATTTCAGAGCTTGTTTCTGATTGGTTCTTAGATACAGACAACTCCAGATGGTGGTCAGCTTGTGAGAAAATGAGATAATATTGCAAATTTGTTGAGCAACAGTTCGCATGTCGATGTTACATCTTTTGAAAGTGTGGGGAGAGCCTTTGAAAGCTCAATCTTTGTGATTCCGACTAGTGGTTCACTGGTTAACATGTCCATGCCACAATGCGTTTGATTTAGAAGAGATACAGTGAACAATAACACGGTGGTTACGTCTCAAAAAGGTCAGTGACCCGACGCCTGAAAATAGGGCTTGCGCGTAGCGCGGTCAGCTTGACCTGGGCGACTTTTGCCGCCCGTGCGGCGTGAGCGCTTGCACGTCAATCCCGACTATTGCCGCCCCGCGCAGGGTGAGGGTTAATCTTGACAAAAGTATGGGGATCGCATGATTTTGAGGAGGCAGGATTTTCTGTGAAAGACCTCCACCCATCGACCCTGAAGATTCGCGCAGCAAACACAAATCCCATGAGTATAATTGGACAATTTAGGGGACTGTTTAGGGGTCACTCTCCCAGGGGCGATGAGATAACTTGCCAGGCCATGGTGTTTATTTCTGATTCTGTTAGAGGCTTCTACCTGTCGTGTGACACCATGATGGACCTTCTTATTATTGATAAACAATTTTCTATTATTGGTAGTTGTGCCAATGGTTCAAATGTTGACATACCTAAAGATACTTGTGTGAAAGCTTTATCCTCAGGTTGTGGGCACCCTCATGATAACCTCATTACATGCGACTGTCCGCAGAGAACATAGGTCCCCGGAAGACCCCAATCCCTCCCTTTTAATCCTATCCCTGAAAACAATGCCAAAATGCGACAATGGTTGCTTGATCGGTATGCGAGCTCAACGTTCAATACATGTCCCCACCGCGCCCTACCTTGCATGTCTGGGCCACCAATGGAGATTCACGTCGATGAATCTGCCACTCCCAGAGTATGTAACAAACTTGCCCCCGTGACACTGCACTGGCAGCAGCGCGTATACGAGCACCTCCTCAGAGATGAAGCGTTGGGCGTAATTGAAAGAGTGCCCCATGGAGCCCAGGCGACCTGGTGCCACCGCATGGTGGTGACTCGCAAACACGATGGGACCCCAAGGCGGACAGTCGACCTGTCACCCCTAAACAAATTCTGTAAACTAGAGACATTCCCAGCGGAAACGCCCTTCCATCTTACCCGTCGGGTACCTGGGAAGACATGGAAGTCGGTGACCGATGCGTGGAACGGGTACCGTAGTGTGCCCCTTAGGAAGTCCAATAGACGCCTCACGACATTCATCACACCATTCGGTCGATGGCGGTATACACGCGCCCCCCAAGGGTTTCTCTCATCTGGCGATGGCTTCAATCGACGATTCGACGCCATCTTGTCTGATTTCCCAAGGAAGGAAAGATGTGTGGATGACACCATTCGTTACGATAAAGATCTGGAAACCCATTGGTGGAGAACCATAGACTTATTGTACACAATGGGCACTGCCGGCGCTGTCATGAATCCAGACAAATTCCAGTTTGCGGAGCGCGAGATAGATTTTCCTGGATTTCGCATTACCGAGACCAGCATCGAACCATTGCCCAAGTAAATAGATGCCATCAGGACATTCCCTCAGTTTGTTGGAAGCGGAAAATTAGACGTTTGGCTGGTGTTTGTGGCAAATGTGACAAACGTAGAATCCTTGCCTAAAGCTGGAATCATCTACTGGAGTGATTACATGTAGGCATGTAGTCAACTGTGATGCTACCCTGGCGGCCCTGTGATGCTACCCTGGCGGCCCTGTGGTGCTACCCTGGCGGCCCCGTGGTGCTAACCTGGCGGCCCTGTGATGCTACCCTGGCGGCCCTGTGATGCTACCCTGGTGGCCCTATGGTGCTACCCTGGCGGCCCTGTGGTGCTACCCTGGCCGCCCTGTGGTGCTACCCTGGCGGCTCTGTGATGCTACCCTGGCGGCTCTGTGATGCTACCCTGGCGGCCCTGTGATGCTACCCTGGCGGCCCTGTGATGCTACCTGGTGGCCCTGTGATGCTACCCTGGCGGCCCTGTGATGCTACCTGGCGGCCCTGTGATGCTACCCTGGCGGCCCTGTGATGCTACCCTGGCGGCCCTGTGATGCTACCCTGGCGGCCCTGTGATGCTACCCTGGCGGCCCTGTGATGCTACCCTGGCGGGCCTGTGATGCTACCCTGGCGGCCCTGTGGTGCTACTCTGGCGGCCCTGTGGTACTACCTCGGCATGCTAAGATTATAGACTGTTGCCATGCTGGCGCTTCACAGTGAACGGTGCTCCTGCCTAGCGACTCAAGGCGCACGCACAACCATAGATATACTACACGAACTAGATATACTGGGGCAGTGGTGCGCTCTGGCGCGAAGTTAAGCCACCGTGGGGAGTTCTGCGACATTGACTTTGTAAGGCGGAAGTGACTCCGCCGAATACAAACACACTGGCGGAAAGCGGTAGCCTAGGTAAAATTGAAAAACGAAAGTGATCTTTCACCAGACTTTGAATACCGGTACTTTCTGTTCATACTTCTATTCTCATTCATCGGTCCCCGTGGCACCGCGAGTGATGTTGCCTTACAAAGTCAATGGCTGCATAGCGGCCTCAGTCTGCCGCCGCGGACCAACCTACCTAGGCCATGTAGAATATCTATGCGCACAACTGACACGCCCCTCAAAATTGTTGTGTAGGGAATTAAACGATGAGACAGAAATGTTGAGGGGAAAGGGAGGGTGTGCAGAATAATTTTTAAAAAAAATACGCACTAGTATTGTACATCATTACGTGTACACGATTCCAGCAGCGGAGGATAGCGAAAAACTTCAGTGGGGCTACGATTTTTCATTTCTTTATCCACATGAAAAGTTCTAGAAAATTCCAGCCGGTTCATGAATTCAAAATGGACAAAATAATTATCTCGTCTATTCTATCTTCTCATATAATTGGAGAATCTGAAGAAAATTCTGGAAAAACCTCACGCTTTGCTATTGGATTGTCCAAGTACAAAAAATCATGCGGGGCCTCTAATTTTCATTCCTCTCATCTACTCAGTATTCTTCGTGAAAGTTTCAGAAATATTTTCTCCCCATTTGACGTTTACTGAATGTTTGGTTTGGTTTGAATTCATGAACTAGCCGATGCCATCTATACGTTTCATATTATGAATAAAGACTTGAATTGTAACCCCACCAAAACTGTTCTCCACCTGCCGCCTCTGGACGATGTTCGTCTAACCTACAGACAGTCAAGGTGAAATACACGTATTTATCATCCTTACTTGAATCATTCAGTGTCCCTGACAATTGCTGCACGGGTCAAGGACACAGCTGTCATTATTACACTTGCTCGAAAACCAATTACATTATATCTTTTATCTTTGAAAGTTTCTAGTCTGTACCTTGTATTGCTTAACAAAATGTGACTATATTTTGTAAAAATGTGTGTGTGTGAGTGTGGTGGCGGGCGGGGGGTGGGGTAGGGGTGGTCTAATCACGCAATGCATACGTGACATGGTGTGCTCTGAAAGGAGGAGACAATTTGTCTGTGTAGGACAAGTTAGTGATACTTGATCATTATGTGTGACACAGTTCAGGTAGACACAGCTACTTTAAAGCCAATCTTTTGTTCACTTCCTGGTCATTTGGTGGTGTGTCCCCCGCCCCTTGGGTTGGGAGGGGGTGTGGGCTTGAGGGTGGACAGTGTTGGAGGATTTCTAACTGTAACATCAATTACATGATGGAGTGTTCACTGTAGAGATCAGACGGATAAATCTTTTGTACATCTACATTTTTTGCGTAAATAGATCACAGAGATTGTGTGTGTGTGTGTGTGTGGTGGGAGGGGGGGGGCATGTTGATATCTGACTCTTAATCCGAAGACGTGGAAAAAGATCATAAAGACATAAGTGAGGACATGTCTCGTGGACATGCAAATCTGTTACTATCTATAGTATTATCTATTTCTATATCTTTTTCATCTTAAACAACATGGTAGACACAATCACACAACCATTATCACCATTGCCAGCACCACCATGACCATTACCATCATCAACCACGTCCCCATCATCATTAAAAAAAAACACCTCAACACCCCCACCCCCCCCCCACCCCCCCCCCCCAAAAGAAACAAATGTACCACCATAATTATTAACAACAACAAAAGATTTCTACCGGTGTTGCATTTTATTCAATATCCAGAATAGTTCACAACTGGATGACCTACCGGGCATTGCCCAGAATAAACAATCATGTGCCCCCCCCCCTCTCTCTCTCTCTCTCTCTCTCTCTCTCTCTCATATAATAAAAGTAATAAACTACAGTCTTGCTTCAGAACTCATGCGCATCAGACATTATGCACCAAACTGAACGCTTGATACGGTAACTTTTTATGACATGCACGGTACTATATATTACGAAACAAACATGCAAAAATACAGATGTTACACAGCTTTTAACTATAGCCATCATCTTTTTTATCTCAATTGCCACCTTCATGCCAAATTTAAGGCCTGAAGAGTGTATAGTTTGGTCAGTGTCTCATGCCAAATGTTGCAAGTTACTGAAATATATTATAGATTGCAAATAAAAAAAAAAAAATATTTTTACACACACACAATTTAGCGTAATTATTGATAAGTTGCACAAAAGATTTCATGAAACATGACACTAATAGGAAAAACAGAATATTAAAATTAGAACATGAACAAACTCCGAAAGAAAAAAAAACGAAGACTTTTCTTTTCTTCTTTACCAGGAAATCCCGCCGACCAAAATTTTACACGGGCTTTAAAGAAAAATATGTTTAGATGTAGAAAATGTGTAGTTTCTGAGAAAAGCTGGCTTGTAGAACCGTGATTTTTGTTCATTGAGAGATCTGGGTATTTACACCAGAATTCCATGGCCAAAATGGACGGCTCTGAAACGATGAGAGATCTTAAAGGTACAGTCAAATGTGCACTTACAGAAGTGGCGTACAAAATTGTTTGTTATAGTTCGATAAATTATCACCAACTAAAAAAAAACCAACATTAATGCTGATTGAAATGTGTATTTTCGATAATAAGTTCGATGACTGATTCGTTTCAGAACAGGTTGTATTGTGTATGTGTGAATGTGAGGCAAGGAGGTGAGAAGGTATCGCTATACATACTTGAACAATCAGGCCCTGCGGTTGCGTTGATCAAGGACACAGTTTCAAAGTACATGTACTTTGAACCACATGTTTAAAAAAACGCTTGAAATCTATTATCAGTGAGAGATTCTGACCTGGAGGTCGTACGATTCTATACTGTCACATGCGTCAATATATGCTCCAAAAGGGGGCGTCAATTCCTTTGGCCGCTTTAAATTTCTGTGTAAAACACAAGTCAGACAAAATCATCGGTTAGCATTAATCCAGACCGTCTCTCTACAGGACCGAGCTCTGGCCGACTACTTTGTAAGTATCTTCATGTTCTCTAGGCCTATCTGTTGTGATCGTTGGTGAGAGTTTATTTTGTTCATGTCGTTTTCCTTCATGATGTTGTGTCTGCTGTAAATATTATTTAGGTAGTAATGTTGTATGTTGTTGTTGTTGTAGTTGATGAGCTCCATGGTTGACGTGACCGTTCTTAGTTGCTGTTGTTCTCGCTGTGATGAAGCTTAGCCCAGTCAATATCCGTATGTCAATCCTAAGCAGATTTACGTTGGGTTGGTGGAAATACCGTAGGGGGTGGTGGGGGTCCTACTATTGGCCTGTTGTCATAACCAGTGGATCTACGTAGGACCAATGTCATTTCTATGAAGTCTTGACGTCAATTCTTCTCGTAAGATTTCCATAGGGTCGTTGGCTGGGAGGTTGATGATATCATCGTTCATGTTGCTCCAGTTGGTAAGGCTTACCTTGGTAATCATGTTCCGCACTGTTGTTGCTGTTTTTGTTGTGACGGTGTAATTATTGTTGTTACTGTAGCAGCTAATCAGGGCTGAGACTGGTATGGTAGCAAAACTGTTACTGTTGTACAAGATGTATATTATTATTACACAAATTCTCCACCTTTGAACGCGAGAAACGTTTTTATTAGACAATCTACAGTAACCAAGGTAAGGTAACCCTGAATACAAATACCACACTGCCTTGTGTGTTGCTATGATAGCAAAGGCTATGGGAGTAAACCCAGACAGAAAATCAGGAGTGGAGACCCGAAGGTGGTTGTCAGGGAGAACTGCATCAAACTGGCTTCCAGCATCTCCTGCAGCCGGACTAGTTCCAAATGTATTGACCTGGTCTCTCCCTTGGGTTTAACTAGAATGGCAGAGAGAGGGGTGGTGCCTCTGGGCAAAGCACCATCTCTTAAAAATAGCCCAGGCAAGGCAGCAAAACGAGGAGGCGTTTGCTCGGGCTTGGCAAGCGTCTGTCTCTCCTCTATAAGCCCACCCATTTCCGATTTGGAGAGGACACTCCAGCCATCCGTTACGGATGGGCACAACACGGGAGGTGGCAGTTACCGGTGATAAGCTCAATCCATTTGGCGTACGGATGAGCGCCAGGGGTCCCCTCTGTCGGTGGGAGCGGCTTTTCAGCTGCATTGATCAACTACCGCCCGCCGTAACCTGGGCAGCCCCCAGGCAGTTGGGTGTTGTTCCGCCACGTCAGCCTGCTTCATAAGGTGGTTGGAGCTAGACCAAAAGTCGAAAAGCTGACGTAAAGTGTGCACCTGGCAAAAACAGAAAAATACTAAAACTTGGTACCTGGAACGTCAGAACAATGCGCCCAGGCTTGCAACAGCAAGATCTCACTAATATTGACTCCATCAGGAAATCCAAAATTATTGATCGAGAACTTCAGCTACTAAACATCGACATCGCTGCCCTTCAAGAAACTCGACTTCCCGACTCCGGGTCAGTCAAAGAAGAAAACTACACCTTCTTCTGGCAGGGCCTTAGCAGCGAACAGCCGAGAATCCACGGCGTGGGCTTCGCCGTAAAAAACTCCCTTATCAATTCGATCGCAACTCCAATTGGAGTGTCAGAACGCATCATGACACTCAGACTGAACACCCGGTCTGGTTTTACCAACATTATCTGTGTCTATGCCCCAACACTTACCTCCTCTGACGAAACCAAAGACATTTTCTACGAGGCATTGCAGAGGACTCTCCACAACATCCCTCTCACCGAAGGCCTGCTAATTCTGGGTGACTTTAACGCTCGAGTGGGAGCAGATCACTCCGCATGGCCAAAGTGCATTGGGCACTTCGGCATTGGCAACATCAACGAAAACGGGCAGCGCCTTCTGGAGCTATGCTCCGTAAACTCATTATGTGTTACAAACACGTACTTTGACCTTAAGAGATGCCAAAGAACATTATGGCGCCATCCCAGGTCTGGCCATTGGCATCAATTAGATCTTATTCTCTCAAGGAGGAAGAGTTTGGGCTGTATAAAAATAACTCGTTCCCTCCACAGTGCTGACTGTGACACCGACCATGCACTGGTAGTCAGCAAAATCAAAATTTCGGCCAAGAAAATATACAGATCAAAAGCCCCTTCAATCCCTAAGATCAATGTAACAGCAATCAGAGATGAATCAAATAGAAAGTCATTTGAAAAGTTATTTGCTGAAAGCATGGATAATGTCACCCAATGTGACTCGGTAGATGAAACATGGAACACTCTCAGTTCAAAAATTCATGACTGTGCCATCAAGTCTTTTGGACAGCATAAAGTTTCAAACAACGACTGGGTAGCCCAGAACAGCGAAATTCTCCTACCTCTCATTAAGCAAAAGAAATCTGCTTTCAATGAGTATAACAAAAATTGCAATCAGAGTACAAAAACTTGTTTGAAAAATGCAAAAGCTAAACTTCAGCTGGAGGTAAGACGTTGCGCCAACAAATACTGGACAGACTTGTGTAACAGCATACAAGAGGCAAATGAAAAGGGAGATATGAAAACCGCCTTTAGTCAGATGAAAGTAGCTCTTGGGCCAATCATCACCAAAAGCGCCCCACTTAAGTCTGTAAATGGTGAACCCATCACAGATAAAAATGAACAACTGAATAGGTGGGTAGAGCATTACTCTCTGTTGTATTCAACTGAGAAAAATATTCCACCAGATTTTGAGGAACACCTCCAAAAACTGCCAATAATGGCCGAACTTGACGCTGAAGCTTCCTTAGTCGAGCTTTCCAATGCAATCGACCACCTGTCTGCTGGAAAAGCCACAGGAAGTGACAACATTCCTGCAGAGGTATTAAAAGACCTAAAAGGCCCACTATTACCACACCTGTATAATCTGTTACTGCAGTGTTGGAAAGAAGGCGTGATACCACATGATATGAGAGACGCCAAAATTGTCACACTTTACAAGAACAAAGGAGACAAAGGCGACTGCAACAACTATCGAGGCATATCCCTCCTCAGCATTACTGGAAAGGCTTTTGCTCGCGTCATCCTCTGCCGCCTTCAACAACTGGCGGAAAAAGTCTTACCAGAAACACAATGTGGCTTTCGAAGCAAACGATCAACTATTGACATGATATTTGCACTTCGGCAAATCCAAGAAAAATGTAAAGAACAAAACAGGCCGCTTATAACATGCTTTGTGGACCTAACAAAGGCTTTCGACACCGTAAGCCGATCTGGCCTGTATGCAGTCCTTAAATCCATAGGCTGTCCACCAACATTGCTAAAACTTATTGCATCCTTCCACACTGACATGAGGGCATGTGTCAACTTTGAGGGCTGCACATCCAATTCATTTGCTGTAAACAGCGGTGTGAAGCAGGGATGTGTTCTTGCTCCTACCTTATTTGGTATATATTTTGCAGCCCTACTCAAGAATGCCTTTGGTCAATGTTCAGGTGGAGTACTTATTAACACCAGAGTGGACGGCTCCATTTTTAATGTTGCCAGACTAAAAGCAAAATCTCGTACAGAGCATATTATGTTACAAGAGCTCCTCTTCGCAGATGATGCTGCAATCGTGGCCCACGATGAAACCACGCTCCAGGCTCTCATCAATAGCCTTGCCAAAGCCTGTGACAAATTCATGCTAAAGATCAGTGTCTCAAAAACTGTAGTTTTGACACAAGGCTTGAGAAACCCCAACCCAATCATGCTGAATGGCTCTCCTCTGGAGCAAGTGGGAAAATTCTGCTACCTAGGCTCAACCATCAGTGGTAGCACAGACATAACAACTGAAATAAATGCCAGAATAGGAAAGGCGGCCACAGCTTTTGGCAAACTCTCAAAAAGGGTGTGGAACAATAGCAAGCTGACCATCAAAACAAAGGTACTCGTGTACCAAACTTGTGTCCTAAGCACCCTGCTGTATGGCTCAGAGACATGGACCACCTACTCCAAACATGAAAGATCCCTCAACTCCTTCCACCTCCGCTGCCTACGCAAAATTCTCAAGATCAAGTGGCAAGACAGGATCTCAAATATCGAAGTTCTGAGCCGAGCCAACATTCCATCAACTCAGGCTCTCCTAGGCAAAAAAAGACTGCGGTGGCTTGGACATCTCCACCGTATGGAAAATGATCGCATCCCCAGACAAATTCTCTACGGGGAACTTGCTACTGGCAACCGACCCAGAGGTAGGCCACATCTGCGATTCAAAGACACTTGCAAGGTCACGATGAAAGCATTCAACATCGACCCCAATGAATGGGAGAACCTTGCAAGTGATCGAAGCAGATGGAGACAAAAATTGCGCAGTGGCACGCTCGCAATAGACTTCAAGGCAAAAGAAACATACCTGACAAAACGACAGAGGCGGAATGAAAACACTCGCCAAAGTGAACCCAAAAGACTGACCTGCAATCACTGCCATCGCACTCTCGGGTCAAACATTGGTAGAATAAGCCACGAGAGAAGCTGTCAGTCAAAGTGAAAGTGAATATTCTAGCTGCTAAGACCGTCTGTAAAGACGCTAAAGGCCATATACAGTAACCAAATTTTGCATGTAGATTTTAAATACTGTCGAGGGTGCACGGAGGTTTTTATTACATGTATTTCGATTGGTTTTGTTTTTTGAATTTATAAGTAGTGTAGGAATGGACCTCTCTGCACCACCTTTTAAAATATATAAAAATTCACATGAGCGCCAAGCCGGGATTTCCTCACAGATTGACTCACTTGAGCCATACTTGTGTACCGCCCAAGTCATCAGCCTAACAACCGTGATCTGCATGATCACCATGTCCAAGATAAACATCTACGTCATCAACCTAACAACCGTGATCCTGTATGATCACCGTATCCAAGATAAACATCTACGTCATCAGCCTTAGAAACCGGGATCATGCATGATCCTTGTCGTCAAGCCGCCATTGCATCAACACGGTCTTAGAAACTGCGATCATCACCGTATCCAAGATAAACAATAACACCACGGCTTTAGCAACTGCAACTCAAGCAAAAGCTACGCATACCCGCTTCTCTTCCTCTGCTCGCCGCCATCACTCATTAGAGGGTTATGACCCCCATTTAGACTTACTTGGCATTCTGTTAATAGAAACGAATGTCACTTAGTGTTTTTGGGGGTCTCGAGCATATCAACAAATGATGAATGGTTTCTCACTCTCTCACACAGTTCAAGTGTTACTCACAGTTCAAGTGCTACCAGCAATAGCCTAAACAACAAAATGAATGGTTCCCACTCCCTTACACACACTCCCCTTACACATAACATCTAATACTTTGTGTTGGGATGAATTAAAAAATATTCTTCATTTTCTTTCCTTTTAAAAATGGATATAACAAATCTTACTTGGAATGATAATTTAACAAATAGAAAAAATAATCCTTTGTTACCTAAAAGTATAAGAGGAATTATAATAGGAAAAAGCGGATGTGGAAAAACTAATCTATTATTGAATCTACTTTTAAAAGACGGCTGGCTTGATTACAACCAATTATAAGTATTTGGAAAAATCTCTATTTCAACCTGAATACAAGATTGTAAAAACACGTTTTGAACAGAATCTACCTAAGGACGTTTTATTTAAATTATTCAATCAAAAAAATTATTGTATAAAAAAGAATCTTTCTCCTTGTCAATTTTTAGAAGAATTTGGAAAACAAGATAATAGTTCGCCCATCAGGTATGATGATGACCTTAACAACACCAGAGGAATAAAGAACAGAAATTGTTGAGAATTTCAACACATGGACAATAAAGAGAACTAGAGGACACAGAGGACAGAATGGAAAGACTGTTCTTTCATGACTTATGGCTTCTCATGTGACTGATAAGTCCTATTTTTGCCCTGCAGACCCTTCCGCATAAATGACAAGAGTGCTCCGTTGGTTCAGTACCACTGGGCCTTTTCTTGCGCCGTTCTCTTTTTTTGATAGCCTGCTGGACTCTGTCAGCTTCCCATGCTTTGCTGCCTCTGGTAAGGGCCGCCCTCCAATTTGCACGATCAAGCGAGAGCTTTTCCCACTCACTCACATCAATGGCAAAGGCCTTCAGTGATTGCTTGAGAGTGTCTTTGTAACGTCTCTTTGGGGCCCCAACATTCCTCGTTCCATTGGAGAGCTCAGAGAAGAAGATTTGCTTAGGGAGTCTGGAGTCGGGCATTCTGACAACATGTCCTGCCCAACGTAGCTGAATTTTTTTCAGGTGGCAGAAAATGCTCAATTCCTTGGCACGATTGAGGACCTCAGTGTCTGGAATTTTATCCTGCCATTTGATCCTTAGGATCTTTCTAAGGCAGGCCAGGTGAAAGTGATTTAGCTTTCTGGCATGCGATTGGTACACTGTCCAGGTTTCAGCCCCATAGAGTAGGGTGGGAAGGACCACAGCATTGTACACTTTCAGCTTAGTGTCTGTGCGAATGCCGGCAACATCCCACACTCTCTTTCGAAGCCTGCCAAATGCAGAGCTGGCTTTGCTGATTCTTGAGAGAATTTCAGTATCAACACGAGCCGCGGAAGACAGTGTACTGCCAAGATAGGTGAAGTTCTCCGACACCTTCAGAAGACTGTCATGGACTTTGATATTTGGGGTCAGGGATACTTGTCGTCTGGAGTAGGCTGATGGAGCACTTCCGTCTTCTTTGTGATTATTGTGAGGCCAAAGTTGTCACAGGCACTAGAGAACTTATCAACACAGTTTTGCATGCTATCCTCATCGTTTGCCAGAAGTGCACAATCATCAGCAAATAGTAGGTCACAGACTTGAGTACTTTTGGTTTTGGTTTTTGCCTGAAGTCTCCTGAGGTTGATTAGACTGCCATCAGTTCGGTACTTGATGCTTACCCCTTGAGGAGGAGAGCTAAAGGCTTCTTGTAGCATTGCAGAGAACATGATGCTGAACAGAGTTGGGGCTAAGACTACAACCCTGTTTTACCCCATTTGTGACAGCAAAGGGCTCTGAACCACTGCCGTTGCTTTTGACTACAGCTTGCATGCCATCATGAAACTGGCGCACTATTGTGATGAATTCGGGTGGACACCCAAACTTCGCCAAGATTTTCCAGAGGCCTTCACGACACACTGTGTCAAATGCTTTTGTGAGGTCAACAAATGTGATATACAGCGCTTTATTTTGTTCCATGCATTTTTCCTGAATCTGTCTGGCAGCAAAAATCATATCCGCCGTTCCCCTCTCTTTACGAAAGCCACATTGGCTCTCGGGAAGCAAGTCATTTGACGAGAGGTGATCAAGAAGGCGATTCAGAAGCATTCTTGCCAATATTTTGCCAGCAATTGAAAGTAGAGAGATTCCCCGATGGTTGTCACAGACTTGGCTGTCCCCTTTGTTTTTGTACAGATGGATGATTGAAGCATCTTTGAAGTCCTGTGGCAGCTTCCCTGCTTTCAACATATGATTGAACAACTCGGTCAACCTTTCAATAAGCTTTTCTCCACCGAAGGCATACACCTCAGCAGGAATTGAATCCACGCCTGGTGATTTGTTAAAGGACATCTGATTTGTGGCAGTCCGGGTCTCATTTGCTGTGAATGGCTTGGCAAGAGCTGCATTAATAGGAGTCTGAGGGAGGCGGTCAATGGACTCAGTATTTATATTTGATGGCCGATTTAGCACACCTCCGAAATGTTCTGCCCAACGCTGAATTATGGCATTCAATTCAACAATGCGTGTTGAACCATCTGACGCAAGAAGTGGCGCAGTGCCAGAGCGGGATGGTCCAAACACAGCTCGGAGGCTCTCAAAGAACTTTCTAGTGTTGTTTGTGTCGGCATATTTCTGAGTTTCTCTTACTCGCTCTTCAAGCCAGTCATTTTTCATTTTCCTCAGCTTCTTCTGGAGTACACCCTTACATGCACGCAGTGCATCAGCTTTTGCTGTGGAAGAGGGGTCACTGCAGTGAGCTTGGATGAGACTATTTTTTTCTTTGATGAGCACTTTGATTTCATTATCATTATCATTGAACCAGTCCTGGTGCTTGCGGACAGGAAAACCAACTGTGCTGCTGGCGCAAGAGTGTACAGTCGTATTTAGGTCAGTCCAGCTCTGTTCAATGTTCTCAGGGTCAAAAGTCACGCAATCCAATTTTGAGGAGAGTTCTGATGAGAGCTCGCTCTGTTTCTCAGCTGAGCAGAGTTTTGAAACATTTAGGCGTTTAGGTGGCGCTTTCCCTTGAGGGCGTCTATTGCGCCTCAATGTTAGTCTGAGCTTGCAAACAATGAGTCTGTGGTCAGTTCCACACTCGGCACCACACATCGCCTTTGTTACAAGGACATCCTTTCTGTCAGTCTTCCTCACAATGACATAGTCTATGAGATGCCAATGCTTTGAGCGGGGATGCATCCGTGACGTTCTGTTTCTCACGGGGAGACTAAAATTTGTGTTGGTAATGAACAGGCCAAATTCAGCGCACAAAGTAAGTAAGCGCAACCCATTGTTATTGCATGAACCAACTCCATGAGGGCCCAAAATATTTGGCCACGCTGATAATTTCGGAGCCAACCCTAGCATTGAAGTCCCCCAACAGAATCAGCTTATCAGCTGCCGGGACAGAGCATATGACAGATTCTAGATCAGAATAGAACTTGTCTTTGGCTTCATCTGGGTTTGTCATGGTGGGCACATATGCGCTAATGAGGGTGGCTGACTGGCTTTTCCCAACTGGGATCCTGAGTGTCATTAGCCTGTCATTTATTTCAATTGGCATGGACTGCAAGTTTCTGACAAGGTCATTTTTAATTGCAAACCCAACACCATGCTGTCTCGGTTCGACTGCACCCTTGCCTTTCCAGAAGAAGGTGTATCCACCACTGAGCTCTTTGAGTTGGCCACTATCAGGGAGTCTGGTCTCACTGAGTGCCAATATGTCCAGGTTGTACCTGCTGAGCTCAATGGCAATAAGTGCAGTGCGTCTTTCCGGGTTGTTTAAGTTGTCCTGTAGTGTGCGTATATTTCAGGCTCCTAGCCTGAGTAAGCTGAATTTCTTTTTGTTTCGACCGCAAAAAGGGATCCCCACTGGTCGCGGTATACCAGTCAGGGTGATGTGAAGTGGGCTTTCTTTAGGGCACCTTTTCTAGCCCCTTCCTCAGTTGAGGTGAGCAGTGCTATCCTTACAGCTTCCAGTCTATCCAAACCGGCTGCCACCGCACTCGCCCATCGCCGTTGGAATTTTGAGAGGAAAGAAGACGAGACAAAGATGAAAGAAGACGAGGTGAGTGTTAAGACTGGCGCAAAGAATTTGTTTTTAGTGAGAAAGAGCTGCGCAAACATCAGACTCACTCTCTCGCCTGGACACAACTTATCCAAGTGGCAAGACAGGGTCAAGACGACTGGAAATGTATCCAGGTGCAGGAGGATGCCAGAGGGACAGTCATATTGCCTGACCGGCTGCCTGTAGGCTACTCCACAGCCTCGCAGTCCCAACTGACTAGGGTGAAAGACCCAAACCAAGGAACACCAATACTGGTGGATGCTCTGTGTCACGATATCCAGGCCAGAGTGACGGTATATTGCCATCTGCCCCACCAATCAACCACTGGCCTGCTGCCGCCAGCTTCGAGGCTGCGTCCGGGAAGTTTGCTCAATTCTTCGTCTGTGATTTAGGCAAACAAGCCTATGACCACACCGCTACCGAGGGCCAATATGAAGGACTCAAGTACTGAGGGTCACATTGTGCCCTAGCATGTGGCCGTTGGGTTAGATGAAACCTCCTCCGCCCTGGCCGTTTGCACCGACAGGTGCACGCCCACTGATACCATGATAGCGTACCAGTTCATGAAACAGGTTGTACTGGATTACATGTTACCAGTAGCAGATTTTTCTGACCTGTCTAACAAGGAAAACAAGATACACATAATATAAATCCGATTAATTGTCAATTTTACAAAAATACCGAAGATGTTCTAGATCCAAATGAGTTAAATTCAGAAAATAAGAATTTAATAATATTTGATGATATTTTATTGGAGAAACAAAACAAATGCGAAGATTATTATTGCAGAGGAAGGCATAACAATGTTGACTGTTTCTACCTAGCTCAAAATTATTTTAAATTACCGAGACAAACAATAAGAGAAAACGCAAATTTTCTCTGTTTATTTAAACAAGACTGGAAAAATCTTCAACATATTTATAATGACCGTGTAAGTAATGATATGACACTAGAAGATTTTCAAAAACTCTGTAAAAAATGTTGGGAAAAACCTTACGGATTTCCTATAATTGATAATTCTAGTGATAAGTATAATGGTCAATATAGATATAAATTTGATACATTTTACATACCTAAAAATGGAGCTGTTAAGAAAAATCGCTAAAAACATAAGATCAAAATGTTCACAGCAAATTGTTGTTAGTATTAATAAAACCACTTTTACGACATTGTTTATGCCCCCTTTAGAATTAGACAGGGACAAACATTATGAAATCGCCTTAGTTCATTTAGAAACTTACTATTCTTTCCCCAATGTCCATGAGGAAAACAATATGCTAGAGTTTTATGATGGTTCAACATGGAAAAAAACGTATATACCAACAGGCGCTTATGAAATTAAATCTTTAAACACTGCAATTCAAATACTGATTGGTGATGCTATAAAAATCGAACTCTCATGAGCTGAGTTGGGGATCCAGTGAGTAGTGTTAACTGTGATCAGACCCTTAGAATAAAAAGGTGGGATTTTATAGGTTAGTGGACTCACGCCCTAAGGCGGTGATTTGTGCAAGCAGTGCACGGGGCACGTGAACCCGGCATGATTTCGGAAGGTGAGACAAGAAACTTTCACGGGGTTTGGCTTGAGGTACGTATATAAGCTTAAGTCGCCATTGTTTAACCAGAGAACGGCTGTGGAAATCATTCGCTCCAGTGAAGGTTCTCTCGGCTCGAGCTCCAGGGCCTGACAGTAGGAGTTACGCTTAGACAGAATAGACAGTTGTGAAGTAGAAGTGGAGTGACGGTGTCATCATCTAGAAAATTGATATACACGCCTCGTCGCACTAGGCCAAAAGTGCGAACCTTGTCCTTTGGATTCACGCTCGTACTTTGCTACGAGCGTATAATGGTAGGCAATCCATAAGGCCACACTAACAAGACAGGAATTACTAGATCAGCCCAGTGACGGAAGCTGAGTAGTAGGAAAGCCATCTGGCAATCCTCACAATAGAGACAGGGATTAATACAGTGTAGAATGATAGTGTGTATGGCAAGAAAGAAGTATTGAAGTCATTCATAGAAATAATCTTTTGTAGAAGTAGTACGTAGAGATTGTATCTCATGTTATATTGAATGCCATAGTTGTATCCCATGTGGGATTAGAACTCTTGAATTACAGTTAATAAGTTCAGCGACAAGCTGGAGTTCCCACAATGGGGTTTTGATGTAGCCACTAATTAATGCAGTCCTATGTATTGTATCTGCAATCCTATCTATTGTATCTGCAAACATATTTATTGTATCTGCCATCCTATCTATTGTATCTGCAACATATTTATTGTATCTGCAATCATATCTATTGCATCCGTAGTAATAAAGTAGTATGGCCCTTCAGGCCTGATGTATATATATATTCAACAAGTGTGTTATTAATTATTATGATTGTGCCTGGACGAGTGTGAGTGGCCTTTCGATTAGTCGAATGCGCTAGATCCCCAAGACCTTACTCACCTCGAATCTTGACACGAACCAAATAATCAAACTTTAAAATCTGTTATAACAATCAAACAAGATTATAAAGTAAGTTTTAAAGAAAACAATACCTTAGCTGATTTTTTAGGATTTCATCATGAAATATATGAATCGGGAACTCATGAATCTGAAAACATTGTAAACATTCTTAGCGTTAATAGTATTCTAGTTCATTTGAATATCATAAACGGAAGTATAGTTAACGGTACACCCGTTCCTGTTATTTATTCTTTTTTCCCAGATATATCTCCGGGATATAAAATAGTTGAAAAACCAAAAAATCTTGTTTTTCTGCCGATAGCTATGAAAACGATAAATAACTTAGAGGTTAAAATTACAGATCAAAATGATAAACATTTAAATTTAAGAGGAGAAAATGTCGTCATAAGATTTCATATTAGAGAAATTTGATCATTTAAAATGGCACTATCCAATTTCGATATTTTAAAAGCTGTTAAGAAATTAAAAATTCCTAATTTTAGAGATGTGTTTTTAAGAACTGAATTACCTGAAAAACCGAGAAGAAAAGAATGTGGAATATTAAACTTAGATGATGGAACGAAAGGAGGAACTCATTGGGTCGCTTGGTATCATGACGAAGACAATAAATTTTATTTTGACAGTTATGGAATTCAACCTCCTTTAGAAATAATCAAATATCTTAGAGGAGATATTCAATATTCTACTAATCAAGTACAAGATCCTAACACAGTAGTTTGTGGGCATTTGTGTTTGTATGTTTTAAAAGAATTATCAGAAGGAAAAAGTTTTCAAGAAATTATTAATAGTTTGTATTAAGAAAGCCTATATAAATTTTTTTCTTAAAAAATGTCCGTGGATAAGTTTGGTCTTACGCCCAGCGGAGAATCAACAACAACTATTATTTCATTTCATAGGTATGCAACCAATCTAGATGATTTAGAAAATGTAGAAGATTTTAATGAAAATGGAAAGAAAGATGCTATAATATATTGTTTCAAATTAAATGAAGAAGGTATACATGTTAGAAATGAAATTGTAGATTCACCACCTCCTAAATTTATAAGTGAAGTAAAAGATAAACCTGTGAATCTTATAAATGTTGATGGAAAACTCATAGTTATACCAGCCAAACACGAATGGGATGTTGATATTCAATTAAGAAGTGATAAAGTATCAACTAAAGGAAATAACAAAATGTTACTAAAAGTTTACAACTCTGGTCGAATTATAGGAAGTTTGGTTCCACTTCTTAGATATAGAGAGGCAACAGTTTTAAAACGCTATGATGAGGAATATTATCTTTCAAATGTTAAGGATGAGCCACGCACCATTCTAACTTTTAATTGTGAATTTGAGGATGAAAAAAAGATTCTTGAAGAATTTCCAGTGGGTTCAACTTTAATTCTTGAAGGTAAAGTTTTAGAATATTTTGATGACAAATTAGAAATTATGGATGGATTACAAATAAGTTATTCGGGAAATAATTCAAAAGATTTTCGAATAATTGTAAAAAAACAAAAAGATGATTACAAAATCCGAAATAATCTTAATGAACTGACAACCGAAAAGGGAGATGTTAGTTTTTAAAATATTCTCATTTACAAAGAGTTAATGATTCATCGCATAAGATTTACACAATTACCAGTAACTTTAGATGAAATAAATTATTTGATAAAAAAATGGATGATTGACGAAGTATTAGCTTTGCTAGATCGCAGCTCTGATAATGATCGCAACCCTTATGATGATCGACGAATTCGCAGATCTGTTATTAAACCTACGAAAATTACTCCGTTTAATAGCCATGCAGTTAACTTAGAAGATTTAAAAAATGTTGAAGGTTTTTTTTTACAGGAGAACTAAATAGTTTATATTGTTTTCAATTAATGAATAATGGACTATATAAAAGAGTTGAATTTCCTAAAAAACCTGAATGGGATATCGATATTAAACCAGTTAATAATGAAACCTTATTAATAACATATAAAAATGATGGTTTAATGGAAGGAAGACCTCAGTTTATAGATGTAGATTATGAAAGAATTAATGGAAAAGGTTATTTTGGTGTGAAAAAATCTGAGGATTCTGGTATAATTCTTTTTAAGTTTTATAATTCTAAAATTTTAGATCTTTTTTTAAGTAATATGGAAAGTATGGTTTTGATTTTCGATATTTTTAATAAAGAAAAAAATGAAGAATTTATAAAAGTTAAAAGAGAAAAACCTTTCCTTAGAATTGAACCCAACACAAATTATCCTGTTTTAAGTTTTAATAAAAAATTTGCAATTAGTAGAATACGATTTAGTGTTGTACCTGTTACAGATGCTCAAATTAGATACTATTAAAATGGAAGACATTTTGGAAATTAAAGAAGATTTTAAAGTAGATGAAAGTATTGAAAAATATGAATACCATGAATACAATCCAATTACCGATACAAATTTAAACAGAGGAGGAGAAATTAGAATAAATATTGAATTGCAAGACATTTTTACTCATCCAAGTGAAAGCTATATAATAGTTGAAGGTAGACTTTCAAAAACAGATGGAACATTATATGCTGCTGATGATAAAATAACTTTATGTAATAATGGCATAATGTATTTGTTTAATTTTATAAAATATCAGTTATCAGGACAAGATATTGAAAATTTAAATCACCCAGGACGAGGAACAATAATGTTAGGATTGCTCAAGTATTCTTCAAAATCACGAGGACTTAATTCATTGTGGATAAAAGATACTAACAACCAAATTAATAATAATGAAGGTTTTGATACGAGACAAAAGATATTGCTAAAATATCCTGATCCTAACGGAACATTTTCCTTTCTAATTCCTCTGAAACATATTTTCGGTTTCGCAGAGGATTATGATAAGATTTTTTATGGATTTACTCAACAACTTACTCTGTACAAAAGACCAGATTCAAATATTGCAATTTATAAAGACGATAAAGCTGCCGAAGGAAAAGTTACTCTTGATAAAATCTCATGGTATGTTCCACATGTTTTACCAGCAGATCAACAAAAGTTTGAATTATATAAAATTATTGAATCAAAAGCAAAATTAAATGTTGGTTATAGAAGTAGACAATGTGATTCAATAACAGTTCCTATAGGAACCCAGTTTTCATGGAGGTTATCTGTAAAAGCTTCTCCCGAAAAACCTAGGTAAATGCCGTGCTGGGTCACGACTTGCAAGGAGTTGATTTTTCACGGTCTCGTTGATTATAACCAGCGTAATTTGTCCTTGAACTGCTCTCGTGAACAGTTTGTTTTTGAAACACTTTTTCTTAGAGATGGAAAGAAAGTGGGGCGAGATAGAATAAATGGATAAGTTAGGAGTGACAGTGCAATTCTCGACCCCGTGGTTTTGATGAACACTTAGAAGGGAAGAGAAGGGGTGAATAAGGATAGATAGTTTAAGACGCTTAGTCGCGTTCAGAAATTCGTACATAAAATGTAGAAAGCACGAGGGTTTAGAGATTTCAGTAATTGTTTTGACATTTTAAATTGACCTTGTTTGTTTTTAGTACAAGGCCGTGACCAACTCCCACGTAGAATATATTAATACTGCGAGATGAGCTCGCATGGATGCACCAATCAAATCTAGGGATTTGGACGGTAATTTGCAGGTGGCTGCACAGTATAAAAGCGTAGCCATACCTATGTCCATTACTCCATACAGAAAACTCCAATCTGTGCAGGCGTCGGCACGATTCTGCCTGAAGAATCCTAAGTCTGTTCGATATCATGTCTAGTCCACTATAGACATTGAGATGAAGCCATATGCTTGAATGAGATATGCCCACTGCTATTGTCCACTGTTCCCTGGTTGTTTCTAACACCAGGGACCAAGCGTAAGTGTTTGTCCATTGATGACTCAACAATGAACGAGGAGCTGAACATAAGTTATCCAGTAGGACAGGATTGCCGCATATACTAGGAATGCTGCCCAAGAATGCAAGACAAAGATTTATATTGACTTGCAATTAATATGAATGTACGGCATACGCATCTGTGAATTGGGATTGATTTGTCTGGATGAGGCTGGGAATTGCCAGCCCATCCTAGAGTAGATATCTAGACTTAACTACGTCAGTTTATATTGACGAGCTCGATCCATTATAAGCGGTAGGCACAAATAGCTGCGATGACATCGTCGCCAGAGCCCATATTAGTATATTGATTGATATATAGTAGGCAGACTATATCTGAGAGATAGATAATTAGTACTAAGATTGTTAGTGAGTCAGAATTATCATAAGATTATAGAAATCTAGAGAAGACTTCCAGTGACATATTATTGAATTTAGATTTGATGCTGCTGATGTTGTCTTTACTATGTAATAGATCTAGACAAAATTGTTAGGGTAATTAATGTAATTAAATTTGTGGCCCTGCAGGTCTGTTTATGAAACTTATTCAGATTGTTCTTAGTGTATGGCATGGTACGAAAGATTAAATATTAAATACCTCTCGATTTAAATGCAGTCATAATACCATCATTGAGAAGACCCTCGTCATAACAGCTAGAGGGGACTTTAGTACCAGAACCCTAACACTGGAGGGCACTATCACCCAGTCCAGATTCGTAACAGATCATAATAGCTTTTCAAACAAAAAGTGGATCTGATCAAAAAGAAAATGCAGCGATATTCAATAATCTGGATGTGAGAAATATTAATGTTCAGTTAAATTCTAGGCGTTATCCAGAATCTGATTATCAACTATCATTCCCTAAGTTTCAATTTTCCAGAGTATATAATGATGCTGCATCATTTAAATAAAAATGTTATGATATAGATGAATTAGTTAGCAATCCAACTATTACCACTATTGATTATCAAACGCTTTATCCGTTATTTGTTTTCGATGTTTCAAAACAAAGTGAAAGGTTAAAAAATAGCATAACTGATAATTATAATGGTTAAGGCTACATTTAATAAAAATGTTCCTGCAGATACCACAGCTTATGCTTTAGTTATTTCTGATAAAATAATTTCATTTCAATCTGATGGAAGGAATATGGCAGTTATTCAAAGCTAACCATTTCATATACAATATTAGTGTGTTGATCAGAATATGGAATACTTTTAATACCATCATCAAGTATATATCGTTTATCATCATAAGGACTTAGAGCTTTCTTATATATTTCTTTTATGTACATTTCATGTTTATCAGAATTTAGCACATTCATCTTTTTATAATTAATTTCATTATTAAATAAACAATTTTTGTAATCTTCAAATGTAACATCTTTATTAATTGTCGTTTTTGAAATACCTTTTAATTTTTTACAAGTCGATTCTTCGACCACTTTATATGTATATGCTTTACTTCTAAGAAAAACTATTTCACTCATAACTTTACCATTTAATTCATCTTTGAATTTATTCATAACTTTTTTATTTTTAGTTGAATGAAGAAAATGATCTTTTGGATAATCACTGATGTCTAAATCATCTATTATTTTTTTCATATCTTCATAAACATCTTCAGTTCTGATATTTAGACGGTATGAATCGGTATCAAATCCGACAACTTCATTAGATTTCCATAGTTCATTAACAACGTTGTAATAAAATTGATACATAACCAGTTTGGAATAATAAAGAACACACATTCCTAAATAAATCGGTTTATTAAACTTTATTGATGTTATATTATTAGCAATACCAATTAGGTTTTCATTAAAAATAATTGATTCCTTAAAATTAGGTTTACTTATTAATTTTGTTACTTGTTCTTCATTTGATAATAGTTTTAACTCAATTCGATCTCTTATGTTTTCAAGAGTTTTTCCATAAAATGCATTATTCATTAATTTCCAAAGATTCTTTTCAAAGTCTGATTATGACTTAGTTCTTTGATTGGTATTAAAATCGATGTATTCTTTTAACCAAGGTCTTTCTTTAAAAGAAATTATTCTACGAACTTTAGAAATTTCTATTTAAAACATTCTAATAATTTATAATGTATAATATAGTTCTTTTTATTTTTTAAATTTAGTATTAGTTTTTCTACATTTCCTACTTTTTTGTTTTCTAATTGTAAATAGTATTTTTGCAAATCGCTTAAATCATCTTCATTTATTTTTAGTTTCTCTGGAGCTAAAGGAAATCTTTTGGTGTTTACTTTTGCTTTAACTGTGTAATCAAGATCACATTCGATAATATATCATCTTCCTTCAGGAACGTTTTTCAAGAATGATTCTTTTTCCCATTTAAAATCTCCAACTGGTAAAGGTTCTGACATTCCACCTCCATATAAATTATTTGCATTTAAATACAGTAAATAATTTGATCTCTTTTTAGGGTTATAATCTGGTAAATACTTATTGTTAACTTTTACATATCGAGGTCCTAAAACTTCTGAATAACCACCTCTTATTCCCTTCTCAAACATTAGTAGCATATCTGAATCTGTTAATAATTCTAGTTTAATTCCTGTGTATTTTAAGCCACATTGCCAAGTTAATCCAGGAGCAGAGAAACAATAACACGGATCAATTTCATGATTGGTTAGGAAAAATTCTCTAAACTTTTCAAATACATCGGCTAAAAGTAAAACATCTGTTTTTAGATATAAATCATGATAATCTTGTAAAGTTTTACATTGAAAAGTATTCCAAACATTTAGAGCATGTTGGTATTCGTCTTCTGTAATTCCTCTTAAAGTTGAGCTGATATTACTCTAAGTAGAAGACAAATAAAATATAACATGAAAATTGAAGGAGGATTTCTGGCTGCTCTTGCTAGAATGGCACTCCCATTGTTATCTAAAGTTGTTCCATCAGTAGCAAAAGCCATTGGAATAAGCGGGCTTACGGGTTTAGCAAGTAGTGGTGTTCAAAAATTATTGGGGGACGGTTTATATTTAAAAAAAGGTGGATGTCTCTGTCAAATTGAAACTGATGGAAAAGGTTTATATTTAGGAACTGTAAAAGGTAACGGTAATGAGTTTCAAGGAGATGGACTGTATTTAAAACGAGAAGGACAAGTTTATAATGGTGAAGGTTTTTTGAGCAATTTGGTTAAAGGTATTCTTTAAATATGATTTTATAACAAAAAGGTCAAAAAATTTACTATAAAAATGGAAGCTCCGGATTATAGAACGACAAAAATTCTTGATATTCAAAATTCTTTTGGAAGAACTAAAGAAAACAAAAGAATAACAGTTAAGAAATATTCAAAAGCTTTAAATATAATTGACGGAACTGATGTAACTTTAAAAACTGTAGCCATTGGAATGGGAACAACAGGGGTAATACTTTTATCTACGGTGGTAAACATTCCTGTGGCTATTATTATAGAAGGTCTTTCAATAAGTACAGGTTTATTAAGTATCGTTTTAAGATACATAAATAAAAAATTACAACATAAAGCTGATAAACATCAGAAAATCTTATTTTTATTGGAATCAAAACTTAATACAATTCAAACTTATATTTCTAATGCTCTTGAAGATGGAAAAATTTCAGATGAAGAATTCAAACTTATTTTAGATGAAGAAAAAAAATTTAGAGAAATGAAAAATGCAATAAAAAATAAAAAAGCAAGTGATCCTGAATTAAATATAGATGATCCATTGAAAAAAATAAAAAAACTGGTTTGATTTTTATTCCATTAAAATGTCTTTTTTAAAAATTAAAGATCCTTCAAAACGTGAAGCTATTGTTAATGAATTTTTACAAACCAAAAAAAATATTCAATTAAGTAACTTAAGTAAAAGAGTAGGAGATATTGAAATGAAAAGAGAATTTTCCAAAGTATTTGCTCCTATCACAGAAAGTACAGAAAAAGCAACAGAAGAAACTAAGAAATCTTTACAAGAAATTAAATTTAATACTCCACTTCCTATAGAACAACCCTTGAAAGCAATTGAATCTCAAGCATTGCAACAAATTGGTCCAACAGCAGCAACATAATTATATAAAGAAATACTTAGGTACAACTAATGCGGATAATACTTTTGGAATTTATTCTTTCGATGATAAATTTTATATTGGAAATAAAGAAATACAAGTTGATGATGATGATATTATTATTGGAGAAGATAAATATGAAGGAACACCTGGTTTGTGGGAATTAATAATTAGTAGAGATCCTCCAAATTTTTTAGATGAGGATAAAGCCAATTATGCACGTATTTTATTTTCTACTAATGCGATAAAACAAAATAATGATCCCAATAATCCAAGACCTAAATCTAGTAAAGGACAAAAATACATGAATATCATAAAACCAATTTGGGAAAATAAACAACTTTATGATGATGATTCAAGTCCTGATCAAAGAAGTTTAACTTATCCGGAACAGGAATGGATTTCTTTCTTCAGATTCAAATGCTTTATTAAAGAGATTATCATTATTAATGGCTAGTAAAGAAGCAGGAAATACAGGTGTTGTAAATGAAATTGTAAGTATTATAGATGAATTATATAGACAAAAAATTATTAACACAAATGAGTATAAAAAATTACAGTTAAAAATTGCTATATAAAATGTTGGTGATAAATAAAGATCGCAAAAGAAAATATGTTTATGGAGGATATAGTAATAAATATTCCGGATCAGGTTTTTTTGATTCGACAATTTCAGCTGTTACTAGCAAAGTTGCAAAAGAAGTTGTATCAAATGTTGCAAAAAAAAACTGCATCTGACTTAGGACAAAAAGCTGTTAATAAATTTATAGTTGATAAAGTTTTTAATGTAAATAAAGTTCCATCTGGAAAAACGCAATTAACACCTGAATCAAAACAAATATTGGACAATTTATTAGGAAGGGAAATTAAACGTATTTAAAACTTTTCATGTGTGAATCAATTAACAGAATTTTCTGCATCTCAAACTATGGGAATTTTTATGTGTTTATGTGTTAATAGGGGGTGAATTTTTATATATTTTAAAAGGTGGCCAGAGAGGTCCATTCCTACACTACTAAGGATCAGTCTTCTGACACTATTGGTGAACGTCATTGTATGCCAAAAAGTAGTCTTCATCCTTTATAGACCATTCCGTCAGTATCGTTAATGTCATAAAAATTATCGGGGATCGAGTTTTTCTTTTCCTATGCTTAGATCCGTTTCAAAGGGAGCATCTTTATAAACCGAGTCAGCGTCGACCCCGCCCAATATCTACTGTTCAGTTGTGAGTTTGTGATGGACTTAGTTGCATGCACATGTTGGCTGAAAGTACACGTTTTGGCTGAAGTAAGCATCACTGACTTTTCATGGCTTTCATGTCGGTGAACATCATTGTATACCAAGGATTGGTCTTCACCCTTCTGACATTGTGAACAACATTGTATATCAAGGATTGGTCTTCAGCCTTCTGACATTGTGAACATCACTGTATACCAAGGATTGGTCTTCAGCCTTCTGACATTGTGAACAACTTTGTATGCCAAGGATTGCTCTTCAGCCTTCTGACATTGTGAAAAACATTGTCTACCAGGGATTGGTCTTCAGGCTTCTGACATTGCCTGTGAATGTCACTGTATACCAAGGATTGGTCTTCAGCCTTCTGACATTGTCTGTGAATGCCACTGTATACCAAGGATTAGCCTTCGGCCTTCTGACATTGTCTGTGAACGTCATTGTATGCCAAGGATTGGTCTTCAGCCTTCTGACAGTGTTGTTGAATGTCCTTATTCCAAGGATCAGTCTTCTGACACTATTGGTGAACGTCATTGTATGCCAAAAATTAGTCTTCATCCTTCTGACACTCTCGGCGAACGTTACAGTGTCAAGATCAAGGTGAGTCGGGATATGGGGAAGATAGCCCTTCGACTGTTCAAGAGGCCAACTCACACTCGCACAGGCATATCATAAATAATCTAATAAGACAAGTTATATATTTAGCCAGGCCTGAGGGGCCTTATTATTGCAACATGATAATCTGACTGTATAATACATAATAATAATAATATAGCATCCAGGGTATAATTCCAATGGACTAACTAGCACTTCCTAATTATAACTTGCAACCACACCTAATAAATTCAAGTAAGTATGTTATGCATCTGAACTTGTAGCCGTTATGGCCTCTAACTTATACAGCACAATTCCTTACTAGCACTTGTGTCGAACTACTCGACATGGATAATTATTTAACAACTCCTCACATTCCTTGCTACTCTATTAATCACAACACTATAGCTACTGCCTTCATCCACTACACTCGGGGAAGGTTCCTTAAATGTCTAAACAATCAATCCTGTCGAACGAGACCTCTGGACTCGGGGAGTTGGTCCTAATAGCGGACAGTGGATTTCTTCTCTGTCAGGTTAGCCCTGTCTTCACTGGCTAATCGCTGGACATTACCAGTCTGCGCTCGTCATATAGCGAGCGCGAATCCAAATGAAGCGGTTCGTACCCTTGGCCCGGTACGACAAGGCGTTGAACAGCTAGTTCTTTACGATAGTTCTTTTTGTCTTCGGCTGTTGTCTATGTTTCGTCTCCTCCTTCAGAGTCAGGAGAATGAGCCGAGAGCGCCTCACTGTCCAATGCCTACAGCCGTCTCTAAATAAAATATGGCGGGTCAACCCTTTTATAGCAGAAACAATCCCGTGGAGCTTCCCTCCTTAAACGCGTGCTCCATGAGTTCACATCTCCGTGCATTCTCAGTACGACCTACCGCCTCAGGGCGCGACTCCACTAGCCCCCCCCCCCCCCAAAATACCACCTTTTAACCTAAGGGTCCGATCACACTAACAGTATTCACTACACTACACACCGTGAGCTCTATTATACAAACACAAAATTCTGGTCGTGACATACAGCATATCGGGGATTAGCCTTTAGTCTTTTGACACTGTATGCCAAGGATTAGTCTTCAGCCTTCTGACAGTGTTGTTGAATGTCCTTATTCCAAGGATCAGTCTTCTGACGCTATTGGTGAACGTCATTGTATGCCAAAAATTAGTCTGCAGCCTTCTGACACTGTCGGCGAACGTTATGTTATATCGGGGATTAGCTGATTAGTCTTCAGCCTTCTGACACTGTTTGCCAGGGATTAGTCTTCAGCCTTCTGACACTGTTTGCTGTCAAGGTTAATACTATAATTGTCGTGCTGGGTCACGACTTGAAAAGACTTGTTTTTTTTTTTCACGGTCTCGATGATTATAACCAGCGTAAGTGTCCTTGAACTGTTCTCGTGAACAGTTTGTTTTTGTAACACTTTTTCTTAGAGATGGAAAGAAAGTGGGGCAAGATAGAATAAATGGATAAGTTAGGAGTGACAGTGCAATTCTCGACCCCGTGATTTTGATGAACTCTTACAAGGGAAGAGAAGGGGTGAATAAGGATAGATAGTTTAAGACGCTTAGTCGCGTTCAGAAATTCGTACATAAAACGTAGAAAGCACGAGGGTTTAGAGATTTTAGTAATGGTTTTGACATTTTAATTTGACCTTGTCTGTTTCTAGTACAAGGCCGTGACCGACTTCCATGTAGATCTATTAATACTGCGAGCTGAGCTCGAATGGATGCACCAATCAAATCTAGGCATTTGGACGGTAATTTGCAGCTGGCCGCACAGTATATAAGCGTAGCCATTCCTATGTTCATCACTCCATACAGAAAATTCCATCTGTGCAGGCGTCGGCGTGATTCTGCCAGAAGAATCAGAAGACTGTTGTTTTTATGTCTATGTCCATTATAGGCATTGAGATGAAGCCATGTGCTCGATTATGATATACCCACTGCTGTTGTCTACTGTTCCCTGATTCCTTATCAGGGACCAAGTGTAAGTGTTTGTCTGTTGATGATTCAACAATGAACGAGGAGCTGAACGTAATTTTCCCAGTAGGACAGGATTGCCGCACATGCTAGAAGTGCTACCCAAGAATGCAAGACAAAGATGTATATTAACTTGCAACTAGATCTAGTATGAATGTCTGGCATACACAACTGTGAATTGGAATTGATTTGTCTGGATGAGGCTGGGGATTGCCAGCCCATCCTAGAGTAGATCTAACTTAACTACGTCAGTTTGTATTGACGAGCTTGATCCATTATAAGCGGTAGGCACAAATAGTTGAGATGACGTTGTCGCCAGAGACATTAGTATATTGCTTGATAGATAGTAGGCAGACTATATTTGAGAGATAGATAATTAATACTTGAATTGTTAGTGAGTCAGAATGATCTTAATCTTATAGGAATCTAGAGGAGACTTCTAGTGACATATTATTGAATTTTCATTTGATGCTGCTGATGTTGTCTTTTTAGTATGTAAGAGATCTAGACAAAATTGTTAGGAAAGTTAAAGTAATTAAATTTGTGGCCCTGCAGGTCTGTTCATAAAACTTATTCAGATTGTTATTAGTGTGTGGCATGGTACGAAAGAGTAATTCATAAATACCTCTCGATTTTAAAATGCAGTCATAAAACCAATAACCCATAACACCCACTCTGTAACACTATCACCCAGTACCAGACCCGTAACATTTGCCAGGGATTAGTCTTCAGCCGCCTGACACTGTCAGTGAATGTCATTATATACCTCGCTTCAGTGGACGAGAAACTTCTTGAGACACTCACAGTCACATTGTCGCTTTCAGCCTTCTGACACTGTCCCACCTTTCAATTTTCCGAGGTGACAATTACCATTTTGTCCATTGTATGCAATGTCTGTCAACAAAAAATAAGGTCAGACACTTTTGACTGTTAACTTGGATTTACGCCGCTCTGTTTTCACTGATGGAATGATGTACGTCGCTCGTTCAAGAACAGGAAGCAGAAATTCCATAGATATCTGGCACCTGATAGCAAATCTAGAAACATTGTATACCATGAAGAATATATCAAACCCATTTAGATTACCATTTCAGTTCAAGTGAATTAACATAAACTAACTTTTTAAACATCAAATCATTTTTTTGTTTGTTCTTGCCGTTCATTGAACAGGTGATTCTGCTTGTAACTAAATAATTGGCAAGTGCGGACACCAGGAAAACTGCTCACTGCTGAAAAAAAAAAAAAGCAGAAATCCCTTTTGTTTTTCGATCGGGTGACCCCCTTACTTAAGAAAGAAAACTCTTTCGGAGCTTTATATTAAAGTAGTGTTATTCATATTAGTTAGACATCCTCCGATGATAAAATTTGCTAGTGCTAATGGAAAAAATAATGAGAATCCAAGGAGAGCCAGACCAACAGATGTGAAGAAAAGAGAGACATCCTTCAGTAATGGAAATATAACCATACTTCAGTATATACAGACGATTTGCCACATCTCGCTGCCTTCGTCAACAGTGTGAAGTCTCGTGTAGATTATCTATTTTGTTCAAAAAGTTATTAAAAAGAAAGTAAATCCAAAAAAGAAAAAAAAAACAATTTAAAAAAAAACATTTTTAATGCGCGCCTTTTCACGAGACAGTCCAAAGCCTGTGTAAACGCAGTGGGAAAATGTTTATAAAAAAAAAAACATATATTCAAAACGTCCACGGCTCTAAGATTTTAACGCAAAAATGTGAAATATAAAACCGATCGTTGAATAAATATGGGCTATTTAACATGTTTCTTTGTTCAGTTATGCTTACAATATGGTATCTCCTGTATATATTAGAATCCAAATATGGATATATTTGGATTCTAATATATCCTGATATCCAAATAATTTCAAAATAATTTTGTAAGTTTCTTTGAACTAACTTAGTGCTCCAAATATCACATGGTCACATGCCGGCTTTCTTTGATCTAACTTTGTGCTCCAAATATCACATGGTCACATGCCGGCTTTCTTTGATCTAACTTAGTGCTCCAAATATCACATGGTCACATGCTGGCTTTCTTTGATCTAACTTAGTGCTCCAAATATCACATGGTCACATGCCGGCTTTCTTTGATCTAACTTAGTGCTCCAAATATCACATGGTCACATGCCGGCTTTCTTTGATCTAACTTAGTGCTCCAAATATCACATGGTCACATGCCGGCTTTCTTTGATCTAACTTAATGCTCCAAATATCACATGGTCACATGCCGGCTTTCTTTGATCTAACTTAATGCTCCAAATATCACATGGTCACATGCCGGCTTTCTTTGATCTAACTTAGTGCTCCAAATATCACATGGTTACATGCCGGCTTTCTTTGATCTAACTTAATGCTCCAAATATCAAATGGTCACATGCCGGCTTTCTTTGATCTAACTTAGTGCTCCAAATATCATACTACCGCCGTCAGTCACAGCAACTTCTTTGGACCAGTGCAGGAGACAGGGATGAAGAAGTTATAGTAGCGACAATAAGAAATAAGGGTCGATACATCATGGCAGATTCATCAGGTGAAAACATCATGGCAGAGACATTTCACTAGGAGATGGGGGTGGAGATATTGTGGGAGAGACAATGGGTTATAGCGGTGAAGATATCGTAGCAGAGACAACAGGGAATAGCGATGAAGATACCACAGCACAGACAACAGGGGGTTGGGTTGGAGAAATCATATCAGAGACAACAGGGGACAGGGGTGGAGATACCATAGCACAGACAACAGGGCGTGGGGGGGTGGAGATATAGCAGAGACAACAGGGTATAGGGTTGAAGATATCGTGGCAGAAACAGTGGGCGATTGGGATGAAGATATTATAGCAGAGACAACAGGGGATGGGGTGAAGATGTCATAACAAAGACTACAGGGATTAGGGTGGAGATATCGCAGCAGAAACAACAGGGGACAGGGTGAAATGGTATGAAACTCCTGAGATGGAACGATCCAAACATGGATCTTCGGGGGGAAGAGTGGATTATTCCATTAGATGTTTCGGGATTTAATTCCTGACATTTTCTAGAACCCCGGCCGCATCGAGGTCATGACTCTCGTCATCCACCTTTTTTGTCGTAGTGTTACTTTTGTCATTTGATCCCCAAAAGTGTCTTTGCAGTGGAAGTAGAATGTGTCCGCTGAGACCTCTGTACGGCTTTCTAGTTTTCGATAAAGGCTCATAATTAATCATCTAGTTCTTCCCAATCGTTGGACCTGGCTGGAGGGAACAGTATCCGTTGACATGTCTCTTTTAGAGCAATGGGAGATTGGGCCAGGGGTGAAAATATCAAAGCAGGATCAACAGAAGAAAGAGAAGAGCTGCTGTAAAAGAAGCAAAAAGGAAGAGGGGGGGGGGTAGCAGAAACAAAAGGAGGAATGCATATGTAGCGGAGGCAACAGGAGACAGGGATGGCGACACCACAGCAAAGGCAAGAAGGAACGCTGTTAATATAAGAGGAGAAGAGGTCACAGCAGAGACAAAAGGGGCCATAGACGAATATAACATGAAACACCTATGTTATAAGACCTGCGTTGGCTGCCAGTGCAGCAGGCTGGCATGAGTGTAGGCTGGAAATTCTGTGTGTGTTTCAAACCGAATTCCATCATAATTATTAACTGAATTATTAATCCTCTACGCACCAATCAGAAATCTGTGGAACACCTAATTTGGCAGCCATAATGTTCGTTAATGAAATATCGGGATCGTTCTTCATCTTATTATGGTTAAAATGTGTTGAATGTTCCCCGAAAAGATTGAGAGATATTTCTTTATTTTGAGAACAATTCAGAACAGAACTATAGTAATATTGTGTCGCCGATATTTACTTACTGATAATGTCTTTCTTGAGTCTTGTTATATATATCTTGTACGAAGAGAGAGAGAGAGAGAGAGAGAGAGAGAGGGAGGCAGAGAGACAAGGAGGGAGAGAGAGAGGGAGAGACGGAGAGAGAGAGACAAGGAAGGAGAGAAGAGAAAGAGAGACAGATAATTTTGTCATTTTCATTGTAAAACACATTGGATCCACTTTGTGGAGAGAGGCGCCATATAAATGTACTCTATTATTAATATTATTATTATTATCAGCTCTACACACTACACACATATCGCATTACACACACACACAAGACGTACTCAAAATCCACACTCACAAGTATATAAACACACAAATCAACCATAAGATACCGCAGTGACTGTTCCTGTCTCTGTTTTATCAAACACAAAAATGTTTTAGATTATAAGATTTAATGCTGATCTCTTCCACAGAATCATGGACTCCTCAATAGAGAAAACACTACAAGAAATACTCAAACGTATTGGAGGCATTGAGACACAACAAAGGCATGACAAACCCCAAGTGAAGCCCGGACTACAAACAGTTCCTATACAATCGTCTCTACCGTCACCAGAGGGAAGTCTTCAAGCAGCTGGTCAACACTGGTCTACACGGACATCACGTCAAGATGTCTCTAGTCCAAAGCTCATGGAGTCTCAGCCGTCACATGACACAAGTTCAATGGAGGAATCCGACACGAGTTCCGTATCACAAACGCAGTATTCCATTAGCGACATGTTATCTCCACAACAAGCGGCGTTAATGAATGCAAAACTTATTACTGACCTCAAATCACAGTTACATCAACAGATGGAAGATGTTAAGGTCATTGTGGAGGAAGAGCGATTCTTTCTGAGAGATCAGCTACAGAAGGCACAAGATGATATCCTGATTAAACTTGATGGAATGCGTGAACACACAGAGAACTATTCAAAAGGTTGGAATTCTGTTCAGGCTGAAGTTTGCCGTACTGTAAGAGAAGACCTGAAATTTCAGTTTGCAGGTATTTGTGAAAATCTTCAGGAATCTGTCCGTGCTAGTACGAGAATGGAGTCGGTGTGGCTAGACAACAGGCTTGAAGAAAGGCTGCTTGAAATCAATACAGACACAAAGTATCAATGTCAACCAGTACATGACCAGCGTTTGATAGAGAAATCTCAAGAGAGTTTCACATCAAAATCACTCCCTGACACCCAGGACATGTTCTTGCCACAGTCGGTGGATTTACTGAATGAAAAACTTAAAAATGGAGTCAAAGCACAACTCGATGAACAGATGATAGAGATCAAAGGCGCTATGGAAGAAGAGCGATTCTTTCTCAAAGATCAGCTACAGAAAACACAAGAAGATATCAAGACTGAACTTGATGGAATGCAGGGACAGAAAGTGAAACAATCAAAAGACAACACTGGAATTCGTGGATATGCAAGTTTTTTTATTTGGTTGAGGCGAACTTTTTTGCTCTTGTCGTTTGGTTTGGTTTTGTTTTCTCTTCATGCTCAAGTCCGCCTGACTTCTGAGATTGCAGACATCCGTGGAAAGCTCCAGATACCCGATAACTGGCTTGAGAGCAAGTTGTCTGCATTCCTTACAGACACAAAGGATGAGATGACAAAACTGACAGAAAAATTGGACAAAATGAAGAAAGAACAAAATGAAGAACTTGAGAATAAAGTTGTCCGTTTAAAAGTTCACGTGTCGGATGAGATTAAACATTCGGTGACAGAAACCACAGACACCATCAGGGAGTTGACAAAACAACAACAAGGCATGTTAGAACAGTCGGTGGAAGACATTGAAAACTGTATCAAATCTTCTACTGGTGATCTCTCAGTAAACATGACAACAGGTGTTGAGGACATTTCATCCAAAGTTACAGACATTGAAAACTGTATCAAATCTTCTACTGGTGATCTCTCAGTAAACATGACAACAGGTGTTGAGGACATTTCAGCCAAAGTTACAGACATTGAAAACTGTATCAAATCTTCTACTGGTGATCTCTCAGTAAACATGACAACAGGTGTTGAGGACATTTCAGCCAAAGTTACAGACATTGAAAACTGTATCAAATCTTCTGCTGAGGATCTTTCATTAACCATTGTCAAGGCTCTTGAAGACACGTCATCCAAAGTGATACAACTGCAAGGTGACAACACTGAAAGATATATAAGGGAAGCTTTAGACAAAACTACACAAGACTTGACAACTATCGCAAAGGTCCTTGTTGAAACGTCATCCAAAGTGACAGACACTAAACAGTATATACAATCTTCCACACATGATCTCTCAACGGCCATTACAAAGGCTCTCGATGACGCCTCAAGCAGAGTGATAAAACTGCAAAGTGACAACACTGAGGGATATGTGACAAATGCTCTTGACAAAACTACACAAGAAATAAAAGAAATGCTGACAAAATATCGTGAAAAGATTGAAAGCGTTGCTAGACGTATATCTGAACGTTTAACACATGTAGAGACATGTAGAAAGTATGAGAAGGGGGAAACTGCATTAAATAATTTTTGCAAAGGAGGGGTGGTCAAAGATGAGAGTTCTTTCTTCGGTCATTTGTTTAGCTTTTTCAATTATTGCCGTATAATCATCACGATAGTGACGATCTCAATATATCTTAACACTCCCGAAAGATATCAAGGGACAGGTGTTGTTCTTGTGCTTACACTTCTAACTGCTTATGGTGAGATCTTCAATATGTATAAATGATTTTACAACAATCGCGCTGGTTACGTAATTACGGCCTGTGCATAGGGGCACACCCGCCAGAATGTTGTGTGACATATTATGGGCGAACACCATCTTCGCCCATATGGCACGGCATCACTATTTCATCTGGGATTGGCCTTGCAGGACCTACAGGTTGGCGTCGGCGGTGGGCGAGTACTTCACTCACAACAAGTTGGCCTAGACGTAAGATTCTATTGTCCACAATGTGCTGTAGCATATTGGCGACTGAGGCAATTCTGTGAGCCGCACCCACCTTAGTCTGTCTGTCGTGCCGCTCTAATCCGATTGAAGATTTGTGGACTTTTCGATCACGTTACTTTTAGCTATTCTATTAAAAATTTGTTCCATTTCGTCGCCCCTGCAAATATCATCTTTTACGAAAGAAAAGAGCTAACAGCATCTTTTGAAGCTGGCTGACCATTTGATTTTACTAGGCCGTCTTTAACAAAATAGAAGGATAGGCGAGACCATAATATTGTCATGAATCACGCAAATGCATGAGCGTCATCTCTAGACTGTAACCTTGAATGGGGGAAGCGCGCAGTTTTAATTATATGCAAAACCATATCTAAGGGAAGTTGGGTATGACCAGATGACGTTCAACTTATGGGGAAGACGCGATAACGTATTATGGCGGTAGTTAGGGCCAACAGCTTGTTGGGTATATAAAGTAGGGCTAGCTATATTTTGGATCGGTCACAGATAGGAGATCATTCTCTATGTGGTGACACGTTGGCTCTTTCCAACCAGAGTTGAGCGAGAAACGGAGACACGCAGCCTTTGATTGTAAATTGTACTGACGAGAGAGCTAGCATTGCAGGGAGTTCCATGTCTTTTGTACAAGACTAAAAGTACACAAGCGCTACTCAGATTCCCGGCCTCCTTCGTAACTGTAAACCATTAGATCTACATACAGGGAGCGAGAAAGATCACCGGTGTTATAAGAAGAGCTGTTCCCACCAGCAGAGGACTAAAGAACGAGTTGTTGTTATTGTAAAACTACAGTCGAACTAGCTCGTAGAGCCTGGCAGTAATTGTTAGTGTTCGAGAAAAGATATATCCTATTGTAGAACGAAAGCGTAAATGATTATATCATCTCTGATTTGAAGTTTTATTTGATGGTAATTGTTGAAATTCATGTTTGCAATACAAATTGTGTAAACGTAGGACGTATAGGAAATTGATATTGAGATTAACCCCTAAGTAGCCATTCAGGACAGGCTTGCCATTCTAATTACTTTTGTTTGTTTATTGATTTGATAGCTGACAGTTTTGGCAAATAGTTTAGTGGAAAAATCTCAGCAATACGATCAAAACTTGATTTGTCTTCCGCACCAGCACCCGAATTTGAATCATTTGCTGGGACTGAAATGTCACATTTTGGCACTGTTTCAATGGAAACTATTAAGTCAATTATAAAGTTCTCTCCACCTAAGCCATGCTGCCTGGACCCCATTCCAACACCTGTGTTAATTGACAACATAGATAGTTTTGCTGAGATTGTTACAGTCATTACTAACGAATCGTTCCTGTCAGGAACAGTTCCCTCACCTTTTAAACTAGCAATCGTCGCACCCCTTTTGAAAAAGAAGAATTTGTCCCCAGAAGAATTGAAGAATTTCAGGCCCGTATCGAATCTTCCATTTGTATCCAAAATTTTAGAAAAAGTAGTTCTAGGCAGGGGCGAGGCTGCCTCATAATCAAATAATCAGTGATTACCCTTCGAATATTAATTCTAGAATTACTGTGCTTTCCAGATCGAGCCCAACTCCAAGTCCATTTAGTCAGTTCAGCATTCTATTCTACGTTGCTATTTTGGGTTTGTTGTTATAGTCTAACACCCCTCACCGAAAAGCATCTTTGTAGGGACTTACACCATTTGAACTGGTCCAAAGTCAGTGATTAACAAAGACGAAGAAGACTTGACTACACCCAGAAGCGAGCTTGAGCATAGCCTGTTTTCTTCAAAGCGGCGCCGCAGACAGCAAAATAGTGGGGGGGAAAAAATAGGTTTATAATCAAGGTTTGACCTGATTTTACGTACTTATGCAGGTTTTTCACTATGCGGTCGTTTTCATCCCAACCGAAAGGTGAAGAGTAGAGTGAAAGAGTTTGTGTGGATCTTTTTGGTTTTTTTTTGTTTGAGGTACACAGCAAGAGCTATCAAAGAATAATAATTACAGTATTATAGTCTAGATCTAGATATAACTGATCAAAATCAGTCGAACGTATTAAGAACATCAATTCACGTGATAGGTCGCTCGAACCTAAACCGCAACGGCAGATAGCCACTTCTCCGAAATCGCTACACATTGTTGTGTCACAGAGATGCCATTTAAGAAACTAGGAGGCAGAGCATTTACACACTGTGCCCCGCACATCTGGAACTCACTGCCAAAATCATTGCGAGAAGCATCTTCAAGGTCAAAATTCAAAACTGGTCTAAAAACCCACCTTTTTAAAAAACACTTTCAGCTGTGAAGTCCCGACATTCCCAATCCATTTATTTTCTCATTTCACTTTAATTTTGCTGTTTTATCGTTTAATTTCTGTTTTATAGTATGTTATCTGAGTGCCTATGTATGCAATGTACATGTATGTCTAGCAGAGAGAGAGAGAGAGAGAGGGTGAAAGAGAGAGAGAGAGAGAGAGAGAGAGAGAGAGAGAGAGAGAGAGAGAGAGAGAGAGAGAGAAAGAGAGTGAGTTGCAGATGGAGAGAACAAGACTTTCTGTAAAGCGCCTGAAGCAAAATGGTTTGGATTGGGCGCTATATAAATGATCTTCATTATTATTATTATTATTATTATCTTACCTATATATGCAGTCGAAATTGTAACTCCAACGTATGTGTAAACTCTGGTTATTGCATTATTTACTTGTGTGTTTGGTAGTGTTTGTTCGAGTGTGAGTTAGACCTCTCGAATAGAGAGCTATATCCCCAGGGAACTATTAACTCAACTCGTGACACATGTATTGTATGACGTTTGTGAAGGATTGGGTATGTGAGATAAGCTCCTTGTCTTGTGTCCTGTCCTTCTTCTCAATCGCCAAATCCTCCCCCCCCCCCTCCGCTCCCCCCTTCCCCCCATTCCATCTATCTGTGCACTCCTTCTATACACCCACGGTCAGAAAGTACCCTGAGTGCTTTTCAGTGTACTGTAAATATAAATTCAACAAGTCTTTTCAAGAAAACGTACAGTAAAGTGAGACTAATATCTTATTTTTGTAGCATTTTTGTCCCAATCTACTGCAAAATCAACTTACCTGACGGGTTCACAATTAATTTCAAAGGTTTCCAAAAAAGGAAAAAGAAATGAATGTCAATGAACGTCGATCGCTCAATACAGCAAAATAACAGGATTGGGGGGAGGGGGGGGGAGGAGCATGAACTATTGATAATATTAAAGTGATAAGATGTATGATGTTAATTAGGTCCTTTGATATCCACTTTTTTCCCTGAGAACTAGAAAATGTTTGATAAAATTTTACTGACGAAATCGGAAACATTGAAGCTTCAAAATATTCAAACAGGTTACGATTAATACTCAGATCATAACACGACCACTGATTAGGGATAATATTAATAAGATGTCGATTTAAAAAAAAAAAAAAGGATTTTATCGATAGATTTGGTCCTTGCCTGGTTTCCTCTGTCGTCATTTATGGCTTTGTATTTGACTGCCTTTCAAGAGTGTTTAATTTGCTGCACTTTTCCCCTTAATTGGGAACAGCGTATTTGTTTTGCTTATCTCAAAATAATCAATATTTTGTTAAGGATTGAGGCAACAACTTGTCTGAAAATGACCAATCTGTCGTCAGCTTCATAATCATGATCATCGCCACCTCAATATTGGCGACATCACCATATGCACCACAAGGGAGAAAACCAGCCACAGCAGCACCAAGACCACAATCAACACCACCAACCATCAACACTGACATTAATATATTGCTTTACAAATTTACCTGCTCAACAATCAACTTTCACCATGTACGAATAGTTCTCACAACTTATCTTGTCCTGCAGACATCTGAGCTCTGAGAACCTACCTTCCATTCTCCCCGCCCACCCCTCCAACTTTTTTCTTTGTGGGTTTTCTTTTACTGCCTGTCATTCCAACTTTCATTTCGCTGTATTCATCCCAGCACTTACCACCATAGAATTTCTGGTCTCACTAATAATCAAAATATGCTACGTAACAGTCAATGTCACCTCTGGCAGTCTACAGATTGAAAAACAAACTTCGTATCTACATAAACACTTGCTGATCTCCACAACAATTCAGATCTCAGGGATACAAAGATTTAAAGAACGCGACCAACAAAAACCAACTGTCCTTGTCTAATGTTTACTCAATCTACAGTGCAGTTCTGTCAATAAATCAGATAAGACTAGCTGTCAGTGTGTGGTATTTCAACCAGGTCGCTTCTTGCAGTAGAGTTCCTTGTCACGGTATAAAGTTCTCAAATGGCACTCAAGAAAGCTCGAGCGCGCCAGTCGGATCTCAAAACAGACCAAGGGATCAGTTTAGGTCATAAAATTACAAGTTGGAAGGACTGTGACCTGCTTTCAGAAATTACGACAATAGCAATGATATGCTCCATTATAGTTCAGCTACAGAGCTTGAAACATTGGACCTGTTCATTATTTCAGGTCACCGACAAGTTTGTTGATTCCAGTCACTACATGTCAGGGAAACATCAATCTAATGTCTACATAACTCAAGGTCTGAGAGAGGCCTGACAAAATTTAATATGCAGGTGGTGTCCCATAAAAGTAATCTTAATTCACCAAAATGTCACATTTATTTCTTTGACAGTTTTATCTCTTTGCTTGATTTTTTTTGTTTTATTTCCTGAAAACTGCGCTGTCGTCAAGTGGGTTCTCGTTTCAACCGACAGAAATGTGGCGCCATATAACTTTTGAACTGTAATTTTCACAAGGAAAAGTCGTATGATATTAAACACATTCATTTTGTTTCTCAACATGGCCCCAGCAGTGGTAAGTGTGGTGTAAACAAAAATGCATACATTGATTGCCAATTCCACCCCTGCCCCCCCCCCTTCCTTATCTTGCATAGATTTCTTTCTTCCACCACCATGACAGTTATGCTGGCTACACACGTACAAATGTTTGCGCAAAGTTTGCACCAATAGTGTTTGCACAAACAGCATTTGACGTGTGTAGAGTGTTTGTGCTGAGCTTCAAATGTTTGTGCAAACGTTTGCGAGAAATCAAGTGTGCTTGATTTTATTTGTGCAAACAACCTGTTGGTCAACTTGAGTTTGCTCGTGTGTAGGCAATTTGCACAAACAGAACGTTTTTTCATCTAGATCTATCAGCACTCAACACTTAAATTTCATGTAACATGGCTTCAAACTGGACAAAAGACTATTGTAGATTTTATTGAGCTCTACAAAAGTCAAGATTCCTTGTGGAGAATAAAATCCAAGAACTATAGTAATAGATACAAAAAAGAGGAATCTTCCAAGAGGTTCACATGAGAAAACTTATCTCTTTTCAAGAGCCACGCTTTTGTCCACAATTTTCTTTTTGTCTCTTGCCTTCTTCTTCTCCTCCGTTTAATGCATAATATAACAGAGGACAACAGTAGTGCTTCCTCGATGGAAGCCATCTTGTAATGTGCGTTTGTTTGTGCAAAATTTGCACTTACCACTGCTGGGGCAAAATTTGCACAAACATTTGAGTCGTGTGGAGGCGTTTCTAAATCTGTGTTTGTGCAAACTTTGCGCAAACATTTGTACGTGTGTAGCCAGCATTAGAGATACACTGGCTTCAGTCCTAGACTCAGGAAATAGTGCAGTGTTTTTCAAGGTGGGGCGGACGCCGCCCGGGGGAGGGGGGGGGAGGGGGGGGGAGGGGCTGGCAATATTTCGGTGGGGCGTGGCACTTCCGGTTGTGGCGTCGTCATTTGTCCTAGAAACCTTAATTTCATGGCGTATTTTAACTTAACTATACAGATGATATATTTATTTATGTCATTGAAGTAAGAAACAGGTAAATAAAAGTGGGAACAGAGTTTTAATTAAAACTTCTTTGGAATGTATACATACTGAATTATACATGTATAATGTATTGAATGTTTTTGTATATTCTGTATATTTACCTTGTCTGATTAAGGTAGGGTGCACTTGTTTTTGTTTTGTTTTTTTAACATTTAAGTGAGGCGTGGGACAAAAAAAAAAAAAGCTTGAATAATACTAATATCGAATTTAATGTTAGATAATTATGCATACTTTTTGTGTTGTAAGTAAATATCACTGGAAATGGGCGCTGATCCTAACAAGCAAGACAATGATGGCTGGACCGCTTTAATGGTGGCATAACCTGAAGGAAATTTGGAGGCAGTTAAAATACTACTAGAAAAGAGAGCTGACCCTTACATGCAAAACAAGTATGGCATTACCGCGTTAATGATGGCATCAGAGGGAGGAAATTTGGAGGTGGTTAAAATGCTACTAGAAAAGAGACCTAACATTAAAGAACAAGACATGAATGATAGAAATGCATTTATGATGGCATCAGAGGCAGGAAATTTGCAAATGGTTAAAATACTGCTAGAAAAGGGATTTCACCCTAACAGGGAAGACAAGTATGGCAAGAACGCAATGATGATGGCATCAGAGAGAGGAAAATTGGAGATGGTTAAAATACTACTAGAAAACGGAGCTGACCCTAACAAGCAAGACAATGATGGCTGGACAGCGTTTATGATGGCATCAGAGGGAGGAAATATGGAGGTGATTAAAATACTACTAGAAAAGGGAGTTGACCCCAACATAGAGGACAAATATGGCAGGACGGCATTTATGATGGCATCAGGGGGAGGAAATTTAGAGGTGATTAAAATATTATTAGAAAAGGGAGTTGACCCTAACGAGCAAGACGAGTATGACAGGACCCCATTAATGATGGCATCAGAGGGAGGACATTTGGAGGTGGTTAAGATATTACTAGAAAATGGAGCTAATCCTCATAGGCAAGACGAATATGGCATTACTTCGTTAATGATGGCATCAGAGGCAGGACATGTGGAGGTGGTTGAAATATTACTAGACGATGGAGTTGATCCTAACAAGCAAGACGAGAATGGCAAGACTGCGTTTATGATGGCATTAAATAAAGCTAATACTGAATTAGTTAAAATACTTATGGAAAAGGGAATTGACCCTAACAAGCAAGACGAGAATGGCAAGACCGCCTTTATGATGGCATCAGAGAGAAGAAATTTGGAAATGGTTAGAATACTACTAGAAAGGGGAGTTGACCCTCACCAGCAACGCGAATATGGCTTGACCGTGTTAATGATGGCTTCAATGGGAGGAAATTTGGAAGTGGTTAAAATGCTACTGGAAAAGGGCTTTGACCCTAACATGGAAGACCAATATGGCAGGACCGCATTTATGATGGCATCAAAGGGAGGAAGCTTAGAGGTGGTTAAAATACTACTGGAAAAGGGATCTGACCCTCACAAACAAGTCGATTATGCCAGGACTTCATTAATGATGGCATCAGAAAGAGCAAATCTGGAGGTGCTTAAAATATTACTAGAAAAGGGCGTTGACTCTAACAAGCAAGACGATGATGGCAGGACCGTGTTTATGATGGCTTCAAAGGCAGGAAACTTGGACTTGGTTAAAATATCACTAGAAAAGGGAGCTGACCCTCACAAACAAGACAAGTCTGGCATGACCGCGTTAATGATGGCATCAGTGGGAGGAAATTTGGAGGTGTTTAAAATACTACTAGAAATGGGAGCTGATCCTCACAAGCAAGACAAGTGTGGCAGAACCGCCTTTATGTTGGCATTAAAGGGAGGAAATGCAGAGGTGGTTAAAAAACTACTAGAAAAAGGACCTGGCCACAACAAGCAAGACGAGAATGGCAAGTCCGCCATTATTATGGCATCAGAGGGAGGAAATTTGGAGGTGATTAAAATACTACTAGCAAAGGGAGCTGATCCCCACAAGCAAGACAATGAGGGCCGTTCAGCGTTAATGATGGCATCAGATAGAGGAAAATTGGATGTGGTTGGATTATTATTAGAGGAGGGAGTTGATCCTAACGACCAAAACAAGTATGGCAGCACCGCGTTAATGATGGCATCACGGAAAAGAAATTTGGAAGTGGTTAAAAGACTACTAAAAAATGGAGTTGAGCCTAACAAACACGACAACCTTGGCAGGACCGCACTTATGGTGGCTTCAGAGGGAGGACATTTGGAAGTGGTTAGAATACTACTAGAAAAAGGAGCTGACCCTAACAAACAAGACAACAGTGGCAGGACCACACTTATGGCGGCATCAGAGGGAGGACATTTGGATGTGGTTAGTATACTACTAGACTATGAAAGGGAGTTGACCCTGACAAACAAGACAACAGTGGCAGGACCCCATTTATGATGGCATCACATGGAGGACATTTGGAGGTGATTAAAATACTACTAGAAGAAAGAGCTGACCCTAGCAAGCAAGACAGTGATGGCTGGACGGCGTTTATGATGGCATCAGGGAGAAGAAATTTGGAGGTGGTTAAAATCCTACTAGAAAAGACAGTTGATCCTAACAAGGAAGGCATTAATGGCTGGACTGCGTTAATGATAGCATCACGGGAAGGGAATTTGGAGGTTGTTAAAATACTACTAGAAATGGAAGCTGACCCTCACATGCAAGACAAATGGGGAAGGACCGCGTTTATGATAGCATCAGAAGAAGGACATTTGGAGGTGGTTGAAACATTACTAGACGAGGGAGTTGAACCTAGGAAGCAAGACGAGTATGGCATTACGGCGTTAATGATGGCATCAAATAGAGGAAATCTGGAGATGATTAAAATACTACTAGAAAATGGAGCTGACCCTAACATAGTAGACAGATATGGAACGATCGCGTTTTTTTTGTTTCTCCCCCACATGTCTGGCATGTCCTCTCGTCATTGATCCTGGGACCACTACGAGGGACTGACAGCTACTAACAGGAAAAGACAAGACCAGCGCTGTGGACCAAAGGAAAGAGCCAGTCCATTTCACCCAGTTAAGTGAACCATCTGTATTAGTCTTCGTTTGAGGGGTTCGTCGTTCCAGCTCCCCTACTTTTGACAGGCATTATTTTTTCTTTTGTGTTTAGATTAGATATGCGGGTGGTTGGAAGGGATCGAGACTCAGCATACCTCTTTTTGCCAGACTAGCAGATCTAGATGGCGTTTAAAACGGATGGGAGATATGCTTTGCCTTGATATAGTTCTGTAGGGACCTGTTATTCGTATAGATTGTTAGCATTCTATCTTCCTCGTACTTTTAGGAATACGTCTCTCCTGTTCTTTTTCTTACCTTTCTGTACATAGTTTCAGGTTAGTCGGGTCTGTTGTCGTCCGTGTTTTCTGTTAGTCTAGCGTCTTGTTGTAATTTATCGTTCTTTCTGTTAGTCTAGCGTCTTGTTTGTAATGTATTACCTTTTTATACATTCGTTATATAGTATTTATCTTTCTTGGTTACACTTATTTTTTTTATATTTTTTTTGATTCCATACTTCCATTGATTCACGTGTTTTGACACGTTGAGTGATTTTTAGAGGTAACTTGGCTTGGTGAGAGGGAACAGTTATTAAGAATTGACCCTCCTGTGCTGTTGAGTGACTACAATGTTAAGTGACAACTATTATTGAATTGTTGGAATCCGTGCAGTGAGTACACTGCCAGTTCTTGCTAATTATTAATTTATACCGATCTCGTCTTTAAATTGACGGGCTCCCGAGAGGACAGTATTAGGCTGTTTAGGGAGGTGACCTTTTCGTGTAGTGATGAGTAGTGAGTATTGGTTTTATTGTCGGCTGATGCCGCCGCCCGAAGGAGCAATAAATTGTCTCAGGGGAAGAGTCAGTATCAGTGTCGAGGTGATATCAATATAAGAGCTATGTGAATTATATATATTGAGGATACTTTTTTTAGTCGTCTGCGTATGACGTCAACCCGAGTAGAGCAATAATGAGATTGCCTCATGGGATGGATGATATTGGTATTTTTCGATTATTTGAGAGATGTTTGGCAGTGGTAACGAAGTACACTGCGTATTCGTGTTTTGAGAGTTTGGCAGTGGTAATGTAGTACACTGCGTATTCGTGTTTTGAGAGATATTTTGCAGTGGTAACAGAGGACACTGCGTGGTCGCGTTTTGAGATATTTTGCAGTGGTAACAGAGGACTTTAAGAAGTTTTGGAGAAGTGTGGAGTTGTTTTTTATACAACCGATTATGACTATGGTTTTCCGCGTTTCGTGGACCATCTAACGTAATACTAGATATGACAAGTAAGAATAACCGATTATGATTGTGACTCGCCACGTGGGCTAGTTGGAAGAGTTGCCTAAGAACATACCCGATATAGATATTGAATTGAACCGATTATGACTATATACCGAGATGACGGCGCATTAAATTAACTGCTATCGCTTCGTGTCATCTCATCTATACCGGATTGCATATGTTAGGAAGAAATTAAAGCATAACGTTATTGGATTGATTGATAGCTCTTTACTAGTATCGCATTGCGCTAGGTAATTCTTAAATCAAGAGAGGCGCTACACGAAGTTTGAACGAGAACATCAAACTAAATTATCTTAAGGACGCTTTTGTTAGTGTTAATTAGGCTTAACTATGCCAAAATTGGTAGTTGTGATAGACCCAGAAATTTTGTTCTCCTATTTTAGTCTGTCATATGTACTGGGGTTGGATGGGATTAGCACCTCATTCAGAGACCGAGGGATGGTATCACATATTGTTCACCCATTGTGAACACTTTTCACCTACCCCTGTGCTTTCCTTTGATCCAACAGCTATTTTACTGACGTCGACCCGTATTTTGGCCACACCAGACGTTGTTGCCCAGGGTCGAGGACGAGAAGTCATGGCAGACCAGGAGTCCAGATCCACTAATGCCATCGATGCTACTATAGTTATCTTTTCTTGAGTATTATTCTTTGTATGTATGCATTCCTGATGACATTCGCACAGGATCAGTGTTGTACTCTAACATTTTAGAGTTATGATTGTTAATGTCTACGTATTTAGAGGTAAGATTTAATCCTCAGAGAGATATATACTTTTGGACGGAGTCTTAAGATTTTCATGTAGTTTTGTCCATCAAGGATACCCGTCCTGTAGGTTTTTTTTTTCAAATTTTGTAGTATTCTTAGTTATTAGCTAGTTAAGTTCACCTTTCGAGCAATTTCTCTACTCATGCCTTCCCCTTACGATAATAATTTATATCGTTAAAATTGCAAATTTTAACTGGGGTGGGGGATGTGTCATGATTCGAGTGTTATTAAAACTCACGCAGAGCGTGAGTAGTTTTTTTTACCAGGGCCATGAGAAATTGGCTGGTGGCCTTGAACGGTCCTCGCGAATTATAGTTGGTGAGTAAATAAATGTAAAGTTAAACTGTTAGATTCACGCTTGTCGGTTTTAATGTTCGTGATTAATAAGTAATGGAGTAGGGGTGAAACAAGGTGGGGATAGTTGACATTGTTAAGTATGACTAGACAAGTTTTGCACGTTAACTGGCTGGTAGAATAGTGCAGACGTATTACTACAATTAAAATGGTGGGAGGTTTCGGCCAGTGAGATTGCTGAACTAATTGGGCCAGCGGACTAGCACTGCTGGGTAGTTGGATAGTATAAAACATCGTGTAACGTTCAGATTCATTGAATACAGACGAGCAGAAGCATCATGTCGTGAAGTATCTCCGGTTGGCCAGTACCTGAACTGTGTGCTTTGAAGACTAGAAGTCCTTGCTAACGGACTGACTGAGCTCTAGAAAGAAAGGTCTGAGTGGGCTGACCTTTGAAAGCCCACGCTGCGCTATTTTGATGTTCGCGCCTACCAGTAGGCGTGACCAATGGTAATATTGTCACGAGCGGGTGAGCGGAGATCAATAGTTACGAGGATAGGGGGGGGGGAGTAAAGTTAACCCACGGCCCACGGGTAATGAAAAGCGTGCATATTGTGAGTGGGGGGGGGGGTCTGCATGAGGCGAGAGCGCTGTACTACTATCACTGCAAGTTAGAAGGTCCCAGGGGATGGACGTGAGTGAGAACAGTCGGGAGATTGTGACAGTGTTTTCCAGTGATGACTGGTAGGTGAAACGATGATTGATAATTATTATGATTGATGTATTATATTCGTCTATGATCATGATGTAAATAAGTATATGTGAGGAATGTGGAAGTCCTTGATACTGTATATAGCAATGTGCGCCATGAGCGATAGATGTAAGTTAAGTTCATGGATTTGTAGCGAGAGTGAGTAGGGTGTCATACGGTGGAGGTGTTACCGTAAGATGTTTGGTGAGTGAAATGTGAACTATTGTGTGTACGCTTCATGAGTTGTAATGAGGGGTGAAGTTATTAGAAATGGTATGGTATTATACCAATGTAATGTTATTCTTGTAGGTGCCGAGGTCGGGCCGAAGAGCGCCGCCTACGGTGAGCATAGGGCCGAAGGCCACACATAGGCCAGGAGTGACGCTGTCGTGTAGGGCAGTCGCAGCACATGAGTCGTGGCAATCTGGCCACAGACAGGGATGTATATATGATTGTCATGTGCTATTAAGATGTACTACTGTGACATGGATGTATTACTGTGCGAATGAGATACTCATGTGAATTGAATTACTAACGTGCTATGGCCACGTGAGGTGCTAGAGGAAGGCGAAGGTGTTATTGCCATAGGGAGGCGTTATTGAGAGACTGTGGTGCGAAAGAATACTAGAGTGTTATTAAGGCCTTGAGTGGAGAGGCTGAGGCCGAAGTGTCTTTGGAAGTAATTACCGGGTTGTGGACCCCAGGAAGTGTGCTTGAGGGAGAAGGCCGTTGGACGGCAGTTAACTTGAATAATATAATGTATGTATGTAATTGCACTGTTATCCTTATCTTTATGTTTAATAAATGTGTGAGTCTGATGGGTTGTTCTGTTAAGTGTTATACTTGTTCGTTCGTGATTGTTGTCCTGTTATAACTATTGCATCTCCCAGTCTGGGATTTGTGACAAATATATCTTATTTGTTCAAGCATAATAGAAGATCAGAGATAGAGAGAGAACCACAGCCTCATAGGAAGTCTAAGGAAACCCCAGCTGGCACTCGACGACGAGTGGCCTGTGTTATAGAATTATTTCCATAGTATATATATGGCCTTTAGCGTCTTTACAGACGGTCTTAGCAGCTAGAATATTCACTTTCACTTTGACTGACAGCTTCTCTCGTGGCTTATTCTACCAATGTTTGACCCGAGAGTGCGATGGCAGTGATTGCAGGTCAGTCTTTTGGGTTCACTTTGGCGAGTGTTTTCATTCCGCCTCTGTCGTTTTGTCAGGTATGTTTCTTTTGCCTTGAAGTCTATTGCGAGCGTGCCACTGCGCAATTTTTGTCTCCATCTGCTTCGATCATTTGCAAGGTTCTCCCATTCATTGGGGTCGATGTTGAATGCTTTCATCGTGACCTTGCAAGTGTCTTTGAATCGCAGATGTGGCCTACCTCTGGGTCGGTTGCCAGTAGCAAGTTCCCCGTAGAGAATTTGTCTGGGGATGCGATCATTTTCCATACGGTGGAGATGTCCAAGCCACCGCAGTCTTTTTTTGCCTAGGAGAGCCTGAGTTGATAGAATGTTGGCTCGGCTCAGAACTTCGATATTTGAGATCCTGTCTTGCCACTTGATCTTGAGAATTTTGCGTAGGCAGCGCAGGTGGAAGGAGTTGAGGGATCTTTCATGTTTGGAGTAGGTGGTCCATGTCTCTGAGCCATACAGCAGGGTGCTTAGGACGCAAGTTTGGTACACGAGTACCTTTGTTTGAAGTAATATGGCACATTCTGGATGAATTGAATAGTGATTGTGCATATATATATATATAGTCTTTTGCCACTGCTGAATTACCTACAAGCCGAAGTGTGCTTCTGTAGGCTTTGAACGTACTGGGCTCTCCTAACATTCAAGCCCGTATGATTTAGGGAGAGTTTGCCTGGCGACTGGCCAGTGGCGACTCAACTGTCACTTTAAATTGATATCCAGTTCGTATAATATACCCATTTGCTATTGATTGCAGTACATCCTATAAGGAACCATAGTTACATGAATATCATAGATTAAGTTAGTAATTAGAATTTTTGGTTTGAATATATACCTCTATTGTCTTTTGTTTGTTATTATTTATGTAAAATATGGCCTGACCGGCCTGACACATATAGATCCTCTAGTTATTTAATACTTTTCTTGTGTGGTTGTGTCCGAGTGTGAGTTAGCTGCCTCTCGTGCAGTCATAACATCCCCAAGACCCTAACTCTGCTCGTGACAGTATCAAGTGGAGGAAATTTAGAGGTGGTTAAAATACTATTAGAAAATGGAGCTGACCCTAACGAGCAAGACAGTGATGGCAAGACCGTGTTAATGATGGCATCAAATGAAGGAAATTTGGAGGTAGTTAAAATACTACTAGAACATGGAGCTGACCCTGACAAGCAAGACTGCAATGGCAGGAACGCGTTTATGGTGGCATTAAAGGCAGGAAATGTGCAGGTGGTTAAAATGCTACTAGAACATGGAGCTGACCCTGACAAGCAAGACTGCAATGGCAGGACCGCATTTATGATGGCATTAAATTAAGGAAATTTGGAGGTGGTTAAAATACTACTAGACAAGGGAGTTGACGTTAACAAACAAGACAAGAAAGACAAGACCGCATTCATGATGGCATCAAAGATAATAAATTTCAAGGTGTTAAAACTACTAGAAAAGGGATTTGACCCGAACAATAAAGGCAACTATCGCAAGACCGCTTCAAAGCTACTTAGAAACTACTACAAAGCTATAAATCTACTACTACTACAAGAAACTGAATCATACCATGTCCTGTACACGCATCCCATGACCGAGTTAGTCATTGAATCAGTGAAAGGAAATTTCGAGGTGGTTAAAATATTATTAGAAAAGTGATTTAACCCTAACCACCAAAACTATGATGGCAAGACACTGTTAATGATGGCATCTGAGGAAGGAAATTTGGAGCTGGTTAAAATTCTAATAGAAGAGGGAGCTGATCCTCATAAGGAAGACAATGATGGCAGGACCGCATTTATGACGGCTTCAGATAGAGGAAATTTTGAGGTGGTTAAAATACTACTAAAACAGGGAGCTGACCATGACAATCAAGACAAATATGGCATCACCGCCTTTATGATGGCATCAGAGAGAGGAAATTTGGAGATTGTTAAACTACTACTAGAAAAGGGAGTTGACCCTAACAAGCAAGACAATGATGGCAGGACCGCGTTTATGATGGCATCCGAGAGGGGAAATTTGGAGATTTTTAAAATACTACTAGAAAAGGGACTTGACCCTCACAAGCAAGGCAAGTTTGGCACTACCGCATTTTTGATGGCATTAAAGGGAGGAAATGTGGCGGTCGTTAAAATACTACTAGAAAACGGGGTTGACCCTCACAAGCACGTCGGGATTCTCAACTCCTTGATGATGGCATCAGAGAGAGGACATTTGGAGGTGGTTAAAATGCTACTAGAAAAGGGACTTCACCCTAACGAGCAAGACAGTGATGGCATGACCGCATTTATGATGACTTCAAAGTCAGTTAATTTGGAGTTGATTAAAATATTACCAGAAAAGGGAGCTGACCCTAACTAGCCAAACAATGGTGGCAGGACCGCGTTAATGATGGCATCAATGAAAGGAAATTTGGAGGTGGTTAAAATACTACTAGAAAAGGGATTTGACCCTAACGAGCAAGACCAGCATGGCACAATCGCGTTAATGGTGGCATCAATGGAAGGAAATTTGGAAGTGGTTAAAATACCACTAGAAAAGGTAGCCAGCCCTAAGAAGCAAGACCACCATGGCACAACCGCGTTAATGATGGCATCAGAGGGAGGAAATTTGGAAGTGGTTAAAATACTGAAAACGGAGCTGACCCTAACAAGCAAAACAAAAATGGCATTACCGCGTTAATGATGGCACCAGAAAGAGGAAATTTGGAGGTGGTTAAAATGCTACTAGAAAACGGAGTTGACTCTAACAAAGAAGACAATGATGGCAGGACCGCGCTTATGATGGCATCACTGAAAGAAAATTTGGATGTGATTAAAATACTGCTAGAAAACGGAGTTGACCCTCACAAGCACTTCGGGTTTGCCATCGACTTGTTGATGATGGCATCAGAGAGAGGAAATTTGGAAATGAATAAAATGCTTTTAGAAAAGGGAGTTCACCCTAACGAGCAAGACAATGATGGCAGGACCGCATTTATGATGGCTTCAAAGTCAGGAAATTTGGAGGTGATTAAAATATTACTAGAAAAGGGAGCTGACCCTAACAAGCAAGACAATTGGGGCAGGACGGCGTTTATAAGGGCCTCAAAGAGATTAATTTTAGACGTGCTTAAAATACTACTAGAAAAGTGAGCTGACCCTAACGAGCAAAACAAGTATGGCAGCAACGTTTTAATGATAGCATCAGAGGAAGGAAATTTGGAGGTGGTTAAAACATTCCTAGAAAACGGAGCTAACCCTCACAAGCAAAACAATGGTGGCAGGACCGCGTTAATGATGGCATCACTGAAAGGAAATTTGGAAGTGGTTAAAATACTACTAGAAAAGGAAGCCGACCCTAAGGAGCCAGACCAGCATGGCACAACCGCGTTAATGATGGCATCAAAAGGAGGACATTTGGAAGTGGTTAAAATACTTCTATAAAAGGGATCCGACCCTAAGGAGCCAGACCACCATGGCACAACCGCTTTAATGATGACATCAAAAGGAGGAAATTTGGAAGTGGTTAAAATACTGCTAGAAAAGGGAGCCGACCCTCAGGAGCCAGACCACCATGGCACAACCACGTTAATGATGACTTCACTGAAAGGAAATTTGGAAGTGGTTAAAATACTACTAGAAAAGGGAGTTGACCCTAACGAGCAAGATCAGGATGGCACAACCGCGTTAATGATTGCATCAATGGAAGGACATTTGGAAGTGGTTAAAATACTACTAGAAAAGGGAGTTGACCCTAACAAACAAGACCAGCATGGCTGAACCGCGTTAATGATGGCATCAAAGAAAGGACATTTGGAAGTGATTAAAATACTACTAGAAAAAGGAGTTGACAATAACAAACAGGACCAGCATGGCACAACCGCATTCATGATGGCATCAAAGAAAGGACATTTGGAAGTGTTAAAATAATACTAGCAAAGGGATTTGACCCTAACAAACAAGACCAGCATGGCAGAACCGCGTTAATGATGGCATTAAATGGAGGAAATTTGGAAGTGGTTAAAATACTACTAGAAAAGGGAGTTGACCCTAACAAACAAGACCAGCATGGCTGAACCGCGTTAATGATGGCATCAAAGAAAGGACATTTGGAAGTGATTAAAATACTACTAGAAAAAGGAGTTGACAATAACAAACAGGACCAGCATGGCACAACCGCATTCATGATGGCATCAAAGAAAGGACATTTGGAAGTGTTAAAATAATACTAGCAAAGGGATTTGACCATAACAAACAAGACCAGCATGGCAGAACCGCGTTAATGATGGCATCACAGGGAGGAAATTTGGAAGTGCTTAAAATACTGCTTGAAAAGGGAGCTGACCCTACCATGGAAGATGATGATGGCATCACCGAGTTAATGCAGTCATCAAAGAGAGGATACCTGGAGGTGGTTAAAATACAACTTGAAAACCGAGCTGACCCTAACATGGAAGACGGGTGTGGCAGGACCGAATTAATGAAGGCATCAGATGGAGGATTCCTGGAGTTAGTAAAAATTCTTCTAGAAAATGGAGCTAACCCTAACACGCAAGACGAGAATGGCTGGACCGCGTTAATGACGGCATCAAAAAAAGGAAATATTAAGGTGGTTAAAATACTACTAGAAAAGGGAGCTGACCCTAATAAGCAAAACATTTCTGACAGGACAGCCTTGTTGATGGGATCTTTGTCAAATGTTCGTTGTGTAGAGATTGTTAGAATAATACTAGAAAATGGAGCTGACCCTAACAAACAAGACAATGAACGTATGACTGCTTTAATATAATTTATGCTGATAACCCGGACTGTATCTCAGAGTTACTTGAACAGGAAGCTAAGCCAGATCTTTTAGACAAAGAAGGACGCTCAGCGATAGTTCATAAGTTAGGATTACTTTCTAACACAAGCGTTGGTGTCTATTGCAATGTCTCACTCCTAATATCTGTATTGACTGAGAAAGGTGCCAATCCCATCGTTCCCATTCCTTATCGACAGTCGTTATATCAGAAGTTTAAGATGGTTATGGAAAATCCTGATGACACCTTTGAACAAATTTTATTCTTAGATGTGAACAATGGACAGGTAAAGTATGGATAAATTAATCTACACAAAAAATCCCCACTGCAAATAGCCCTGGACCTGGATAGCATACAAGCAGTGAAATATATGTTTGCCTGTTGTTACATTACAAATGAAGATCTAACATGTATTCGTTATGTCATCTCTGAGAACCAAACTCAACTGCCTATGCTACAGATACGGTCAGACGGACTCACAGAGGAAAGCGATGTGATACTGGTGAACTTCCTCCATCAGGCTATGAGCCAGCCCTGGCCACTGGTCAAGTTGGCATTAATAGCCGTGTCATCGGCACTCGGACCCAGTCCTCAGAGAGAAGAACGTATCAAACAGACAGGACTTCCACCCTTACTTTCTAATTTGTCATCAAAAGATTCTAAAACTTTACCTTCAATAATTAAAGTTGAACCTATCGGAAATTCTTCAAGAATCTTTTTTTCATTCTCAAATTCACAATTAAAAGTCAGAATGGTGCGAGGCTCATCCTTACCGTTTGAAAGATAATATTCCTCATCATAGCGTTTTAAAACTGTTGTCTCTCTATATCTAGGAAGTGGAACCAAACTTCCTATAATTCGACCAGAGTTGTAAACTTTTAGTAACATTTTGTTATTTCCTTTAGTTGATACTTTATCACTTCTTAATTGAATATCAACATCCCATTCGTGTTTGGCTGGTATAACTATGAGTTTTCCATCAACATTTATAAGATTCACAGGTTTATCTTTTACTTCACTTATAAATTTAGGAGGTGGTGAATCTACAATTTCATTTCTAACATATATACCTTCTTCATTTAATTTGAAACAATATATAGCATCTTTCTTTCCATTTTTATTAAAACCGTCTACATTTTCTAAATCATCTAGATTGGTTGCATACCTATGAAATGGAATAATAGTTCTTGAGTCTCCTCTGAGCATAAGTCCAAACTTATCCACCATTTTTCAAGAAAAAAATTTATATAGGCTTTCTTAATACAAACTATTAATACTTTCTTGAAAACTTTTTCCTTCTGATAATTCTTTTAGAACAGACAATCACAAATGACCACAAATTACTGTGTTCGGATCTTGTACTTGATTAGTAGAATATTGAATATCTCCTTTTTTCTCTCTAAGATATTTGATTATTTCTAAAGGAGGTTGAATTCCATAACTGTCAAAATAAAAATGTTTGGTCTTCGTCATTATACCAAGCGACCCAATGAGTTCCCCCTTTCTTTCCATCACCTAAGTTCAGTATTCCACATTCTTTTCTTCTCGGTTTTTCAGGTAATTCAGTTCTTAATAATAATAATAATAATATATAAATTTATATAGCGCCAGGACTAAAACATTAAAAGCTCTAGGCGCTGTACACAGTAAAAAATCATAAAAGCACATTCAAATAAACTTACACACACACAGACAAACTAGTTTTATACATCCATAGCAAGCTATAAAATTCAGTTTTTAAAAAGAAATGTTTTTAACCTGTTTTTAAATATGTTTAGAGAGGCAGAATTTCGAACCTCTTGTGGTAAAGAATTCCACACACACGGACCAAAACAACTAAAAGCTCTATCTCCATAATTTGATGTTTTACACCTGGGAACAACCAGTTTGTTTTCTGTAGTAGATCTTAAAAATCTATCAGACTCATGTTTTTTCAAAAGTTCCGAAAGATAGGAGGGAGCTGAACCTTCAAGACATTTGTAAACCAAAACTGCAGCTTTAAATTTTATTCTGTTTTCAACAGTAAGCCAGTGAAGTTGGTCAATAAGGCTTGAGGCAGATTCTCTTTTTGATTTTCTAAAAATCAGTCTAGCTGCATTATTCTGAATTATCTGAAGGCGTTTTATTTTGTTGCTCGGAATTCCAAAGAGCAGAGAGTTACAATAATCAAGCTTTGAAAACATAAGTGAAGTGATAAGTATTCGAGTTGCCTCTTGGGATATGAATGGACGAATAGAGCTGATGTTTTTTAATTGAAACATTAATGATCGACATAATGAACTTATTTGATTTTCCATGCTGAGATCTGATTCTAAAATTTTGCCTAAGTTTTTAACTTTATTCACGTTTGCTACAGTGCTTTCACCAAGATTTAATTTTACATTTTTAATTGCAGTAATTTGTCTTTTCTTTCCAATAATCATAACTTCTGTTTTGTCTTCATTTAGCTTTAGTTTGTTTTGGTTCATCCATTCTTTTGTGTCCATAATACACTTTTCACTATCTTTTATAACATTGTCAACATGACCTAAAGTCGTACCAGGGTGATATAGTTTGACATCATCAGAATACTGATGGTAATAAAAACCATGATCTTTAAAAATATTAGACAGGGGCCCAATGTACATAATAAAGAGAGTAGGACCTAAAACTGAGCCTTGTGGAACACCATATGGCAGTATGTATTCTTTTGATTTTATGTTATCTGTTACAACAATTTGTTTTTGGTCACATAGATAGGACCTGAACCATTTCAGAGCTATACCAGAGATCCCATAGGTTGCTTCTAATCTGCAAAGAATAATTTCATGATCTATAGTGTCGAAGGCAGCTGATAGATCAAGAATGTTTAAACACGAAACCAAGCCCTTGTCCAGTAATCCAAACAAATCATTAACAATCCTCAATAAAGCAGTTTCAGTGCTACAATTTGCACGATATGCTGACTGGAATGATTCACAGAGAGCGTTATTGTTTAGATGACCAAGTAGTTGTTTTAAAATTACTTTCTCTAAAATCTTTGATAAAAATTGAAGATTAGATACTGGTCTATAGTTTTTCAAGTTTTCAGAGTCAAGATTAACTTTCTTAAGCAAAGGTTTAACGAGTGCAACTTTATAGGTCTCTGGCACAGCACCTGTACATAAAGAAGTGTTAATAATTTTTGTGATGGATGGTAAAAGATCAGGTAAGCATTTTTTTAACAAGTCTGTGGGCATGGGATCTAGTTCACATTGCTTAGTAGCAGCAGAACAAATTATGTCATTGATTTCATCATTGGTAACTTCACTGAAACAAGAAAGATTATTCCCAACAAATACAGAATTTTCACTAGTTATATCACAACTACTTAAATTGTCTCTAATTTTTTCTATTTTGTCCATGAAGAAGTCCCCAAATGCATTAGGCAGATGTTCCTTTTCTATTGAAGTTGGCAGGTTGATCCTTTTCTGTTTGCCCAACAAATCATTGGACAAATTGAAAAATTGTTTTGAATTTTGAATTTCACCAAACCTTGAGTTGTAATAGTCACATTTAGCTTTTCGAATGGTGTCATTCACACGTTTCTTATGGTGAATGTATATTTCTTTGTCAATTTGTAACTTTGTTTTCTTCCATTTCCTTTCTGCTCGTCGCCTGGCCTGTTTTGCTGCTTTTGTTTCCAACGTGAACCATGGTGATGGTGCCCTGTCGGTCACAGTCCTTGATGTTTCCGGAGCATGACTGTTTAAGACGCTTTGGATTTTTTCTGTCAGAACTTCAGCATTGATGTCTTCTGAGTCAGCCAACGTTGTTCTCAAATCTAATTTGAAATTTTCTAAGTTAATTTTCTTCACGTCTCTGCATTTTACATTCTTTTTCTTTGGCAAGGGTTTCTTGTAAGGAATGTCGAAATATAGAAAATGGTGGTCAGATATTAGTTTGTTGGTATTTACCACCGCTGATGCAAAAGTAAATTTGGACGAAGTAACAATCCAATCAAGAATATGGCCAAATTTGTGTGTGCTGGACTCAACATGTTGTGTCATTTGATGTTCATGAAATAAACGTTTCATAAAATTTACATCAGCGGATGTTTTGGAGTCGTAATGCAAGTTAAAATCACCCATGAAGACAAGTTCCTGCTTTTCGATGTTGTTTAAAATCAAAATTTCTTCAAATTGTGTAAAAAAATCTGATGTTTTGAGATTGTTTTTCTTGTTAGGTGGTGGTCTATATAGCAGGACAAATTTTATTTTCTTGTGAGGTAATGACAAAGTCATAATCGCAGACTCAAATGAAGTAACAGTATCAGGATTCTCACCAAAGTTCAAGGCCGAAGAGAGAGTATTTTTGTAGACAATACCAATGCCACCTCCATTTTTGTTCTTTCTAGGAAATGATTTATAAGAATAACTCGGTGGAGTGAGTTTAGAAATTACATGCTCATGACCGTGTTCATGGATCCAGGTTTCTGTGATAATCATGATGTCAATGTCATAGTCACCAATGATGCCACACAAGTCTGTTGTCTTATTACATGCTGACTGTGCATTAGTATACCCAATACGAATGTTTTTTCCACAGGTCACATCTCTAAATTTGTTTCTTGTGTCAATTGGAATCAAGTTGTTTTTATTTATTCCACTTTGATGGAAGCCTTTAACTGTATTGTTTATTTTTCTCTCACTCAGTACAGATTTTATTCTTCTTCTGGTCCCACCTCTTGCTCCCCTCTTTCTGTGTTTCTGTTTACAGATGTGTAGATTTTTCAGTAGTTGGAAAACCTGCTTGGGCAGTTTGTTGATGTTGTTGTTATTTCTACACTGGAGCAATTGTTCTCTTGTGTAAACAAAGCTGGTCATATTTACACTAGTGTGTTCACAATAGTCTGACTCTCTACTGTCAGTAACTGGGTCACTCATGTTGTTATGCTGAGTGTTGGTGTTAAAATCAGCACAGTGAAGCCTAAAAGTGGCCACAATATAAGATAAAACATAGAATAAAATCACTTCATGTTGAAACATCTTGAAATAAATTAGATCCTCAGAATCACTGAAACAAGAGGAACTCTTTGGTGCAAACTTCAAAGTCTAATAAATATAAAATCCTTCTAAAAATTTGAAAAAACAGTGGAGCTGAAATCCTGCTGCCTGTGGCGCTGAACACAACTCACAGTTAAAAACACACCTCTAAAATTAGGAATTTTTAAATTCTTAACAGCTTTTAAAATATCGAAATTGGATAGTGCCATTTTAAATGATCAAATTTCTCTAGTATGATATCTTATGACGACAGTTTCTCCTCTTAAATTTAAAGGTTTATTATTTTGATCTGTAATTTTAACCTCTAAGTTATTTATCGTTTTCACAGCTATCGGCAGAAAAACAAGATTTTTTGGTTTTTCAACTATTTTATATCCCGGAGATATATCTGGGAAAAAAGAATAAATAACAGGAACGGGTGTACCATTAACTATACTTCCGTTTATGATATTCAAATGAACTAGAATACTATTAACGCTAAGAATGTTTACAATGTTTTCAGATTCATGAGTTCCCGATTAACTTATTCCGGAACAGGATTTCTTTCTCCAGATTCAAATGCTTTATTAAAGAGATTATCATTATTAATGGCCAGTAAAGAAGCAGGAAATACAGGTGTTGTAAATGAAATTGTAAGTATTATAGATGAATTATATAGACAAAAAATTATTGACACTAACGAGTATAAAAAACTACAGTTAAAAATTGCTGTATAAAATCGACAATGTTGGTGATAAATAAAGATCGCAAAGGAAAATGTGTTTATGGAGGATATTATATTTTGACAAATAAATATTCCGGATCAGGTTTTTTTGATTCGATAATTTCAGCTGTTACTAGCAAAGTTGCAAAAGCAGTTGTATCAAATATTGCAAAAAAAACTGCATCTGACTTAGGACAAAAAGCTGTTAATAAATTTATAATTGATAAAGTTTTTAAACCAAAAAATGTAAATAAAGTTCCATCTGGTAAAACGCATTTAACACCTGAATCAAAACAAATATTGGACAATTTATTAGGAAGGGGAATTAAACGTATAAAACTTTTCATTCCAGCATGTGTGAATCAATCAACAGAATTTTCTGCATCTGAGATTCTCAAACTCTGGGAGTCTAAAACTCGGGGGTTTATGATGAGAGAGTTTTAGGGGATTGGGAGTTTATGTTTTATTTTTTTGAAAAAGCTTATGTGTTTATGTTTTAATAAAGGTTGAATTTTTTTAAAAAATTTTTTAAGGTTGATTTTTTTTATATTTTAAAAGGTGGTCTAGAAAGGTCCATTCCTACACTACTCACCTCTTGCCTTAAGCCTTAGTTAAGTCAAAAAAGAAAAAAAAAAAAGCTTAGGGCAGCTTGGAGCTCATGTCCTCATTCACGACTGTTTCAAACTATCAAACCCTATCAGAAGTTTTGCTCACGTTGCAAAAGAAAATATGTCACTGGTAGAAAGGTTCTCAATGCATCTATATAATTATTTAGCTGAGTTAATAAATTACCATCGCAAAGCACTTTTCGCTAGATATCTGAGTTAACGATGGAATATCGCCAATTTTGCATACTTACTTTGGTTTACTTTGGTGTAGAACCAGCCTCCTCGCACTCGGGACACACTCATATGTGCTCAGCTCACATTGAACAAATCAGATGTTTAGCATTTCAAGTTTGGTATGTTTATTTTGAGATCGCCCCTTTTCAGCGGAAATCCACAAGACAGGCGGACCAAAAAGAGGTGGCTTAATGTAAAAGGTCGCCCTATCCCGTTCTGAACACCTCAACTGGACATGTTAAAATGTTGTCAAGAACTAATGAATGAAGTGAGACTAACGGGAAGGATGCAAACACTCTTACAGCTGTATAGTAGACTGACTTAGCCTGAAAAAACCACTAAAACCTGCACTTCTGATTAGACAAGAACTACTTGGCATAGCAATACCTTATACCAAACCAAAACATTTTACGGTAGGACACAAGTTGTGGCTGCATTATTTGACCCTAATTTGCATAAATTAAAAATGGCTGCCACAAAAAACAATGAAAACCATAACATGTTATATTTTTCTATCTAAAAAGGCTACACATATAATTTTGATATCCTTACTATGGTTTTCAATGGTGGACAATTCAATGCAATGGAAAGAATTGCCATAAAATCATACATTTTTTACTAAAAATTCAAATAACAACCTGATAACCCCAAATTGACTGTCGTATAAAATAAGATAAGTAAAAAAAAGTAAACAAACAAAACAAAAAATGTAATTTAATGTTTCCAGAATACATGTACTTAAATGTTTAGTGTGCTAAAAAGAATAAAATGTAGTAATCATAAATAACACTAAATTAAATTGGAATTTACATAAATCAAAGTGCGTTTGGCATACCGGTATGACTCGTAAAATTTAAAAAAATGCATAGGGTATAATCAGCATCTTCTTTTGTATCGCAACTCGTACAATGAATGAAAGAAATAACAGCTCATAGTATTCAAATATCTCCTTTGCACAAACTGAAAATATTGTAATAACAGTGGAATGACATGATAAAACTGCAAGAGATACAAATGGAAGGCATATATATTAGAACTAAAAAAATTCTGTAAACTTAAGTACACTAATAGTCTTTAACTACTATGTTACCTTAGTTCATGTCAGCAGAACAGTCTGTAGCCGCTAAGACATGGGTAGTAATTACTCACTTAAGAATTATGCATTAAATATTCTGTTGGTTATTCTTATTTTACACAACTGTGTCTTCAATAACACATAATTTGCTATGTACGATTTACTTAACTGGATTGTAACAAGTCCCCCGACAAGCACACAATGTGCTGCATTTTACCTTGGCTGCACAACATTGACAAGGTGGTTTGCAAATCTTCTTGCAATGGCAAGTAACAAGAGTTTTGAGTTTTGGAAATCATTAGTTTGGTTAACCATAGAGGCTGCCATCTATTGGTATTACTTTCCTTCATCCAACCCCATTTGAAGGATCAGGCATAGCAGGGCAATTGATCGAAGTTTGTCCCCATATATGACCTGCTTGATATGCAGCCCGAAGAGTTTGCTGAAAGAGGGCATCTTTGATGGGGGGGGGGGGGGGGGCATATGTTATGTTTAAAGTCTTTGTCTTTGTAAATGAAAAGTTCAAGGCGAGTAGCATTGACAGATGTGATCTCTGAGGAATTGTTGTAGAGTCGTACAACAAATGCCTCTATGTAGGACATGATATCATTATCAATCCATTGTGGAAATGTTGGTAAATGGAGCAGGGCTGGAGTTAGGTCTGGAAATTCTTGCCACACATTCCAAGCTGTTTTCTTCCGCTTCTCGTAAAATGCTGAAGTGGTGTCGAACCCTGTCAGGGAGTGAAATGCTAACAAAGCTCGAGACTTTGCTGGGCCCAGGTGTTGTGCAATAAGGTGAGCAGGAATGTACTTGTGCGCCTTACCAGATCCAAAGGAAATCCACAACTCATCAAGACAGAGATCTTGAACACATGAGACAGTAATAACCACAACACCACTGTCACTGGAACGAATTAGGATCAATTTGAAATCGTGAAGCGTGGCATCAGCAACATGGATGAAAATGCGGTTATCTGCTTCTTCGTGTGTACAGGGAGCAAGCTCTTGTGATGTTGATCTGACCGGAGAACTGAGCACATTTTCTCCAAATGTAGAAACTGTTTCTTTGCCTTCTACACATATGTTCTGGATTTGTTCTGCTAATATAGAAAACAACTCTGTTTTGTTTGCATCAACGCGCAAAAAAGTCTGCCAGTTTCCTGGCATTCTGGAAGATAATGTCACACGTCGCCGAACACCTTCACCTCGTCTTTGCCGAGTACTAAACTTCAGGCTGTAAGGTTTGTATATGTCCCATACAACATCCAGTCGAGAAACATTTTGAAGGCAATAAAAAATGTAAGGTACAAAAACATGGTCAGCACATTCCTTGAATGTTGACACAAGGCCTGGCCTTAATAACTGTACAACAAAAGCTCCATCGAGAATCATAACATCAGCGGTGGAAATCGACGCTGAAAATTCTACCTCTGATTCCAAGCATTTTATGATTTCCGATTTGGTTCCTTTGTGCATCTGGCCTGCTGAAGAAAGGCTTGGTGGAATTTCACTATTCTCGTGAGAAAAGATGTCCTCATCAATTTCCCTTCCTGCATGTCCTGAAAGCATCATGTGCACTACTTGATAGTAGGGGGGCCAACTTGCTCTATCTCTTCAAATTAGCGTTGAACCTTGCACTAAACAAATATACTCTTGTTTGTTGTATTTTCATTTAAAGTGATCCCCAGGGCGTAAGAAACTGCCGGATATATTTGGCTAAACGGTGGCATTACGTATGTAGACGCGATTTTGTCCCCAATTCTATTTAGATAATATAGCTCAATTTTAACGGGCGTAAGAAAATATTCACTACTTTCCCAGTTTTCTACCAAAAGCTTTGATACTCTACACACTTACTCTCAGATAGACAGGTCAGGAATTGAAAGCTTCAAATGTATTATTTGTTCATTATTCTGCATATCATGGGTCAAGAACTCTGTACACATAAAAAAATCTGAAAATTTCGAATAAATCATTTCGGATCCATGTTTATAGTGACTAATATGGTTCTGTATAAATGTTTTTACCACAGATGTCTTAGAAGGATGCTGGAAACATTTTTTAATTTGCTAATTGTAACATTAATCCCCCAAAAATATAAATTTAGAATTTTTTCAAACGTCCTAACATTTTTTGCATACAAGAATCATAGCACTCATTTCTCCTGCTCTGCCATTCTGAGTACTAAGAACAACCAATACCAATGTAATAAATTTCTTAGTTTTACTAATCTGTTACCGAAAAATTTCCTTTTGGATCCTCTCTGTGCTATTGTTACCTCTTAACAACAAATTGTTCTCAAATTGACGCAATATAGTTCGAGTGTGGCTTCTATGTAAGGCTATCTGAGCCTAGCGATTGGACGTATGGAACATTTTATTGCTGAATTAGGTCGTCAGATAGTTACTGATCTCGGTTCCATTTGATGCCAAATGATGCCAGTCGAGTTTTTTTTTTTTATGAGAGGCCAAAATGTTTCGCTATCATCAGTAACAAGGCCTTCGTAAGCACCGATCCTAGGTACCCACGGTACTGCAACACTGGCGATCCTTTGATGTTCTATCTTGTGACGTCACAATATCGATGCCGAATATCGATGATCCTGCACCCGATACTGTTCGATCTTGGGAAATATTGAATGAGGTACAATTCCAGCTGAAAGGAGGGCGGTAAATTAACTAACCAACCTGCGGCGAGCTGGGCACTGAGATCAGTCGCCGAAGACATCTTGAGATCAGTATTCACTACCAAATTCACTAAATTTTTAATTCGCAAGATGGTGGACCCAAGACATGCGTGAACAGGAAACTGTGAAGTCAACGAACGACGCAATCGTGGACAAATGGTTTCGCAGTGACTGTCCATCATGACTTTTTTTGTAATGGCAGAAAAGGGGGGGGGGGGCTTTTCATTTGATTGCTGCCATATTTTTTCGCAGAAGATCACAACAGCTGCGTACACCGCAGACTGTATTACCTGCCTTTCGTACAGGGCTTCATCCTGTCCTTGTTAAGAGGTTTATTTCCAGTAGACATGCTGTGCATCGCAAATTGGTGTGTGGCATAGCATTTGGTCAGATCTTTTCACTGAAACGACCTAAATGCCCCCACCCCCTCCTTCCCTCCCCGTTTCCCAAGGCTTCAGCAGAAAACTGATAAACCTATCGGTGGCCAAGTTATGTAACCACATATGAAACTGCATAAGTGCAAGGGACATAATAAAACAAGGGGGAGAAAACAAATTTTTTCAAATGCATTGCTTATCTTCTTACGTTTTTAATTGCAAATATTTGAAAGATTGTACCTTTCCTTCATCGGTAGAACAAAAAAAAAAAATGAATTTTTTGCATAGAGTGTGTAGAATATTGGGCAAAAGAGAGTTATCATCTGAAGTTGTGAGAATACATTATTGTGCGATTCACGGTAGGGCCAGGGATACACCTTCCACTCTTGAGCTAAATATTGAACCTGAATTCAACTGTGCACGCATTTGTAACCTAACAGAGACTTTGTTCCCATTACAACTCACTCACTGTCGTCATCTCTGTTTGGTCAAATGGTGGAAATGCAATCTATCAGCAAGCCAGTGTTGAAACAAAGTGTGTAAGATTTCTACTGAAAATTTCACCATGGGGTTTCAGATGTAGACATCCTTGTTGCCTGTGGACCCATGCCACGGCAAGTGTCCCCAAGCAAAGTGTCTGACTTTATCACTTCAGCGGTGAAGGGACTTATCCTTCGTGATGAAAATGCTCGTATTCTGTATATGGTTTTCAACCAGTGTTTCAAACTAAGTAGAAAGTCCTGCATACCCTCCCCCCTCCCCCACCCCATCCAGAGAGGACTCAATTGTCTTTTTTATTAACACTACGAAGAGCCGTCGCATCCCCAGCAGACCCTTGTTCTCACCGTCGTTACGTACGAAGAACAAACCAGACGGATGACTATCAGCCAGGTGAGGTCTCTGTAGCATTCAGTTAATACACATCGCATTGTCATAGGCCCAGACCCACAACCATTACAATTGGGAGGCGGAATTCAGCACACATCTATAAATCACGAGAAAGCTGGTGTTATTGTGGTATATCACATGATTCAGGAAATCAGTGATGGGCATCATAACATTAAAGTCAACTCAGACGGCAAAGACGTACTGCCATATCTCGCTACCACCCTGCACGTAGAAATTCATAGAAGTCTGGTCAATATAATATCTTTCATGAAAGTATTATTGCCAACTAGTAATGTCATGTCCGTTAATATTGTTTGTCAGGATCCCCAAAGCCACCATGCTGAACATCTTGGCAATCCATGTCCTCACTGGGCGGGACACTGTTTTCTAGTTTGCTGTCACTGGAAACACTACAGTTCTTACCAAGTTAAAAATGTAATGTTCTCTGTTTTCCAAGAGTTGGGAACACGTATTAAACAGAGGAAGAAATCATAGAATTCTGCTTCACTTCATAGCTTCGCTGCATCATCGGGCGCCGGGGACATTCTTGAGGAAAATGCATCTTTTCAGCACGAAAATTGCAGCCGAGAGGTATGTCACAATAAAGCTCTTCAGCTTTTCACCATCTATGAACAGAGTCAGACACGATGTCTGGACGCTCAGCATCAGGTGTTACCGTGGAAAGTTGTCGGTGGCTCATTTCCAAACTTCAACCCTCTGCACTGTGACGGCATGGTCTGTGGAGATGCACCTGAGAGCGCCCAAAAGGCTCTTAACCTGTTTAGCTGCAGTTGCAGAACGAACTGCAGCACAAGCTGATGTACTGTCCTGTATTCAGTTGTGGAAACGAAAGGAGACAACCTCTATAGCAATACTGTTAGGGATGTGGCAACTGAGACGAATCCACCTGAAGACCACTAAAAACCAGTTTCCTACCTCATCGGTGAATTGGGTGTGACTCACCTAAAAATGAGAATTCTCCCATTGAAGTTACTATGGTTGAAGTAATGGGGCATTGGTGAAACAGTGATAACATGAAAGAATATCATTAACGACCTGAATTACACATCTATTGATACGGTGGCGATCAGTTTGTAGGTGTCTCTGGAGACTAAATTAATGCATCTGCATCACCCCTCACCCATTCAACAATGGTTTTGTTCGAATTAAGATTAAACAATTGGCACCACGTGTGTGTCTATTTTTATAAATTATGCTTCTCTTTGTTTTTACAAACTCGATTATTTCCAACTGTAAAAAAAAAAAAAACAACCCACTGTGGAAGTTGTTCTCAATTGTAATGTGAAGGACACCGGACCTTTTCAGTGGCGGCTATCTTGGAGTTCGTCATTTATTGAAAAACGTTCAAATTCTCACATGTGGCATCGATCGGATCTAGAGCCGGAATTTAATTTTCATTCAAAACCAGGAGGGAACTTTCAATATACACCCCGTTACGAAACAGGGTATACTTAGGCCACGCTAAGACTGATAGTTTGTGGGAGGTTGTGTGCAGATCGCACTGGACAGCACCTAGGGGTTTGTTATTTGACTTGTTTCTCAAGCACTAACACATTGTTTCCACAGCACATTCCGATATAATTCAAAATGAATGAACCTGGCTTGAACTGCAGTAATGAAACAATTAATTCTTGCTAACAATATTGTATACATATCTCAGCCTCAACAACAGTCGTAACGTACTATTACTAACATTTCTAAATATGTGAAGCAGTTCAGAGCGTATCCTGCAAATATACGTATTACTGTAACTGCTATTATTATTAATTTGATCTTCAAAGTGTTGCATTATGTTTTTCATAAACTTCTGTGGGTACTTGTCTATGATAATAGGCAGTAAAGTTCAACCTTAGCCACCCGGTATATTTTATACGATTTTTTAAAATATTGGACTCGCAATGTTTAGCGATATAAGGGGTATAGTTTTGATTTTGTCCAATAGATTTCTTGTAATAAACACAAATCAGTACGAATAACGTTCATGTGGTAGGAAATTGAATTCTTTTTAATTTGATGTATATTAAGTATGGGTATCTCTTTAATATTTAGCTTGGTACAATTTTATTACTGTCATTTTGGCTGAAAAGAGCGCAAAATCTGTAACGTTACCTAAGGGATGTTTTTGACGAATTTCTTAGCGTTGTCACCTTTTATCTCATTATATCCGGCATTTTCAGTAGCCCAGAGTGGTTCTCCTAACATTTATAGCAAAATCAGGAGTATATATTTTTGTGCAAGGTTTCCGGCCATTTGACGGCTTGGCACCCCCTACAATGAGGTCTTTTTTCTTTGAGAGATGCAATGTCAGACTTTTCTTTGCTTCGTGGAAATTTTGTTGAAAACAGTGGCAATTTGTTGAGAAGTGAATCTTTGCTGACCATGGAATTGAAGCCGTTTGTATTCGCTGTGAAAAAAAAAATTCTTCTTGCTTCCAGTTCCAGTGATAGACATCACTGTGCTTACAATATTGTGGCCCATGTCTTGAGATGTTTCTAGTGAGACCAGATCACCGGTATCTTCTAAAAAAGGATTGCCTAATTCAGAAAATGCATTGATCAACGAGTTTTGTGTCTTCTTTGAACGTTTCTTGGATTTTTTTTGTACTGCTCATGATGTTTGTTTTTTAAGGACGGTGGAATCTGCTCAAATTCTTCTGTTATTCGTGCGAGCTCGGGTCCTGCAATCATAAATCTTCTGAGAGCTTCAGGGTCTTCAGTGAGTCCATTAACACCACCATCACCTTTTGCTGTGCAAATGAGCTGCTCATGCATTTAGTCAAGAGCGAGACAGGAGAAAGATCGTTCTGTCTTCTGCCCAACAAATCCCCCCCTCCTCCCCCACAAACTCTATGTAGATCTGTGCATTTTTGGTATATCAGACCTTATAATGAATTCAGCACCTTTTTAAACCAATACATAGACACCTTATTTGCATTTACACCATATTTTAACTAGAAGTTATACTTCTTTCTACTTGGTGGTACTTCTCCGTGGTTGCCATTTTAATTTATGCAAATTTGGGTCAAATTATGTAGCCACAACTTGTGTCCTACCCTAAAATTTCTTAGATTGGTGCAGGCTACTTGTGTGCCAAAAGGCACCTTTCTAATCAGAAGTGCAGGCAATGTTGCCTATTATATAGTAAGTCAGCCCAATAGTAGGAATATCTCACTGCACAGAACCATGCTTGTCACGAGCAGCGTTAAGGTCTTGGGGATCTAATGACTGCACGAGAGGCAGTTAACTCACACTCGGACACAAACACACAAGAAATTATTAAATAACAAGAATATATGTTTGTCAGGCCGGCCGGGCTATAATATTACATAAAATAATATTCTGAAACAATTCACAATAGAGGTATATTCAAAGCAAAAATTCCAATTACTACCTTAACCTAACATATTTATGCAACTATGTTCCCTATCAAATGTACTGCAATCAATAGCCAAATGGTATATTATAAGTAACAAGATATCAATCTATAGTAGCAGTTGAGTCGCCACTGGCCAGTCGCCAGGCAAACTCTCCAGAAATAATATGGGTTCCCAAGGTACACTGAATACTAGGAGAGCCCAGTACGTTCAAAGCCTACAGAAGCACGATTTCGGCTTGTAGGTATTAAGCAGTTTGTACATATAATTCTATACAGGTAATCACTCTAATATTCATATCAATTATCAGTGGGCTCGTGCCGTAATGAGTCACAAGCTAACAATACGCTCGTTCGACGAGTCCAAGCTGTGGTTTTCTCTGGCTTCCTATGAGGCTGTGGGTTTTCTCTCTATCTCTGAACTTCTATCATACCTAATGAATAGGATCGGTTACCGTTGGTCACGCCTAGCTGGTAGGCGCGAACATCAGAAGAGCGCAGCGTGGACTCTTAAGGTCAGTCCACTCAGACCTTTCTTTCTACTCAGTCAGTCCGATGGCAATGGACTTTTAGTCTTCGGGCCACACAGTTCAGGTACTGGCCAGCCGGAGATACTTCACGAAACGATGCTTCTCTCGTCTGTATTCAATGAATTTCAAAGTTACACGATGTTTTATACTATCCAACCACCCAACAGGGCCAGTCCGCTGGCAAAATTAGTTCAGCAATCTCATTGGCCGAAACCCCCACCATTTTGAATGTAGGAATACGTCTGCACTATTCCACCAGCCAGTTAACGTGCAAAAACTTGTCTAGTCATACTTAACAATGTCAACTATCCCCACCTTGTCTCACCCCTACTCCATTACTTCTAATCACTAACACCAAAATCCACAAGCGTGAATGTAACAGTTTAACTTTGCAATTCCTTACTCACAAACAATAATTCGCGGGGACCGTTCAAGGCCACCAGCCAATTTCTCATGGCCCTGCCAAATAAACAACTCACGCCCCGCGTGAATTTTAATAACACTAGACGCATGACAATGCTACTACGAAAACAAATTATGTCTCCGATAACCACTAAACCATTAAAGCCGTTAGACCCAAAGTTAGCATGTCATCTCGAAAATAAATAAATAAATAAATCGAACTCTCGGGAGACTGAGACTACAGTAGACTTTCAGAGGCAAAGAACTCATACAAACCAAATACGGTTTCGGCCCTTGGCACCTTTGTGGTCTATGGGGAGCGGGCAATATCGCGACTTAACTTGTCTTTCGTGTTTCTGCGTATGTGTGTGTGTGGTAATGAGGCTCCGGCTGGGTGTGAACCAAGGAGGTTATAAATAGCACCGGAGTGAGAGGTTCTACTGCCGCGGTACAGTCTCGCTGTGCCGATTAGATGGCTGTGGGCGCCATGCCCATGAGGGCAAATGAGGCGTCTCGATCTCGATAGTGTGCAAAATCCAAGAGGTCAGGTAAAAGTAAGAGGGCATTATGGTAAGTAGTCATGACTTTACAGGTAGTATTATTATTACTATAATTTTAAAAACAACTCTTTCAGTTGACGCTTACTATAGTTAGACCTGATGTATTCGCCTGATAAAAATAGCTTAGTTGCTTGGTTGTTGTTTTTAGCACAACAATTGCAAATGGGAAGGGCCCATTTAGTAAGCAGATAGGGAGACACAGAAAATAATCAATTACAGTGACATGTATCCAGTTTTCAATTCTTAGATACATGTAGTCTTTTTCTTCACCTATTGGACTGAACAATAAACTCTACTAAGAAGTAGCAAATAACAGGCCTGGCCACACTGAACCAGGGTATAAACATAGTTCACATTTTGTTGTAAAGTACAAGCCCAGACCACAAGATGGTATATGGACAGTAATGCCGTCTACCAAAAATCGACACAGATGAAACAATAAGAAATAATTAAGAATTTAAACAGAGAGTCAACAAATCAGTAAACAGATCAACAAATCACTAATCAACCAATCTATCTGTCAATCAACAGCTCAATCAGTCAATCATCTACACCTGATCAGTTAATTAGCAAATCGACCAGTCATTCCAACAGCATATAAACAATCACAACAAATGTATAGATCTTGAGGAGTCAGAAGGTAGGAAGTGAAGCAGAGAGGAAATAATACGAAGAAGAGAAATGGTAGTTGCAATAATTATTGCTCTTACATGAACATTCTTCTATGTACATATTACAGATTCTCCCAGCTCACATTACTGACGTAAAAATATCACCGTCTTGGTCAGTTTAAGCCGGCGAGAGCCCATGTCTTTCCTGACATATCGTTCATTTAAGACTTTTTCATTGAAATGGGAAGCTGAAAGAGATTTGTTTAAAGCTCCCAGTAAATCCCAAGCAACTATAAAATATGGTGGATATAATAATAATGTTGCATGGTGACAAATCAATTCAAACATAGCTCCTATACGATCCATGCACTTAAATATAAGTATAAAGGAGCAGATATAATTATAACATGAACAGGCGACAACAGCAACACGCATATATATACATTATAGTCTTTTCCACCCTACTCTACCCCCCCCCCTCTACCCCTTCCACCCCGATCGGCCAGACTTTCATGATGGACTTGTTACCTGGTGACGACAGCTTGATCTTATTTTGCTCTCTAACTCTCTCTCTCTCTCTCTCTCTGTCTCTCTCTCTCTCTCTGTCTCTCTCTCTCTCTCTCTCTCTCTCTCTCTCTCTCTCTCTGTCTCTCTCTCTTTCTCTCTCCCTTTCTTCTGTCGCCCTCGCTCTTACCATTCATTTCCTTTCTAATGGTTCGGTATTAATCGTCATCTATCTAAAAATCACACAACATAACTTGTAACGTTTGTAACTGTTGATCTGTGGAATACATGGTGTCATTGGGGCATTCCTAGAGCTTAGACCCACCTCACGGGATTGGGCTACTCAACTATCTCGGTAAGGCCGAAAAACGTGTTAGAATTAGAAGGGGCTTCATGATTCCTGTGAAGAAACTTGTAAAGTCAAGTTGTTTCTTCAAGTTCTAAATAATTTAGTAAATTCTTATCTAAAGTAGACGAGAACATTACTTACCTATGAAAACTACGTTCAATGCTTGCATTCCAATGGGTTTTACAACCGAAAACCATACATGTATTCACCATTATTCCGTCAGTCCTCATGTATTGTTTCCATGATACAAAAGAAATCAACGGACCGCTTGCCCTCATGGGCATGGACGCTGACGCATTCAATTAATCAAGGGTTCGCGGGCCAGGCTCTCACTCCAGTGCTATTTATAACCTCCTTGGTGTGAACCCATCTCGACAGTGACCATGCTCATTATTCTTTGGCGTGTGCATTTGTAAGAGACGGGGTGCACAATACTGCCGTGCTCCGACAAAACACATTTTTTTCGAAAACCATACTTTTGAGATATTCGCGATTTACTGTTTTTATTTATATCTTTAAAACTAAATGTGTAATTATTTTTTCATTCACATAATATAAAAGAGGGTGTCAATCTACATGTATTTGGAGATTTTCAGCAATTTATTTGCTCAAATAATAAAATTATAGCAATTTATGTGTTTTGTCGGAGCATGATCAAGAAATGCGTTTTGGTCAAAACGCATTATTTTTCATCAAGCTCCGACAAAACACATTTTTTTTCATTCCGATCGGGATTTATATGCGTTTTGTCAGAGCATTGTTGGAAAAATGCGTTTCTTAAACAACCCATATTTTTTCAAATGCTCCGACAAAATGCATTTTTTCTCTAAGATAGAACTACTAGAACAGGATTATTATGAGGTGGTGGACTTGAATAAGCATTAATATTATTCTAACTATTCACATCATAATTTTTTTTTATTATTATCATGTTCTTCTTTGAAGTATTTTGTTAGACTGAAAAAAAAAAATTAGTACACATGACGTACATTCTGTTATAAGATATACATGGTAATATTATGTTAAAAGGCATTTGGGGGAATCTGTCAAAGGAAACCGCTTATCAGGATTGTTTAGGTATATTTCTAGCAAGGAGAGTTTATTCATCTTGTTCCACAATGTCTTCATTTTCTGTGAGATCGGCGGATTCACCATTTGTTGCCAAGTTAATCCAAACGATTTTTTTTTTTTGTTCAGGCATAAGTCTACACAAGGTATTTATTATCACATCTTTTTTCCACATAGGAATGCCCCTCATCGGTGTACTGCGCGCTGGACTGTTTTGTACCTTGCTCGATGTCCTTCATATTTTTTTTCATCAAAAAATCTACTTCCTGGAAATCTTTATATGTATGGAATGTTTTGAATTTTAAGGCTATCAAACTTTTTTCAAACTTCACCACTTGGATGTCTTTTAGTTTGGGGATTGCAACTGATTTCCCTCCAGTCACTCCTTTGTTCCAAAAGGTGAAGTCAGATGGAGCCATTTCAATACATTTAGGCCCACCGCCAGCTGTCTGAACAACCGAAATAAAATCTGAAAAACTGTAGAGAATGTTTTTCTTCTCATGTTCTTTTTGACTAAACCATGAAAAGAATCGCAAGACATGAACGTATGGCCTGTCTCTAAGTATTTAAATGTAAAACTCTGAAGGAAGGGGAACGTCTGGTCATTCATTGTTCGAGTCAGAGTTGTATAAAGTATCCGATTTTTGTTCTGGCTCGAACAATTGTCACACCAAATAACAATGTCTCTAGCTTCTTCTGCAAAGCCAGAAGTAACATCTGCACCTGTGGGCCAGCAAATAGCTTCATGCCTCAGAACTGATCTGATTTGTTTTGGGTACTTTTTGTCCTTTTGCTTCCCCAGAGGAGCGAATGTCTAGTGGAACATGACAAGACTGTTGGTGAATGCGCACCTTTTGACACCTGCCATGTAGGGAAGCATTATTACTTTCTACATGTCTACAGATATGTAAATTTCCGAGCCTGGCTCTGTGTCTTTGAGGGCATCCTTTTGGTACTCTTACCTACTGATTTTTTGCATTTCTTTATGTTTCATCTGGGACTGGCAAGTTACACAATTGGGTTCCTCAAAATTTGAGGCTGGTGTTCATGATTCTGAAACTGAAGGCATATCTCACATGGTTCGACTCCGAGTTTCACGAAACTTAAATTTTTCTTGTGCACTCTGCGTCTGTATGTTTCGTATCCCACTTTCAAGACTTTATGCTCATCCTGGAAAAAGGAAAACATATGTCTGATAGTGATAATGATTTCCGGTGAAATATATCTTCGGTTGGGGGCATGTTCCCTTCTATAATGACTGATGGAAGGATGAAACTCCTCACTATCTAGCCTACGACGGTCAAGCAAAGGAAGATGGACGTTGACGTTCTTTCTGCTCACCGTGGTCAGGGTAGAGGCAGCGAGTTGACGCTCGTACTCGTCGGTAAACACACCGTAACATCAAAGTTAACTATTGAAATGACAGTGATGGTCACTTTAGTTAACTTAAGTCAAGGCCACAAAACAAGAGGTGTCCTGTAAGAATAACTAAAGTTGTATCCTACTTGTTTATCTTTTTGGCATCTGTTACGGGTCTGGTCTGGGTGGTAGTGTTACAGAGTGGGTGTTATGAATTATTGGTTTTATGCCTGCATTTAAAATCGAGAGGTATTTATGACTTACTCTTTCATACCATGCCACATACTAATAACAATCTGAATAAGTTTTATCAACAGACCTGCAGGGTCACAAATTTAATTACCTTAAATGTCCTAACAATTTTGTCTAGCTCTCTTACATACTAAAAAGACAACATCAGCAGCATCAAATGAAAATTCAATAATATGTCACTAGAAGTCTCCTCTAGATTCCTATAAGATTATATCATTCTGACTCACTAACAATTGAAGTATGAATTATCTATCTCTCAGATATAGTCTGCCTACTATCTATCAAGCAATGTACTAATGTCTCTGGCGACAATGTCATCTCAGCTATTTGTGCCTACCGCTTATAATGGATCAAACTCGTCAATACAAACTGACGTAGTTACGTTAGATCTACTCTAGGATGGGCTGGCAATCCCCAGCCTCATCCAGACAAATCAATCTCAATTCACAGATGTGTATGCCAAACATTCATACTAGATCTAGTTGCAAGTTAATATACATCTTTGTCTTGCATTCTTGGTTAGCACTTCTAGCATATGCGGCAATCCTGTCCTACTGGATAAATTATGGTCAGCTCCTCGTTCATTGTTGAATCAACAACAGACAAACACTTACACTTGGTCCCTGGTAAGGAACCAGGGAGCAGCAGACAACAGCAGTGGGTAAATCATAATCGAGCACATGGCTTCATCTCAATGCCTATAATGGACATAGACATAAAAAACAACAGTCTTCTGATTCTTCTGGCAGAATCACGCCGACGCCTGCACAGATGGAATTTTCTGTATGGAGTGATGAACATAGGAATGGCTACGCTTTTATACTGTGCGGCCAGCTGCAAATTACCATCCAAATGCCTAGATTTGATTGGTGCATCCATTCGAGCTCAGCTCGCAGTATTAATAGATTCTGCATGGAAGTTGGTCACGGCCTTGTACCAGAAACAGACAAGGTCAAATTAAAATGTCAAAACCATTACTAAAATCTCTAAACCCTCGTGCTTTCTACGTTTTATGTACGAATTTCTGAACGCGACTAAGCGTCTTAAACTATCTATCCTTATTCACCCCTTCTCTTCCCTTGTAAGAGTTCATCAAAATCACGGGGTCGAGAATTGCACTGTCACTCCTAACTTATCCATTTATTCTATCTTGCCCCACTTTCTTTCCATCTCTAAGAAAAAGTGTTACAAAAACAAACTGTTCACGAGAACAGTTCAAGGACAATTTACGCTGGTTATAATCAACGAGACCGTGAAAAAAACAAGTCTTTTCAAGTCGTGACCCAGCACAACAATTATAGTATTAACCTTGACAGCATCGTACTATTTCTATCAAATTATAATCATCCATCCATCCACTCATCCATCCATCCATCCATCCATCCATCCATCCATCCATCCATCCATCCATCCATCCATTCATCCATCCATCCATCCATCCATCTCTATGTAATGTTATATGATATATATTATAAATAATATATATATATATATATGATATATCACATAAAAATACATACTTAATCACAATATTATGTAAATACATAGCGAGAACATATGAATTATAATAATTATCACTAATAGAAAGCAGAGCTTTGGGGAAAAATGTGTTCTGTCGGAGCATGGCCGAGATTCCGCTTCGAGATCTCGACAATTAAATGTGTTTTGTCGGAGTATCATAAAAAATATGCGTTTTGTCGGAGCATTCCTGAGTAGAATGTGTTTTGAAAATTAAATTAATCTAATTTATTCAAAAACTACTGCGAATTTTGAAACCATATTTTAACACAAGTTGAGGATGGACTTTTTCTATCAAAATCTAAAATACAAAATTTTCGCGCCAAAATGAAAAAAATGTGTTTTGTCGGAGCACGGCAGAATAGTGATGCAATAGTTTTGTTCAATTTAATTTTGTGTGTGTGTGTGTGTGTGTGTGTGTAGTCATTCTGCTTGTTCTATATTCTGCTCGTTCTATATTCTGCTTGTTCTATATTCTGCTTGTTCTATATTCTGCTTGTTCTATATTCTGCTTGTTCTATATTCTGCTTGTTCTATATTCTGCTTGTTCTATATTCTGCTTGTTCTATATTCTGCTTGTTCTATATTCTGCTTGTTCTATATTCTGCTTGTTCTATATTCTGCTTGTTCTATATTCTGCTTGTTCTATATTCTGCTTGTTCTATATTCGGCTTGTTCTATATTCTGCTTGTTCTATATTCTGCTTGTTCTATATTCGGCTTGTTCTATATTCTGCTTGTGCTATATTCTGCTTGTTCTATATTCTGCTTGTTCTATATTCGGCTTGTTCTATATTCTGCTTGTTCTATATTCTGCTTGTTCTATATTCTGCTTGTTCTATATTCTGCTTGTTCTATATTCTGCTTGTTCTATATTCTGCTTGTTCTATATTCTGCTTGTTCTATATTCTGCTTGTTCTATATTCGGCTTGTTCTATATTCTGCTTGTTCTATATTCTGCTTGTTCTATATTCGGCTTGTTCTATATTCTGCTTGTTCTATATTCTGCTTGTTCTATATTCTGCTTGTTCTATATTCTGCTTGTTCTATATTCTGCTTGTTCTATATTCTGTTTGTTCTATATTCTGCTTTTTCTATATTCTGTTTGTTCTATATTCTGTTTGTTCTATATTCTGTTTGTTCTATATTCTGTTTGTTCTATATTCTGTTTGTTCTATATTCTGCTTGTTCTATATTCTGTTTGTTCTATATTCTGTTTGTTCTATATTCTGCTTGTTCTATATTCTGTTTGTTCTATATTCTGTTTGTTCTATATTCTGTTTGTTCTATATTCTGTTTGTTCTATATTCTGCTTGTTCTATATTCTGTTTGTTCTATATTCTGTTTGTTCTATATTCTGTTTGTTCTATATTCTGCTTGTTCTATATTCAGTTTGTTCTATATTCTGTTTGTTCTATATTCTGTTTGTTCTATATTCTGCTTGTTCTATATTCTGTTTGTTCTATATTCTGTTTGTTCTATATTCTGTTTGTTCTATATTCTGCTTGTTCTATATTCTGTTTGTTCTATATTCTGTTTGTTCTATATTCTGCTTGTTCTATATTCTGTTGAAAGTCATTTCAGCCACCTCAGTATCTTCATTGTTGTTGACCTCTTTCTGTCCCTCATGCCAAGCGGCTTTCCAGATTGTACACAGGTGCCCGTTTTCTCCTCTGAAACCCATCTTGACCACTGGAACTTTCGATGAATAATTGTTTCTGGCTATTTCCTCGGCCAGATCGGTGGACATGGTCAGTTTCAATTTTATACTTACCAATGTGAGTCTTGTATGGAAGTGTTGGCTCAGTCATGACCACTCTCTTACCTGTCTCAGAAAAGACGAAACTGGCTGGTAGGAGGAACAACGTGCCATTTAGTCCTTAGGTCCTTATTTGTGTGTAGGTGTGTTGTCTGGTATTTTCCCCAGTGTGCCTCGTCCTGGAATGCGCTGGTTTCGTTGTAATATGACTGTCAAGATCACATTGTCTCATAAATGCCGTGCTAGGTCGCGAATTCTGTGTGTCAATTTTTTACGATCTTGTTAATTATAACCAGCGTAATTTGTCCTTAAGCTGTTCTCGTGAACAGTTTGTTTTGAAACACTTTTTTCTTATAGATGCAAAGAACGTGGGGCGAGATAGAATAAATGCATAGCTAGGAATGACAGAGCAGTTCTCGACCCCGTGATAAACAGTAGTATGCTAATAAATTATAATACAGGTAAAAGGGCTAACCAATGAGGGTTAGCGGAAGGATCGCGATGCAGCGCAAACCGTGTGGGCAGCACGTCTTAATTCACTCCGTACAGATTGCTCGATCTGTGATGGTCTCAGCGCAGATCCCGCTTGAGTGGGTCCAGTTATAAAGAACAGCATGGCGAGATGACAATCTTGTCATTATCCATGGCTCATTGAACATGACACCGCTTTTATCTACTGTTTCTGGCCTTAGCGCCAGAACAATCGTAAGTAAGATCTGACCGAAGCTCGTGATGATTGACAGTGAATAGCCAGGCGAAAAGCATGATAAATATCCGTGGGAGAGGCATGACGAATCTACCTCGGAGTGCTTGCCAGTGAATGCAGAATGCAAAGTTAAACCCATCTAGAGCTACCAATTGTATTATTGTGTGAAATACATAACTGTGAATTGTGATTGAATTGTCTGGGTGAGGCTGGGAGATACCAGCCCATCCTAGAGTTAGATCTCTGTACTTAACTGGGCCGACGTCACTTTGTCGTTGACGGGCTCGACCTATTATAAGTTTAGGCAGAAATATCGGATATGACATTATGTATCCAGAGACTGTAATTGCCATACAGTAAGCAGTCTAGATCTTAGATATATATAGAAATAGTTAATTAGATAATTAGCGAGCACAGAAGTTAAATGATATTATAGGAAATCTAGAGCTAGACTTAGAATGAAATATTATTGATTATGGATTTGATGCTGCTGTTATTTATCCTTACTACATAAATAGATTTAGTCGAAATTGTTAGTGTACTTAACGTAATAAAATGTGACCCTGCAGGTCTGATTAATTGAAACTTACTCAGATTGTTCTTTAGTATTTGGCATGGTGTGGAAGCTAGATTTCGATTGAATAAATAATAAATCATAAAACTCTCGATTATAAAAATGCAGTCGAACTAACACCCAACATAACTTTAGGATACCATCTATAAACTTAGGATGGGATTCTGACATCGGGGGGGGGGGGGGGGGGACTTTTACAATATCCCCAAGATCCCACACCCCGACATCTGGAGGGCACACCCTTCCTGATTTGGGAATCCACTCCCTGACAATGACTGGGAATGTTCTTTGACCGTGTCCATAGGTCGTCACAGTTTTGGTTTCGACTGGTCAGTCGCATGGTCACTTCACCTATTTTAAAGGTCAGCGCGCCGTGTTTTGTTTATTTGCATCCGATTTTATACGTGACGACACTAATAAAACACTTATACTATAGTCTTCCAAATTTTGATAAATTTTAGCGTTTGTCAAAAGTGGTAATTCTGGTCAGTTATATGGCCTATGGTCAGGCTGGCCACTCAAAACGGATGTGTGAGCACCTACTGCCCATTTTCAAATTGGAATCCTAAGTAATTTATAGCTTTGGTGCCGTAATGACCACGAGTCAGTTTGAGGGTCACTATGGAAAATTAAATGGTCATCACTGAGGAGCATCCTTGTACCTATTAGAATTTCAAAAAAAATAAATAAATAAAAATCCAGTTACTTCCAGTTTTTATATCCACGAATAGATGTCATTCAAAATGCAGACATATAAAGGAATCAGAGGTCATTTTGGTATGGTCAAGGTCATCTTCTGATGTTGCTCTATATCCATAATTATTTGTATGCCCACCAGCAACAACTATGCAAACATTGTTGCCTTTACCACGAAAATGCACAATTTTTGCCCAACATGTCTCGACTAATTGAACTAATTCTGAGTTTTTGCGTTTCGGTACAAATGACCTCGGGTTATCTTTCATGATAATTCTACAGACAGGGGCAAGTAGCTCTCTCAGGTCACCAGTCAAATGTTAAATATTCTCGTAAACATCCTGTTTATGTATGAATGTGTCCTCATTTTGTGTTATCTAATTATGGAGACGTAAAACTATTTCTAAACAGACTTGATCCTTTAAACAAACAACATAATTGTCGCTAATCTAGACATGGGAACTTGACAGTTGTCCTGGCAGGTCATCCCAACTCACAAATAAAGTACAAACAGACTGTAGCAAAGCTTTCTCGAATGTTTTTCTTGTCTTTCTCAAGGCCATCGATGATTAAACTGGGAAAAACGCCCACCTTGGTATTGGTTACAAGTGGTCGAGCATAGATAGAGGTGCTAATGGCGATGGCGGTGGTGATGTTGTAGCGTTGAATACCACCAGTCCAGATTATACTCCTACAATCAGAGACGCAGAATATTCAAGGATACAAAATTCAATTTTTCTTTCTTTTTTTATTTCCTTTCACTCGCAAGTGACACACCTTTATTCACTATAACACATAACTGCCATATTTCAAATGCCTCGCAAACTAACCCAATGTCTTAAACTCTTCACTGCATGAAATGTATGATTTTCTCAAATAAGCTATCAAAGAATTCATTAACAAGAAAATAATGCTGTTAGCGCAACATGATCCAATCTAATTTTTGCCGTTACATGTAATTACTTTATACAATGCACAACTGTCGTCTCAGTGGATTTACTCTGTCGGTTTACAAAATAATTATTGTCAATGCTATTTTAGTGTTTACTAAAGCTTTCTGTCCAGTTCTACTTGACTAGTTGAAAGTTTTAACACATTTTTACATGTAGTTGGTACACACACACTGCTGTTCATAGATTCTAGAATGATCTGTAGGCCTACACTGTCGTTTTCACATTCCATGTATTATGAAATAAAACATTTTTTATAAGGCCTTAATTAGACAAACGAGGGAGCCGTAGTAGCTTTGTCGGTGTGCTGCTCACCTCGTGAGTAAAGGCGTGGCATGACAGCTGGGCATGCCAAAGAATAAGTGTGTTCGAATTCTGAGGGGCGTTCAGTTGCCCAGGCACCTTCAGCTGCCTGGCAGGCACAGCGTTCAGCTCAAACCTCCAGCAGGGCAGCGAGCGGGGCCTAGCGAGGTGCCTGCCTCAGTTTTTCAATATTGAAAAAGCTTCAGTTTTTTAATATGGCTGCCACCATAGATTTAAAACAACACTCTTAATTTCACAGTTAATATTCTAAAAAAAAACCAACAACAAAAAAACACCATTTTTTAAAATCCACCTACCACCGTCGCTCTGCCACATAAAATAACTCAAAAAAAAAAAAAAAATATTGTTTGCTTTTGTCACATCATTATTAGGGAAGTAGTGAGGGGTGTGGACGTGGCTCGTTTTTATTTTTCCAGTGGATTTTCTTTGGAAATTTCAAGGCTTTCAATTCGGCACATTTCGTGAACCACGCCCATCGTGGGAGTTCTGACTCTATTGTGTTCAATCAACTCTTTGGTTTGCTTAAATATTGTTCTCATAGTATGGTTTTTGGAATAGGAAGGACGGATCATTTCATTCAGTTCCTAACGTCTCGGTGACATTTTAACGACGCTACTCTGCGTGTCCATTGCTGCGCAGTGTATAAGTTTGGCGATGTTTCCCGTTTTACCCATGCCCACCAAAAAAAAAAAAAAAATATTCAACCTCTAGTTGTCGGAGTGGTTCTATATGATATTTTGTATATTTTGAAGTACTCTATTCACACCCCAAGTTTGCTGCCTTTATCACAATGTGCACAATTCAAAATAAACAAACGCCTTAAGTGGCTCTACTAAATAGTTCATATATCATGTATAAGAGGGATGTCCGAAAAATAAGGTTTATGCACTGGTGCACCGATGGGACAAGTGCATCAATTACTTTGGTGGCTATGTGGAAACGTAACAAAGCAGTAGTCGTGATCTATGTGTAGTGTTCTGTGTGCTTGTAATTAGCATATCGCATCAGTCAATGCCTGTACCTTTCTTTTCAGACACCTCTCGTAACTTGCATATAAATATTCCCGTAAAATCAGCATCACTACAACTGTTAACTCCTATATAAATTGTAAAAGTAGTTTACAGGCTATTTATTGCATGCCGTGGCCACCAGTAATTAATTCCTGGTATCGGGGATTCAACGAACCGACTTCTTTTTCATCACTGCGAAATACCTGTATGTGTTTTGTTGACAAACTGAAAAACTGACCAGTTGTGTGAAAACAAGAATAAAATCAGATTTCAGATGAGGATTGCCCGTAGATTTATGGCACTAACATAATGGTACATGTCGCACCAGTTCAAAGTGTAGCAAAACAGTGTAACTAGATCATCGTTTCAATTAATGTTTCCAAAATTTCAATTTTACTGTCAGATGAGCTGACAAAACAAAAGCCCTCTGTGACGTCATGCGCATTCTACCTATATGTAGAATGCGCATGACGTCACAGATTGTTTTTGTTTTGTTCTTCCGCCAAACAACATGGCGGGTGGATCGGCTGACGAGTGTAACCTCGAGATAAAAAAGCGGTTAAAATGCCTGCTGGTTGCATTGCAGTTGACTGTTATGACAGGGGTGGAAAGAATGGATCCAAGCTGGTCAGATTCCCTACCATCCGTGTAAACAAGGGAAGGGAAGTGAAAGAATTGACCGAACGTCTCCCATGTGCGTATACACGCGTGTCATTGTTTACTGTATTGAACTTTTTTAAAACTCGCCGCCGACTGGTTCGCGGTGCCTTAAGTGCTCACAGTGCAAATCAGCTAACGAATCAAAATCAATGCAACCATCGTCATGGTGAAGCGTGGGTCCGGACAGACAAGATGGTGGATATGCGAATTCGACCTATATAGAGAGAAACAGAGGGCCATGGGTGGATGAATGGATGGATGGTGCGAACGAATAATTGGGTGGGTGGAAGGAAGGAAGGAAAGAAAATTTCTGATATTATAGAGGTGGGCTTGGGATACGGGAGTGGGCATGGTATACAGAAGAATGAATGAAGGAGTGGTTGGTGTTTAGATGGTCCGTTGGATTGTCAGGTACATTTATAATTTAAAAAAAAGGTTATTTCCAAATCACCGTCGATGTCCGAAGAAAATTTCACTGTCATTGACCTCTTTCATAACCATGAGATAATGCTCAAGATCTTTCTTTCTCTTTGTTTCTTTATTTTATTTTACCCAGAGTGAAACAACAACATCAAACGTCATCAATTGCCGAGTTCCCTGTAACAGCGAGTGTCTCACTTGTCAGTAACATAATTATGTTTGTTATTTAGATAACGCTACAGCAGAGGCATAATCCAACTAGGTCATCAACATACAACCTCAGGGCTGGCTTGTGACATGTTTTATCTCATTGAGGGGTAAAGTCTTCTGGTTGTTGTGTGGTGTGACGGGACCATGGATTGATGGGGGGGGGGGGGGGGGCGTCGATCTTGTCAACGTTGAGGACCTCTGGTCCAATTGATATTTTGTATCCAAGAAAACTTCACAGCCTTGACCTTCAACACCAGAGAAAGAAGAGAAAAGACAACTCAAACTTCATCTCTTTTAGTTTTAGCCTGTGTGATCTTCTTTTCTCTCGGATTTCAATGCCTGCTACATGAGGTACAGGGCACTGCCAAGGGTAATCCTGATTTTACCCTCCCTCTGACAGCTCACCCTCCTCCCCCTCCCCCCCCCCCTCCACACATATATAATACTTTTCTCTCTACCACACTCCCCCCTCCCCCTCTTTCTTTGTGTACTTCTCTCTCTTTCTCAGTCTTTCTTGCATCCCCCCTCTCCTTCCTCCCTTCATCTCTCCCTTTGCGCCTCTCTCTCTCTCTCTCTTTCTCTCTCTCTCTCTCTCTCTCTCTCTCTCTCTCTCTCTGTGCCTGTCTCTCTCTCTCTCTCTCTATCTATCTATCTATCTATCTATCTATCTCTGTCTCTCTCTCTCTCTCTCTATCTATCTATCTATCTCTCTCTGTCTCTCTCCCCCTGACTCTTGATATTAAAACAAGCCATAGGTCTCCAACATTTTCCTTATTCTTAACTGAAATACCCAGGCCCCCGACTGTCTCAATATCTTTATTATCTCATTTTAGACGTTTCTAAAATTTCTTGCTTTCGATCTCATCTTCCCTATTATTGTAGTCTTAGGGCTGCTATTGATTAAGGGGCCTAGAATTTTGCACTTGAACTTACTTGAAGTCTTTGTAATTTATAGACTGCTGATTGCAGCTGTTTCTTCACTATTCAATTTTGCAACCTCGTTTCATTGTTAGACTGATGAGCGGTAATTGGACTTTTTGCAGTAATTTTAGGATTTACATGGAACAATTTTCACACTGAAAATAGTGTCATGTGTATGTGCGATTCAGGAATGATTAATGTCAGGCTATAATTATAGCATATAAATATTATGAAGGTGAAAAATTTGTATTCTTTCCTGTGCTACACCTTTTAAATCGTGTAGATTACAAAACGCAGTTATTACTGCAATTTCAGGGAGTAATAAGAATTCTGAAATCAGATTCACGTTTAAAATAAAATTAAAATTACTTGTGCATATTTTCTAAATTCTTAGCGCGAAATTGCAATTGGTAGAAGGGCGCTTCTGACGGTTTTTTTTTCTATTCTAGCACGTTTTAAATCCAGTCTATCGCCCTCATGCTTCTCTCTGGCACGCCACAACTGTTGCCGTGCTTTATCTCAATTACTACTCTATCGTTTGTTTTCTGATTGTTTGTTTGTGAATGATACGACATTAATAAACGCATAGTCATTACTGGATCGATGTTTACATCATTATAAAATAATTGTAATGAAGTAATAGTTGATTTGAACGTGCATCTTGGGCATTACCTTAGTGTTTGATCGGAGCAAGCATGGGTGTCCTGTAATATGTAATGAAACAATAGTTGATTTAAACTTTTATCTTGGGCTTTATCGTATTGTTTGGTGGAAGCAAGCGTGGATCTCCTGTCTTAATACAAATGTGTTAGGAAACTAGGGATACGTAAAGTCGCAGCATCCGAAAGAAAGATAAGAGACAAGCGTTACCATCTGTTCTCGGAGAAGTGTAATTACTCTAACGATGTAAACGCCTTCGTCATGAACCTGTGAACTTTGCCTCATGGCTGGTTGGGTTTTTTATTTATTTATTTTTTATGTTGGTCTTTTCTACTCTATTAAGTGTAACAAAAACCACACACACAAATAGTAGGTGATTTCTTGTTTTATCATAAATAATGAGCCAACTACTTATTCTCTACACAATCTCCAGCCTACGAAATATCATAGAAACCACAGAAAAACTGTGGAGTCGCACCAGGGCTATAGGCAATGCCAAAATTGGGCAAAAAGAAAAAAGTTGTATGAAGCCACACCCTGCGTGAGAAATTAAGCCCAAACGATACAAAGTAAAGTAAAGAGAAGACAGAAAATACACAAAAATTTCGTCTTTCGCCTTTTTCAAGTGAAAAAAAAAAAATCGAATAAGCCCTCGACCAGGCTTTATCCAGAAAATGTTCTGGGTAACTTCTAAGACGAAACAATCCTAACACCCTCTTGCCTTCAGTGACAAAGTCTGCATCCGACTGGCAAAGACGACGCAAACGCAGCAATTGTGCAAAAGGAATGGCATCGTTGCGGGTGAGAAGAACCATAGTGTAGATACGCATGGCTGTCCGTGTCCTTGTCATGCACAGATGTGGACAGTCCCGTGGGTTTCAATGAGACCTTGATGTCCAAAAAGTCGATGGAGCCAGTAGAAATATGGTATGTGTATTTGATCGCCATGGGGACAAAAATGGGCGCGAGCAATGCTTGCCTGTTTATGGGGTACCTAGAATCTCTTATCGAGAGTGCATACACCGGTTGTCAACCAGAGAGGTATATGAGATACATTGACGATGGGTTTGGTGTGACCTCTATGTCCCAATCTGAATAAGAGGCTTACTTGTCCTTTGTCGTCAATGACTTCCATCCATCTATCAAATTTATAAATGAAGAAACTGACAGGTATAATTTACGAATTATGAGGATAACAAGATGTCCTCTGAATAATTTGGCCATTGTAATGAAAGCTGAGAGTTGTGTCCAGTCTCATGTCATCGTCACAAATTGCTGTGTCATCACTGATGAAAATAATTCCATATGTCATAACAAATAATAGACTAAAAATACCACTGATATAAACACTTTCACAAAAAATGTTAAAATGATTCCATTTCAAATTCAGACTTTGCAGTTGTCGCGATGTGGGTTAATGGGGAAAATTCGGCTGACACTCTTACGAGGTCCACTCCCACAATCGACGAACACAAAAAAAAAAAAAACTCTCTTTCTAAAAACTAAATAAATCAATTGCTTTGATTTTTAGCAGAACTGTAGGCTAGTTTAATTACATGTAATTAATGTAACAAAAATAAATATAGATATAAATATCAATTCAAAGGCAACTGAATCTAACTAATGGAACTAAAGCATTCTATGGAAACTAACTTATTCAATCTAACTATTTGCAGCTCATATGAAATTTAAATGCCAAATGGAATCCGCGCACGTGCCGACGGATAATACAATTTAAATTCTATTATTCCAACGAGACATGTTATGATATTAACATTTCCTCTATACACGCCACGGAGAATGCTTGTGCAACAGTGCGTTGTCCGGCGGTAGCTCTGCAACTGTCTTCAAAAGTAGGTGGAACGTTTCACTTCCATTATTACAAATTAGTATTTGACTCTCACCATGCGGCTCTAACTGGGAGTGAGAGCGCTGGATATAATCGCTGTGGGTTCATATGCCAAATCAAGTAAGCTTAGGCTCTGGAGCTTCAAAGAAGCAACGCTCCTCATACATGGACTGCTTAACTGCGTCTCTATGTCTCTCATCTGGCTGAGGACTATCGCCGTCCACTTCGTAAATGGATTGTCTACATGTGGCAACTATCTAAGTTCTGTACGTGTTTAAATACTAAAGTCACACTTCGACTTTCCGTCCAGATTCATACATTTGATTGGTGCAGCCACTCGGGCTCAGCCTGCAGTATTAATTTATTCTCGTCACGGCCTTGCGCCAAAATCAAGGTCAATTTACCTAGACAAATAGAATTTAAAGTGTGAAACATTAACTACTAAAATCTTTAAACCCCGTGCTTTCTACTCTTATGCACGAATTTCTGAACGCCAACTAAGCGTCTCAATAATACTACCCTTACTCGCCCCTTCTCTGTGTTAATCAAAATCACTGGGTCGAGAACTGCTCTGTCATTCCTAGTTATACATTTTTTTATTTTTTTTACTTTTTTTTTTTTTTTTTGGCTCAGATTGAAATGCGATCTGTAATGTATTCATTTTGTGCATGACTCAGTGATTGCCAATAATTAAATACTTATATCTGAAAGTGAAATATAGCTATATACTTAAGCATACATATACAAATGATCTTCATAGTTAGATATGGAGTAGTGGAATCCGAAAAGTATAATCTGAAAGATAATAAATAAGTATGTATAAGTGTGACATAAGATAAACAAGTTGATAAATAAGTGCTTAACGATATAGCTGTCCATAGGGGATGTCCTGGGGGTCGGACTCCTCCGAAGTCTTTTATATCCCAGAACTCTCAACTATTGAACTCTGAGTTGTCAGCTGTTCTCGAACCTTTCAGGTCTTCTCATTATCAGCTGACTTGTTTTACAGTTCAGTATTGAAGCACGAAATAATTTAAAAAATTAAAAAATAAATAAAAATTAATGAGAATTTAAAAAAAAAAAAAAAAAAAAAAAAATCAATATAAACCAAGGCTATTGACAATAAACAAAATAAATAAATAGATAATTAGACAGATAAATAACTAGACAGATAACTACATGGTAAGAGAGAGAAAAAATTATATAGAGGAGGAGGCCACAAGCGATGTCAGAATGTAATTAATGGTCGCTGTTAATATTTTCTTACCAAATAATGATAATACATTATCAGCAGTAACATAATAATAGTAGACTATGATCTGAGTGTACATTAGCTTTACTTCATGCACTTTGAAATACCCGACAATGTACCAGTTTTTTGCATTTTCATCTTTTCGTCATTGCCTTTTTTTTTTTTTTTTCCTCACTCATTCTTTCATGCGTTCCATTCATCTTTCATGCTTTGTTTATTTATCCATTGTCGACATAAGGTACTTTTCTCTTATTTGCATTTCTGACTCAAATGCAAATTTCAGATTAATTGATTTCCCATATTTTATTTTACTGATGCACATTTTGGCAACCAGTAGTATGGAGTTTATATCATTAACGGTATTTTTGTTTACCAAGTGGTCGAAATCTTCACGTATAATTCCAAATAGCGCAGTTCTCTCATTTATTTCAATTTTTTCCCCAGTTTTACCTAAGATGTATTGAGCCACACAGGGCCAATAATCTTTCAGTTTTTCACAGTGAAAAAAGAAATGCTCAATGAAATCTGGTGTTTTACAGTGTTCGCATTTATTATTTTCCTTTATTTTCATTTTTTGTAAGAGAATATTAGTTGGGTAAATGTTATGTAAAATCTTAAAGTGCAGGAGCCTCAGTCTGGATTCTTTGCAAGCTTTAAAACCAGAACCAAAGTAAGGTTGTATGTCAATATCATATTTCCGTTTCCAGAATCCAATGCTGCAAATCGCGGAGTTTTTATTGTTTATTAACTTCTTTCTTATTTCTTTATTCGTTAACTTAAAGATATCTTTTGCCTTTTCATCTATCTCGTCTTCTGTATTTAACACAGGTCTGTCTTCCGCTTTGAATTTAACAAAAATTTCCTTCCATTCTTTTTTTATTGCGTTTGTAATTGCCCAATAATCAAAGTAAATTCCGGGATAGTGTCCAGTTATCTGAGCAATATCCTGCAGAGTTTTCCAGTCATTTCTTTAAACATCTGACATACATATTTAATACCCGCTCTCACCCATTTATCTATCCACAGTGGCTTATTTGTATATCTCTAATGTCATTGTTATTGAATAAAGGTTGTCCACCTAGACTATTAGCATCAATATCAGTTTCTTTTGCCCCATCCTTTTTTTCCAGGTCTAACCAAATTTTGACTACATTCTGCCAAAAAACTGAGTTTATTGATCCTATTGCTTTTACTTCTTTTGCTTTCACATTCGATTTTGTTAAATAGGGTAAGCTTACTAAGTTTTTGCAGAGATAACTAGCTAATTTTACTCCTGTTTTGGGGTATAACTTTGTAACAGCTGAGGTTGTTCTAGCACGTTATAGTAGGGGGGAGTTAGTTGATCTAACTACAACCCTTTAGAAAACGAAACTATTACAGCTGTAAAATAAATAAACACGAGATCCGACGATAGATTAAACAATACTAAAGTTTAATAACTGTATAGTGAACAATAAATTACTAGGAAGACACCAGCGAAACTAAATATCTACGCCACACAAAAGGAAACTCACTTACTCACCACCCAACCACTCACACAGGTCTATATATATAAACATTCCTACAGAAAGTTCCCGAAATAAACGTTACCTTTGCCCTCGCACAAACTAACCAATCACGCATCAATACGTCATCAGGTTACACCACTCAAGGCCAAATCTGGCGTAAACATTCGTTTCCACAACGTTATCGAATATTCGGGAACATACTAATATTTACTGAACGAGTCAAAACACCTGACAACAAGCGAGCGAGGAAAAAAACTACTCACTAGGAGAAGAAGGTCAGGTCATGGAGTACAGTACGCTCTAGCGGTTGTCAAGAAGAAATGAACACATGCTCACCAGTGTAACACGAAAACGGGGGAGGGCAAGGGATAGCTTGCAGATGCTACACAACTCCCCAATTTAAGTTGAATATTTTTCAACTCCAAAACATTATTCAGCGTCTGCAATATCTTGAAATAACAATCTTACAGTACTCCCAATCTCACAAAGGTAGTTGCTAATTCTATTACAATTATTAACAATTTCAGTGCCTTCCCAATAGCAAACATTAGGCCTACTAGTCAAAATAACACAACGCCACCACTGTGGTGAAACAATGGTCAATGATATTATTACAAATCATATAAGGTGAAACGATGGCCCATCGCTTACATAATGCTTCGTGCACGAATCATAGCATATAACTTGTTGTACATAACATGGTTATCTCCAAAATGTATAACTCATACGTACAATGGCAAAAATACCAATACATACCGACCACTGATTAGGGTCTTTCTTCATCATATTAGGTCAAAACAAGTTACAACATTGCAATATAACACAAACACTGCTTGCTCGCAGTCCCCATTTGGGTTACATTTTCCAAAAATTACACCAAGTTCCATTGGTAACTAATATGACATAGCATAAAATCAAAATGTGACTAACACATCATGACTCTTTATCAGCCATCAATTCAATATTCAGTTACAGATGAACTATGTCCCCAATTACAGTACAGTACTGCCGTCCTAGAAATTCATCTAGTAGGCAAAAGTATGGGTTACAATGCATTTCACTGATAGTGTACTACTTTAAAATACCCTGCTCAGGAAATCGGCACAGACATTTTCTCTGCCTTTTACGTAGTGAATCCTGAATCGATAAGACTGTAAAAATAAACTCCATCGTAATAACTTTGGACTGTCAAACTTGGCAGAGTTCAAAAACTCTAATGACCGATGGTCAGTTTGGAGCACAAACTCCTTTCCATACAAATACAAAGTAAACTTTTTTACAGCCCAAACAATAGCTAAACATTCGCGCTCTGAGACCGAATATTTTGTCTCACGAGGCAATAGCTTACGACTAGCATATGCCACAGGGTACAACTTTCCCTCGTGTTCCTGCATAAGACTAGCGCCTAATCCGCGATCTGATGCATCAGTTGCTAAAACAAACTCTTTGGAAAAATCTGGCAAACATAACACGGGTTTGGAGATAATGACATTCTTCAAAGAGGTGTACGCTTTCTCCTGCGTTTCATCCCACTGAACTATATTGGGCTGACCCTTTCTAAGTAAATCAGACAATGGTGATGCAATCGCTGAAAAGTTAGGAATAAATTCATGGTAATATCCCACTAATCCTAAGAATGCTTTCACTTCCTTCTTAGTGGTGGGTCTGGGTGCGTCTCGTACCTTACATACATTCTCTTCTAACAGGCCAATCATACCGTCTCCCACTAAGTGTCCAACAAAGTCTACTTCAGACGTTCCAATCAGACACTTCGATGGTCTTGCAGTTAATCCAGCTTGGTCCATCGTCTGCAGTAAGTCCTTGAGAGTCTTCACATGCTCGTCGAATGTCTCTGTATGAATCAGCAGGTCGTCCACATATGCTGTCACATTGTTCATTCCACGGATCAATGGCTTTACGATCCTGTTCAGCGTGGCTCCTTTCATCATCATCCCAAAAGGCATCCGAATGAATTCATAGTGTTCGCCCATGGTGACGAACGCCGTCTTGGGAATGTCTTGCTCTCGAACTTTCACCTGCCAGTATCCCTTGCTCAGGTCAATCCGAGAGAATAATTTTCCTCTCGAGAGACTCTGAAACACTTCTGATGGCGCTGCTGTCGGATGAGGGTCGAATACTGTGATCTTGTTTAACCTCCTGTAGTCGATGCAGACTCGGTTGGATCCGTCCTTCTTCTTGACGACAACAACAGGTGAAGCATAAGCTGATGAGCTCCTTCGAATGATGCCCAGCCGTTCCATGGTGGTAAGCTCCTCCTTCAATGAGTCGCGCATAGCGTAGGGCATCGGGTATGGTCGTTGACGAACTGGTACTTCTGTCGTCAGGTCGATGCGATGTTCACCCAACTGACAGCATCCAGGGAGATTGGTGAAGACGTGTTGGTAATCCTTCACCACATCGCAGAGTTCTTGACGTTGTTCCGACGTCAGTTGCGTTCCATACTGGACATCTCTGTAGCCTTCATTCTGGTTCCAGCTTCCTAGGTCGGCAAGGTCCTCCGTCGTTCCACCGTTGTCGCCTTCCAGGTCGCAGTCCTCGATAACTGTCATGCCAGCTGACTCCACGGGTTGACTCTTGTCCATCATGTCGTCCTCTGCCAGTACAGTCTCAGCACTATCACCGCCGCCGTCCTTTATGGCGTTGACATGTCCAGGCGTGATATCTCTCCTACTGTTGTCCATCCCACACATCTCGGTCACAACAGGTCTCGATTCCATTACCACTGCTGCTGCTTTTGATGTCCTTGGAATGTATCTCTTGAGGAGGTTGGCGTGCAAGGTCTTTTCTTTTGCACCCATCTTGACTCTATAGTCGTTAACACCGACAACTGAGATTACCTTATATGGTCCCTTCCATTGGACTAGGAGCTTGTTAGTGTTCGTCGGCAGTAGCACCAACACTTCATCTCCGGGGCGGAACTTCCTCTCTCGCGCCTTCCGGTCGTAGTAGGTCTTCTGTCTACCTTGAGCCTTGGAGAGTTCTTCCGTCGCTAACTTCCATGTGTCCTCCAGCCTCTCACGTAGTTCCATGACGTACTGGTAACTGGTCTTCGTTTCCGGCTCCTCTACGTCCTTGGTCCATAGTTGTCGTAAGATGTGCATTGGTCCTCTCACAGTTCTCCCATACAGCAACTCGAATGGGGCAAACATGGTCGACTCTTGGGGAACTTCACGATATGCGAAGAGCAGCGGGTTGATGTATCTGTGCCACTGCTTGGGTTGCTCTGCGCACAGTCGTCTCAATGTTTTCTTCAGCGTGCCGTTGAATCGCTCCACCAACCCGTTGCACATAGGGTGGTAGACTGTAGTGGTCGACTGTCGAATTCCCAGTAGTCTATTCGTTTCCTTCATGACATCTGACATAAACTGGGTCCCTTGGTCTGACAAGATCTCTTCGGGCACACCCAAACGGCTGTAAATGTTCACTAAGGCTTCTGCTACCGTTTCTGCGTCGATCTTCTTCAAGGGTGTGGCTTCGGGGTAACGAGTAGCGTAGTCTATGTACACCAGGATATACCGATGTCCACCTTCACTTGGGGGGTCGATAGGTCCTACTAATTCCACGGCCACTCGCCTAAATGGTACGTCCACTACTGGCATACTCTGCAGGTGAACCTTTGGGGTCGCTCCTTTGTTCACCGTCCTCTGGCATATGTCGCATGAGCGGCAGTATCTCGTGACGTCACCTTCAATTCCAGGCCAATAAAAATTGCTCATAACTCTGTCTTTGGTTTTCTTCACGCCGAGGTGTCCTCCGACGATCGAGTCGTGGGCTACACTCAGTAGATACTCTCTCAGTTTCTCGGGTAGTACCACTTGCCTTATAACCGTCGCCTGTCTCAGGTCCTTGTAGATCCGGTACAGTACTCCTCCATGTTTCTCAAAATGAACAGATTTATTGCCTCTATTAGTTGGGATCTTCTTCTGCTCTAACTTCCTAATGACTTCGTCTTCTTCTTGGAGTCGGATAAGTTCCTCTCTATCCACTCCCGCGTGCCGTTCTGCCCTCGGCACCTTCAGCGACGTAGACCGGTCCTTCCTCTTCTCCTGGGCCCTCGTGGTCACCGCTCCTACCATCACCTCAGTATCAGGGTCGTACGGATCCTTCGCTCCGTCCACGTTCCCGACTACTAGGTCGCAGATGGTCTCCGGGAGACACAGCGCCGTCACTTTGCCCGTCAGGTAAGGCGTCTTCACGTCGATAACGGCTTCCTCCGCCGCTAGCAAGGAGTTATCGATCCTCGCGATAAGTTTCTTCCCACCGGTGAGCTGTCGGTCGTCCACCAGTGATCGCCGCACCACTACACCTTCACAGCCGGTATCTCTTAGGACATCTACCGCTCGATTCCCAATCAAGCCCTTCATCACTGGTAACTTCACTTTCTCCACGGTCCTTCCGTCACTGCATCCTCCGCACGTAACAGGCACCGCCAACTGTAGCTTCCCGTCCTTCATTACCGCTTGAACGTTGATGCTGGTGTCAGCCGTCGTCACATCTTGTCTTGACGACTCGTCCGCCGCTATCACTACGGCCGCCGCCGCCTTGTTCGGCTTGCCTCGTCCCATATCCTTCTGGGCTGGACACATCCTCCGAACGTGGCCTGGCTTTCCACAAAGGTAACATTTCAACTCACCTTTGTCGTTTAACTTTGCACGACACTCCGTCGCCTTGTGTCCCGGCCTCTGGCACCTATGGCAGACCTGTGGGCTTCTGTCTCCGTTGGGCCTCTGTCGCACTGGCCGGCTCTGCAGTCTGGCGCTCCCGCTGAGCGTCCGGTTCCTCGCTACCAGGTACGCCTCCGCTGATTCTGCGATGTCCTGTAGCGTCTTTGGTTTCCTCTCCCTCACATGGGTTGCAAGGTCTGGTGGGCAAGCATCCATGAATTGCTCTCTGACGAACAGATCTCTCACTCCTTCGTAGGTCTCCTCCGTCTTCGACAGCTTTATCCACCTCTCTAGATAGGTCTTGATCCTGGTCAAAAACATTCCAACATCTTCTCCATCTTCAGGCTTACCTTGTCTGAACATGAGTCTGTATCCGTCCTCTGACAGGTTGTACCTCTTCTGCAACGCTTCCTTGACCTTGTCGTAGTCCTTGGCTTCGTCGATCGGTAGTCTGCAGAAGCACTCCAAAGCTCTCCCGGTCAGCAGGGCAGACAGTGATGTCGTCCAAGTGGATCTGGGCCATTCAGCTGTCTCGGCAAACCTCTCAAACCGCAGCAACCAGCTATCCAGATCGTCCTTCTTGTCCTGAAATGCAGGTAGCTTGGGTCTCTTAGAACTGGCGTGGTCGTCGGTCCTCTGCGCTGAGTCGTTGCCTCCACGTTGCTGGCGGATCTTCTCCATCTCCAACTCGTGGTTCCTCCTTTCCCTTTCCAACTGAGCCTGTCGTTCAGCCTCCTTCTCCCGAGCCTGTCTTTCAGCCTCCTTCTCCTGAGCCTGTCGTTCAGCCTCCTTCTCCTGTCGTTGAGCCTCCAGCTGTCTTTCTCTTTCTAGGCCTTCACGGAGGTAGTCCCGTCTCTCCTGCCCCGTGAGCTCCAAGGCGTCTGCTTCCTGGCAAAGCCTTCCAATAGCCTCTGACATGTTGTGGATAGCTTGTCGATGATATTCCTACAATAAACTATGTAAATAAATCTAGTAATTTTGATCTGGTCCGCTCGAATATGGTCGGATCCCGGACGAGCCCCCAATATGTAACAGCTGAGGTTGTTCTAGCACGTTATAGTAGGGGGGAGTTAGTTGATCTAACTACAACCCTTTAGAAAACGAAACTATTACAGCTGTAAAATAAATAAACACGAGATCCGACGATAGATTAAATAATACTAAAGTTTAATAACTGTATAGTGAACAATAAATTACTAGGAAGACACCAGCGAAACTAAATATCTACGCCACACAAAAGGAAACTCACTTACTCACCACCCAACCACTCACACAGGTCTATATATATAAACATTCCTACAGAAAGTTCCCGAAATAAACGTTACCTTTGCCCTCGCACAAACTAACCAATCACGCATCAATACGTCATCAGGTTACACCACTCAAGGCCAAATCTGGCGTAAACATTCGTTTCCACAACGTTATCGAATATTCGGGAACATACTAATATTTACTGAACGAGTCAAAACACCTGACAACAAGCGAGCGAGGAAAAAAACTACTCACTAGGAGAAGAAGGTCAGGTCACGGAGTACAGTACGCTCTAGCGGTTGTCAAGAAGAAATGAACACATGCTCACCAGTGTAACACGAAAACGGGGGAGGGCAAGGGATAGCTTGCAGATGCTACAAACTTCTGTAAACATATTTCTTTAAACCACTTTATAAGAAAGACATTTTGCTGGTCCTTTATACTTATTACTCCTAAACCCCCCTCAGTTGGTTCTCTACATAAAGTGTGTCTCTTAACTTTTTCGAAAGCCTTTTTATTTGAGTACTTTTTTTGCCACAGAAACTTGAATATAATTCGGTCCACTTCAAATAATGCTTTCTGTGGTAGAGATAAGGCCTGGATAGTATAGTTTATCTTTGACAGTAAAAAAGTTTTGGCTATTATAGTTTTTCCATACAATGACATATTTCTTTTGGACCATCTCTGAATCAGAGTTTTAATACTGTCTATTTTTTCCATCCAGTTTTTTGAGATGTTAGATGCTTCCACTGTCGCGTTAAAATATATGCCTAATATTTTTATATTGCCTCCCTTTTCTACCCACGTTATACCTTCCCCTCTTTCCTCCCTTTGTTTATAACTTCCCACCCACATTCCCACTGATTTTTTTCTGTTAAGTTTTAGCCCCGAGATATTTGTAAATTGTTCAATTGCCGTCAATGCTCTACAGAGATCCGGTTTATCTTTTAAGAGTAAAGTCATGTCATCTGCATATTGCAGGAGTTTCAGATTATCTTTCATATTTCCTTGAGTCATAATACCTTTTATCTGTTCATTATTCCTAAGTTTTATTGCTAGCATTTCTACGACCAAAATAAAAAGGAGAGGGCTAACACAGCATCCTTGTCTGACGCCTCGCTCTGTTTTAAACCATTTAGAGATCCACCCTCCATTCTTTACAGCACTCTGCGTATTTGTTATTATGGTTTTAATATAATGTATAAATTTGGGACCAAAATTAAATCTATCAAGAGCTTCCAATATTGTCTCCTTATCTACTGTGTCGAAGGCTTTTTGGTAGTCCAATGACACAATCAAGCCTCCCACACCTTCTTTGTCTGCATAGTTTATGACGTCATCAATCAGTCTAATATGTGACGTAATTGCCCGGCCTTTAATAAATCCACTTTGGTTGTTATGCACAATATTTTTTATTACTTTCTGCAGTCTCGACGCCAACACTTTTGTAAAAATCTTGTAGTCAACATTTGTTAATGTTATGGGTCGCCAGTTAGTGAGATCTTCTCGATTGCTATTGTTGCCTTTATGTAGCATAGTTATTATTCCCCGCCTCTGACTAACCGAAAGTTCCCCATGCTCTATCGATTCTTTATAACTATTATGTAGAGGTTTCTTTAACAGACGCCAAAACACTTTATAAAAACAAGCCGTAATTCCACCAGATCCTGGAGCCGAGACATTATTAAGTAACTGTAATGCTTTCCCCATTTCCTCCATATTAATATCCAGATCACACCATTCTTTGTCTTCCTCTGTTAATCTGTCATAAGTTATACTGTCTAGGAAATTATCTAATTTATTACCAACTGCTGACACTGATGCTTCTTTAGTATAAAGTTTTTCATAATATTTTTGTGTTTCTTCCAAAATACCTGACGGGTCTCTAACTATTTCACCATTCGCATTTTTAACCTGTTTTATTCTATTACACGTCCCTCTGGCTTTTTCCAAATTTAAGAAGAACTTTGTGTTTTTTTCTCCATCCTCAATCCATTTGACTCGGGATCTAATTATTGCTCCTCTAGTTTTTGCAAGCTGTTCAACTTCTAATTTCTTTTTCATATTTTCATATTCTTCCTGTAAATGTATATCATTCGGGCAATACGCTTCGACATAGCATTGACTTCTTCTTCCAATTTACTATTGTTAGATTTATTGACTGGGTGACTTTTACTGTATTGTATACAATCTAGGCGTATTGCTGCTTTCAGCAGTTCCCATTTTGTTCGATAATCTAAATTATCCAGTTCTTTATCTACTATAAAATCGGATATAAATATATTCATATGTTTTAAAAAACGATTATTATTGATGTATGAAGCATTAAACTGCCACCTCGAAGAGCCTCGCGGGAAATTGTGTTCTAGAAATTCTATAGTAACTGCGCGATGGTCTGTGGACGAAAAATATTTAATTTCAGTATTTGTTACACATGGCATTAGTTCTTTATCGCAAAAAATATAGTCGAGTCTTCTGGCCACGAAAGGTTCTTTCCTAGACCATGTAAATTCTTTTGTGCCTTTGTTTAATTCCCTCCAACAGTCATCTAGATTCCATGTCTGTACAAACTTTGAAAACATTTCTACTTCTTTTTTTCCATGCGGTGCGCCAGAAATTATATCTAAATCATTGTTTAAGATCATATTAAAATCTCCACAGACTATTAGACTGCTCCGGTCTATCTCACTCATGATGTCACTCAGCCGCTCTATAAAGCTTTCACGTTCCTGCGGCTTTGCTGGACCATAACAGTTTAATATCGTGTACAGTTTATTTTGTCTTTCGAACTCAATTCCTATACATCGAGTATCAAATGTCAGGAATTTTAACTTGTCAACATGATACATTATGTTCACTAGTATGATCTGGCCTTTGCTCCTATTAGTATCAGGGCAGAAAAAAAATTCACCCGTCTATTCTCTCATCCATTCAGTCGCTTTCGCTTCAGATACATAGGTTTCTTGTAGACAGACAATGTCATACTGCTGAAATGTCTTAAATAATAATCGGCGTTTTAATTGTCCGTGAAGGCCCCGACAATTAAGGGACACTATTTTCATGGACAATGTCTAAGAAAGAGATAGATAAAGAGACAGGGGAAGAAAGAAAGAAAGAAAGAGCGCGCGAGAGAGATAAAGACGGAACACCTACAAGGGCAGGCGTGGGTAGAGATCAACCTAGCTATACATTTATTCTGTCTCGCCCCACCTTCTTTCCATCTACAAGAAAAAGAGTGTTTCAAAACAAACTGTTCACGAGAACAGCTGAAGGACAAATTACGCTGGTTATAATTAACAACATCGTAAAAAATTAACTCACTGAAGTCGTGACCTAGCACGGCATTTATAATACTAATCTGATCCTAACAGCAGTTACCTCTCCCATTCATCATATCTATAAAAAAAATTGGCATCAATGCAATCAGTGAAACATCACACATAATAACATTTTTAAGCTGCCTCGAGTGCGATCAGTACACACCATGTAGTAAATTGAAACCACCAATGTACGTGCCATCAGCAACAAGGGCGTGGGTGAGACAGAGTTGTATGTTAGAGAATTGTGTGGAGAAAATCTGTATTTCTGAGGTTTTGAATGGAAGAAAGGGAGAAATGCCCATTTGGCCAGTAAAATTAACTGCATTTTGTGTCAACAGTAATACAGGTATATTTTATTGTACTTGATTTTATTATGTACAGAAAATTTCCTCGGGATCAATAAAATGTATTCCGTTCAATTTGGTTCTGTTTGGAAATTATGAATTCCTACAAGTTAGCTAACACCCACTGATGAATTTTGCAGTAATTGAATCAATAATTTGTAGTCCATTTGTTACATTGCGTGAACCGTGTGAGAATCCCGATTCAGGTAGGATGTAATCTAACTTTTGTTCTTGCTGCTTTTTTCAATGCATCCATTAATTTTGTTTTAGTTAGTGATCTTGGTTCTTGTTTGCTCCAACTCCACTTTTTAACCTTTTCCCGTAGGTCCTGGTTACAAATGTAGGCAGAGGGGTAAAAAAAAAAAGCAGCCAAAATTAGCACAATTACACTCTCCAACCCTTACATTTTCTGTATTCCTCAAATTACATACCAGCAATCTATGGGTGTCATTAACATTTTGTTCTGGGAAATTTTCTTTTCTTTATTTATGTTTACTTTTTTCTACCCCTATCCGTACGTCCTGGGTACAAATATGTAGACATACCTCTCACATAAGCATTTGTACTGTTTATTCCTCCCTGTATGCCCTGGGTACAAACCTAGACAGTCAATGAATCTCTGTAGTCTGTAATCAAATAGTTTTACAAGTTCCAATCTCTATGTGCCATGCACTGTGATGGGTGAAATGTTATTAAAGTATCGATTACAGGTAGTGGGGTATAATTATGATAATGAGTACTTGTACATTCCTAGGTGTTCTTGTTCATGCCTGGGGATTCAAATATTTTCAGTCTATAGTTTTTATAGATTCTGTTGAGGTGGCTTTCTGACTGAACAGTTACGTTACCTTCAGAATAAGATTTTAGGTAGTTTTGTCGTATCAAGAGGACATGAGAAAGAGCAATGTAAATGAGGTAACCGAATATGACAAATGAGATATGAGGAAGAAATGACACTTGAGGTGGAAGAACAAACCGGTGATCATGATGGAGATGGTCTTTTGTGACAGTGATGATGAACCAAGGGTGAAGACAATCAAGATAGTACATACTGACCTGCAACTGATGCAGCTTCTTCCTACAAAGTGGGCTGAACCAGAACCTGGTACAGCTTGGTTTCAGAAGCCCTGGCTGAAGTAGTTCACTCTCGGGACATGCAGAACCAATGTGAACAGTCAAGGGGAACCTTCTACATCCCTCCCGCCCATGTTTATTGGAAAACATAACCCGCAGAATGGTCTCATTTGCCATACTCTTCCTGGCACTTTTCAGGTGAGAATCTGCCGCAAATCTCTAAGAACAGGATACCATACGAGCTCAGCTGCTAATCCTGCATCTCTCTATATAAATTTTCTTTGGTCAAGGACGACCAAATGGTATTGAGCATAGTAGGTAACACGGAGAGAAAGTGGAAACAAGAGAAGGGGAGGAATGGGTGGAGATTGATGAGGACGAAATGTGGGCACTTATTACAAAAGTGACGTATCTGAGCAGCTTGTATCAACTTTAGTCACACTACTCTCATAAATAGAGTGTTTTTTTAAGGAAACAGTTGCTCAGAGTTACTTTTATTCAAAACAAAGATTTTCTACACTGAGGAATATGTTGAAATCTGATGATAACGTGGCCGCCACAGGAGGCAAGGCACATTGTGCATTTTCAGAGATGTCTGGGGCGTGTTTATGAAGAACTTGGCAGTGTAGTATGTGTCGGGAACATGATTGTCTTCACTATTGAAGCATCACGTGCTACCAGGGAAAGTTGCTAGTGGTTCACTTCCACCAAACTTGAGCCCTCTGCACTGTGACTACAAGAGCCAATGGAAATCCAAATCAAATGGAGAAAGTGGGGGTGGCTTGGACATACACTCCGAAAACCCCAAACCAGCATCTTTCGCCAGGCCCTCAAATGGAACCCACCAATACAAACGGAACCGCGGGCGTCCCATGACAACATGGCAAAGATCAATTGCAAACGAAATAAAAATGCTGGGACTCTCGTGGGGCCAGACTGAGGCCGCATCCCAGGACAGAATAAGGTGGGGGACCTTGGTGGACGACCTATGCCCCACTCGGGGTTTAAAGGTTTAAGTCACTATGACTACATGAGAGCACAAAAACGGTTCTTAACCTGTTTAGCTGCAGTTGCAAAACGAGTTGCAGGACAAGCTAACGTACTGACCTGTATTCAGTTGTGCAAACGCAAAGGAGACAACCTCTATAGCAATCCTGTCGGGGATGTAGCAGCTGAGATGATCCAGCTGAAGGCCACAAAAAACCAGTTTCCTACCTCATCGGTGAATTGAATGTGATTCACCTTAAAATGAAAATTGTCCTGATGAAGTAACTATGACTGAAGTAAAGGGGCATTGGTGAAACAGTGACGACATGAAAAAATATCATTAATGACCTGAATTACGCATCTAATGATACAGCTGTGATCAGTTTGTAGGTGTCTTTGGAGACTAAATGTATCTACATCAGCCCTCACTTATTCAACAATAGTAATGTTCGAATTTAGATTAAATAATTGGCACTAAATGTATGTATACCTGTTTAGATATGTTTCTGCCTATTTTTACAAAATAGATTATTTCCAACTGAAAAAGAAAAAAATAATTGGAAGTTTTTTTCAATTGCAATGTGGAGGACACCGGACTTTTTCAATGGCGGCTATCTTGGTGTCCGTCATTTATTGAAAAAGGTTCAAATTTTCACAGGTGGCATCGATCGGATCTGAAACCGGAATTTAATTTTCATTCAAAACCGGTAGGAATTTTTCAATATATTATACACCTAATTAAGAAACAGGGTATACGTATGCTACGCTAGGACTGATAGGTTATTGGAGGCGGTCTGCAGATCGCATTGGACGGGACAGAGGGTATGTGTATTTGACTTGTTTCTCAAGTACTAACATATTGTTTTTACAGCACATTCCGGTATAATTCAAGTTGAAAGAACCTGGCTTGAACTGCAGAAATAAAACAAATACCTCTTGCTAGCAATATTGTATACATATCTAAGCTTCAACAACAGGCGTAATGTACTATTACTAACATTTCTCAATATGTGAAGCAGTTCAGCGTGGATCCTCCAAATAGAGATATTACTGTAACTGCTATTATTAATAAATTGATCTTCAGCTTGTTGCATTATGTTTTTCGAAAAACTTCTATTGGGTACTTGTCTTTGATAATATGCAATAAAGTTCAACCTTAGCCATCAGGTAAACATATTGGACTGGCAATGTTTAGCGACGTAAGGGGTGTAGTTTTGATTTTGTCTATTAGAGTTCCTGTAATAAGCACAAATCAGTACTAATAACTTTCATGTGGATGGAAATTGGATCCTTTTTAATTTAATTATATATTAAGTACTTTCTCCAAATTTGAAGGCAAAAGGCTTTTTTATTAGGCCATCAACAGTAACCAAATGTTGCATGTTCATTCTATTTTTTTTTTTTTTTGAATGGATCTAGATCTAGCAATGCCCGTCAATCGCTGCGCCGCGAGTCAAAAACAAGTCACTACCGGCCGGGGATTTTCCGGACCGTTTTTGATCGGAGGTGCCTGTCTTCTAAATATTACAACGAAATTATTTATTGATGAAACTCAATGAAACTTGACAGTTAATCAGAAAATAGGTTAAACTAACCACATGTGAACGTTTGCGATTTTGTTATTTTTAAAACAGGAGGAAATCTATGTAAACGTGCAAGCTTTGTTTGTGTTTCGCAAAGTACGCCAAGCTGTTGCATAAACGTCCACACGGTGATTTCAACATCTCTTTTCTATACTGTGTCCAAATTTCAAATTTATATGTTCAGCCGTTTTTACGTACCAATTCAAAATATCCAACTACCCATGGCCTGAACTGTGTCGTTCAATGGCCCCTGACAGAAAAAAAAATGTGGGTCAGAGTTCCGCTAGCAGCCTACGAGTGCGTGATCAGTGGGCACCATTTGATTGGTCGCCTAGATTACCCAAGTCACAGAAGAGTTCAAGTACGGTCTAACTGCTCTATTCCTTCTGTAATTTATACTGTGGGATTGACATCTCTACGTTACGTTTTTTTTTTTTTTTTATTGATCTTCATGTATTTTTTCAGCGCAAATTTGTATTTAACTCATGTGAATTGTTTATTTACATTGAATTGAAACATTTCTAAGAAATATCAAGCCAACAAAGGTGGAACAAAGAAATTTATCAAGACCGTATGCAACGAGTTTGCAACTTTCTCCTCCCCTCGGAAAAATGAACTAGACAACATTGTTTACAACTTACTACGGCTATTCGTTTCTGGGTTTGGCATACAATTCCGTTTAACTTCTATACATTTTAACCTTAAAATCGGGTATTTGAAAACGAAGAACACGGTTATGAAGTAGCAAGTTTTAATTCCCTATCCTATAAACAACATTTCTCGTTTTTAATCTCCACTTACAGCCAATTGCTGAGAGAATGGATAGTGCAAGTTTATTGACAATGTACGGTCAGCCAGACCCACACCACAACAAACGGTTTTGTCATTGATCTTTTCAAAGAGAACAACAAATTGCCGGTATAAACAGCAAATGTGCTGGTCATATGGATTGGTAACCCCTCTCTGTCTGTGGCTGTTGTAGGAGCAAAGATTGTTCGAATTCCTCTCCGTTTGTTCATGTTCGTGCGTAATTCCGAAACCGTATTTTTAATCATAGCTCAAAAAGTATTAGAGCTATCATAATTTTTCTGCAGCATTAGATTAGAGAGATCATAATGTGCCGAGGAAATGAATTACACCGAGCATAATTATGATGCTCTTTAGTACCCAATAATTTTTTTAAAGGAACAGACGGCTGGGATCTGCCATAAAAATTTAATTACAAAATGACACAGTATTAATTCTATTGCTTTCAGTTTTTCACCCGGCATGGAAATTATATCCTCCAAGCGTGTCGGCTTTTTCAGCAATTCATAACAAGATTGAGTCGGGGAGACTGCAGTTTATAAGAAGAGAGCAATCAAGGCTAAAGGCTGATTCATACCAGAATCTTAAGGATTTACACCACCCTGTTTTCACGCATGGAATGATCTATGTTGCTCTGTCATGGACAGGAAAACAGAAATTCGACAGTTATCTTAGCACCTGATAACCAATCTAGAAACATTGTATACCCGGAAGTTTTGTAATGGACTATTCTCCAAAGATGTTCTCAGATCTAGATCTGTTGGGATTTCCATTTTAATGTATGTGAGTTGCATTACTTTTACTCATGTAATATCTTTTTTTTTCTGTTCATTGAACGGGTGATTATTTTTGTTTGATATATTATATTAATAGGTACTTCTTTGATATTTGGCTGGGTAAAACTTTATTCTTGTCGTTTTGGCTCAAAAGACCGTTAATCTGTAATGTCACGTAGGGGGTGTTTTTGAGGAATTTCTTCGCGTTGCCACCCTTTATCTCATTATATCAGGCATTTTCAGTGGCTCAAAGTAATTCTCCTAACCTTTATAGCAAAATCAGGAGTATTTTATATTTCTATGCAAGGTTCCTGGCCCCCATCTACAGACAAACAAAGCAAATATTTAGATCAGATGCTCGTTATCCTATATCCATATAAAAACAATTTACAGTTGAGCACGTAGCAGTTTTGAATATTGTTATTCTGTGATAGTCACGATGACCTAGATTCTACTTCGATTCTTCGACAATTTTCTATTAACTTTCGCTTCACCGCCGACTGCCCGTGTATTGTTTACCGCTCTTCCTAGTTAGCAAGTCAGTTCGTACTGTAGTCGCTTGACGCTAGTGCTGAAGTAACGAGGAGCGCTCCAAGTGGCATTTTGGATTAATATACATGACCATTTGACAGCCCAGCCCAGTGGATATCAACCTGTGAGCGATATCGCCAACCGGGGGACGATTTTGATTTCCACGGGGGGGAGGAATGGAGGGGGGGGCGGGGGAAAAAAGAAGAAAATGGCGACAAGGGAGCGAAAACAAAGGGGCGATATGGGGAGGGACCATGTCAGGAACAGATTAGTATCAGAAATGCCGTGCTAGGTCACGACTTCAGTGAGTTAAGTTTTACGATCTTTTTTAATTATAACCAGCGTAATTTGTCCTTGAGCTGTTCTCGTGAACAGTTTGTTTTGAAACACTTTTTTTCTTATAGATGGAGAGAAGGTGGGGCGATACAGACTAAATGTATAACTAGGAATGACAGAGCAGTTCTCGACCCCGTGATTTTGATTAACACAGAGAAGGGGCGAGTAAGGGTAGTATTATTGAGACGCTTAGTTGGCGTTCAGAAATTCGTGCATAAGAGTAGAAAGCACGGGGTTTAAAGATTTTAGTAGTTAATGTTTCACATTTTAAATTTTATGGTCTAGGTAAATTGACCTTGATTTTGGCGCAAGGCCGTGACGAGAATAAATTAATACTGCAGGCTGAGCCCGAGTGGCTGCACCAATCAAATGTATGAATCTGGACGGAAGGTTGCAGATGTGACTTTAGTATTTAAACACGTACAGAACTTAGATAGTTGCCACATGCAGACATTTCCATCTGCGAAGTGGACGGCGATAGTCCTCAGCCAGATGAGAGACATAGAGACGCAGTTAAGCAATCCATGCTATGAGGAGCGTTGATCCATTGAAGCTCCAGAGCCTAAGCCCACTTGGTTTGATATATGAACCCACAGCGATGATATCCAGCGCTCTCAGTCTTAGTGAGGGCCGCATGGTGTGAGTCAATTACTAATTTGTCATAATGCAATTGAAACGTTTCAGCTACTTTGAAGACTGTTGAAGAGCTACCGCCAGACAACGCACTGTTGTACAAGCACGTGTGATTGGGATTCTCCATGGCGTGTACTGAGGAACTTTAATATTATAACATGTCTCATTGGAAATAAGAAATAATAGAATTTAAATTGTATTATCCGTCGCCACGTGTGCGGATTCCTTTTAGCATTTAGACTTCAGAGCTGCAAATAGTTAGATTAAGTTACCAGTTTTTATAGAAAGCTTTAGTTCCACAGTTTAGTTAAGATTTCAGTTGCCTTTGAATTATTTATATTTATATCCATCATTGTTACATATTGTAATTAAACTGCCCTACAGTTCTGCCGAAATTCAAACCAATTGATTTATTTAGTTTTTAGAATGAAAGTATTTTTTTTTTGTGTGTTCGTCGATTGTGAGAGCGGACCTCGTAAGAGTGTAAGTCGAATTTCCCCCTTAACCCACATCGCGACAGAACAAAACACGAAATGTGTAAGATTTGGGGGCAAATAAATCCAGCCACTGTCTCCTTCAATAAGATATGGGTTTCATGAATAGTAAAAGAATGATTTTTGTTTTGTCATGAATGATCAACACGCCTGTATTCATCAATAAAGCTTGAAAAACATTTAGTGAAATGTATCTGTTGGATTTGTATAGGGATTTTGGGGGAGGGGGCGATGAGAGAATTTTTGGAGCTTACGGGGACGATTGCATGAAAGATGTTAAGAATCCCTGCTCCAGCCTAAACAGGATCTCAACACTGTTGTTTAAAGTCAGGGTAACCGTAACGCACCTTAAATATAACTGTGTAACTACATACCTGATTACAAGAACTGCTACGGTCAGAGACATGCTACTAACTGTATAATAATATCATGTCCCTGGTTACGATACAGATTTTCGCTGTTTTCTTCTTTTTAATCCCTCTCCTTGTCGATGGCGCCGAGTTGCAAGTTGGCACTTTACAGTTTTCTGTCAGTGTAATGATCAGTGTTATTAAAATAACTGAGTTTTCTTTACCAGGAGTTTCGTTTGTTATTGTTAGTTCATTCATTATCGTTATTTAAGGCTGCTCTGGGTAGACTGGGAGTGTCTAGACAGATATTAGATAGACTGAGAGTTTGCAGACAGAGAGTGGGTAGATTAATCTTGACAGAGGTAGAGAGTCTGGGTAGACAGTGAATGGGTAGACAGTGAATGGGTAGACAGTGAATGGGTAGACAGTGAATGGGTAGGCAGTGAATGTGTAGGCAGTGAATGTGTAGACACAGTATGAGAGAAGAAGGAGATCAGGGGAGGATTGATGTTAAATCTACACGTGCAGAAGATTCATTAATGGTTAATATTAGTATTCTGTGCCATGGCCCGATCCCAAAGAAGTGGACGAATACTGTATTTAAAAACAAACAGAGAGCGCTATAGATGATCTTTTTTGCCATCTGCAGTTCGAAATAGCAGCTGTTTCCTGATGTAGTATGCTGTTTGTAACAGTTGATGCAAATTTCAGCACGTTATGATGGGGAGAGTCAGATGAACTGATCGTCTACCCCTTAAAAAAACGAAACTGTCTCGAATTGTTGTAGAAATAAATAACAGGATCCGATGAACAATTAATACTAACGTTTAATAACTGTAAACAAGAGCTGATATCCACAAGTTACTTACACCTAGCTAGTCGGGAAGACACACTTCTAACTACGACTGGATTTTCACACCTACGATTTGCACCCCTACGATTTGCACCATTCCTACTCGCCTGGCCCTCCATATATATATTCTGTCCAGGAACGTTCAGGAAGCGGCTTAACCGCCCCATAAGCAGGAGACAGACCTAGATCGTTCGGGACACATACAAGCCACCCAATTGTACACAGACACGACACAGAATTACATCACTCAAGGTCGACCTAGCGTAATCTCGGATACTGCAGTACCTTCTAGACCTTCTAGATTTTCTACAGTGAAACAAACAAGCCACACAGCGAGACATCAAAGAGAAATACCGGCCTTGCTGGCGAGAGGGGGAGGGGGGAAGGAAGGTCGCCGAGTGAGACTCGCCATGCAGGGGTGAGAAAATATCGATCGTTCAACTAGTGGGACGCTACACAACTCCCCAATTTAAGTTGAACATTCTTCAACTATCTACATTATAAAGCGTCTACACTATCATAAAATACTTATCATCTCCAATCTTACAATAGACATCGCTAATACTGTAATAGGTGCCTTCCCAATATCTTAAGTACAATACAATAACCATAGTATCCTTATAACACTAATACAGTCTCATTACAATATCATTGCAGTACCATTACAAAACCCTGGTCAACAGTAGACCTACTATTGTAACCAATACACTACCACCATTGTGGTGAAACGATGGTCAATGGTACTATTAAAAATCGTACAATGGTGAAACGATGGCCGCCGAGTACAAAATGTTTCGTGCACGAACCATAGCCCATGAACGTTGTACATAACAATGGTTGTCCAAAAAACAAAAAAAATGCATAAAGACATAGATACAATGGCATGGATACCAACACATATCGACCACTGGTCTAACTTCATCATATCAGATCAAACAAAGCAATACCGATACTGCCCAAGCTTAGGCCACTCGCAAATTACATCAATGCAACATACAAAATCACTGCTTGCTCGCCGTTCCCACTTGGGTTACAGACTTTAAAAATTACATTGTCCCATTGGTAACAAATAATGAAAACATGATACAAGATCAAAACATGACTAGGACATAGTGGCTCTCTGCCGGCCAATAATTCAATACTCAGTCAAATATACCATTACAGTACAATGCAGTCATCCCAGAAACGTATCTAACAGGCAAAACTTTGGGTTACAATACATCTCACTGAACTTGTACTATTCAAAACACTCTACTCAGGAAGTCGGCGCCGACAATTTCCTTGCCCTTGACATACCTAATCCTGAATTGATATGATTGTAAAAATAGACTCCATCGTAATAGCTTTGGGCTGTCAAATCTGGCAGAATTCAAATACTATAATGACCTATGGTCAGTCTGGAGCACAAACTCCTTACCATATAAGTACAAAGTAAACTTCTTTACGGCCCAAACGATGGCTAGACATTCTCGCTCTGAGACTGAATATTTCGTCTCACGAGGCAATAGCTTACGACTGGCATATGCCACAGGATACAACTTTCCCTCATATTCCTGCATAAGAGCAGCACCCAACCCGCGGTCTGATGCATCAGTTGCTAAGACAAATTCTTTTGAAAAATCTGGCAAACATAACACGGGTTTGGAAACAATGGCATTCTTCGAAGAAGTGTACGCTTTCTCCTGCACTTCTTCCCACTGAACTACATTGGGCTGACCCTTTCTAAGCAAATCAGACAGTGGTGCTGCAATCGCTGCAAAGTTAGGTACAAATTCTTGGTAATATCCCACCAGTCCTAAAAATGCTTTCACTTCCGTTTTAGTGGTGGGCCTGGGTGCATCCCGCACCTTACACACATTTTCTTCTAACAAGCCAATCATACCCTTTCCCACTGAGTGTCCAACAAAGTCCACTTCAGCCGTTCCAATCAGGCACTTGGATGGTCTTGCAGTTAATCCAGCTTGGTCCATCGTCTGCAGCAATTCATTGAGAGCCTTCACATGCTCGTCGAATGTCTCTGTATGGATCAGCAGGTCGTCCACATACGCTTTCACATTGTTCAGTCCCTGGATCAATGGCTTCACGATCCTGTTCAGTGTAGCTCCTGAGTTCATCATCCCGAAGGGCATCCGGGTGAATTCATAGTGTTCGCCCATGGTGACGAACGCTGTCTTGAGAATGTCTTGTTCCCGGACTCGCACTTGCCAGTATCCCTTGCTCAGGTCGATCCGAGAGAATTTTCTTCCTCTCGACAGACTCTGGAACACTTCCGATGGGGCTGCTGTCGGATGAGGGTCGAATACAGTGATCTTGTTCAGCCTCCTGTAGACGATGCAGACTCGGTTGGATCCATCCTTCTTCTTGACGACAACAACCGGTGAAGCATAAGCTGATGAGCTCCTGCGTATGATGCCCAACCTTTCCATGGTGCTGAGCTCCTCCTTCAAGGAGTCGCGCATAGTGTCACGAGTGGAGTGAGTGCAATTAAGGGGATTGCTACAGAGCGGGCGTAGAGTAAGAAGGGCTCACAGTAGACAGCAAGTTAAGCGTGCTGTTGTGAGTAGTGGGAGGGTCTGAATGAGGCGAAAGCGCGGTATTACTATCACTGCAAGTTAGAAGGTCCGACGGAGCGGACCTGTGAATAAGAGCCCATCGGGCGGACATAAAGGGAGCAGTCGAGAAGACTAGTGGAAGAGTCTTTCCAGTAATGACTGGTATGTAGAACGTTGATTGATTATTATGATTGATGTATTATATTATATTCGTCTATTACCATGATGTGAATAAGTATATGTGAGGAATGTGGAAGTCCTTGATATTGGATATAGCAATGTGCGCCATGAGCGATAGATGAAAGTGAGTTCATGGATTTGTAGCGCGAGTGAGTAGTGTGTACTCCGATGGAGGTGTGTTACCGTAAGATGTGTGGTGAGTGAAAGGTGAACTAGTGTGTGTACGCTTCATGGGTTGTAAGGAGAGGTGGAGTGAATAGAAATGGTAGGGTATTATACCAATGTAATGTTATTCTTGTAGGTGTCGGGGACGGGCCGAAGAGCCACCTCGAGGAGCACAAGTGATAGGCCAGCATAGGGCCGGAGGCCGTACATAGGCCAGAAGTGAGACTGTCGGTGCAGGACAGTAGAGGCACATAAAGTCGTGGCAGTCGGGCCACGGACAGGGACGTAGATATGAGAGTGAATGAGATACTATATTATTGCCATGATGATGGGCAAGTGAACTGATAAGTTGTATGACAATAGGAAGGTGATATTGAGAGACTGCGGTGCCAGTGAATCATTAATGTACTATTAAGACCCTGAGGGGAGAGGCTGAGGCCGAAGTGCCTTTAGCAGTAACTACCGGATTGTGGATCCGAGGGAGAGTGTGTGTGAGAATAAGGCCGTTGTACGGCAGTTCATTGCGATAATATAATGTATGTAATTGCGCTATTATATGTATAATTATGTTTAATAAATGTGTGAGTCTGATGGATTGTTTTGTTAAGTGTTAAACTTGTTTGTTCGTGATTGTCGTCCTGTCATAAACTATTACATCTCCCAGTCTGGGATTTGTGACACTGGGGGCTCGTCCGTTGTGACACTGGGGGTTCGTCCTGTTTACCTGTGGTCATTTTGACATTGTGTATTCGTTATATCTAGTTGTTTTTCTGTTGTGCTAGGAATTCATGCTGTTGTCTTTGTTCGTGGGATGAATGAAATTTACATGATATGATTTATGTATACTTATGAATATGTATTGATGCATGTATTGCTATGAATAGGTATTAATGTGTATTTAAACTTTCCAGAGTGTGTGTGCCAGCCTGAGGAGACAAGCAGCCAGAGCTCCGATTAAGGGGAGGAGTTAAACTCAAAATTCGAAGTTAAGTGAAACTGAAATTTTGTGCCCTGGATTGTGGGCTGTTCCTTTGATCTGTCTTTTTCCGCTGTTTTTCTGTTTTCGTTGTAATTGATTATACGGGCGGTGGCGCGGGTTTGCTGTGGTGAGCGTAGTTTGTCCTCTTCGGGAGGTGGGCTAATCTAGGAACCGCGTTCATCACAGTGAACAGTTCTGTAGGGACCTGTATTTTTGTTTAGATTGTAGCGTTCTATCTTCCTCGTTGTTTTAGGAAGACGTTTCTCTTGTCCTTCTCCTCCCTATCTGTAGATACGTTCCTTTTTTTCAGACTCTGTTCTTGTTCGTACCGTGTTGTGTAATCGGCGTAGTAGGTTGCATTTTTTTTTTCCATTATAGTTTTTTTTTGTAGAAGCTTTGTCCTAGTCGGGTTCGTTGTCCTTGACGTACTTGTGGTCCTTCTACTGTATTTCTTCATTCTTGTCGTTCTATTTTCTTTTATAATTAATAGTGCTATGCATTTTATAGATATAGAATTAGTTGTGCTGTAAAGGTAAATTTCTGAATTGTATTTGGGACAACTGGGTATTGTTATATCTGGTGTGATCTCAGGTCTCTGGTCGTATCATTATTAATCATACCGACAGGTTGGTCGTTCGCATAATAGATACCATAACCATAAATCTGTGAAATGGCGGAACTCCAACAGCTAATGAAGTTGGGTAAGGAACTTGGCCTGGAGGGAGAGGAGCTACGCGGCTGGATCAAAGAACAGCAGGCGGATTTGCGCGATGAACGTGCTAAGGATAGAGAGCGAGAAAAAGAGGCTAAGGCTCAGGAGCAGGAGAGAGAGGCTAGGGATAAGAAAGAAGAAAGAGAGTTTAAGTTAAAGGAGTTAGAAGCTCAGCAACAGGAGAGACAGGCTAAGGAAAGGGAGCAAGAGATAAGGTTAAAGGAGATAGAGGCGCAAGTAAAGATTGCGGAGTTAGAACTCAAGAAGAATACGCCAGCGGAAACGGCTGAGCGGCAGGTACATAATAAAGGTGGCGTTAGGATTAAGCTCCCTACGTTCGACGACCGGAAGGACGACATAGACGCCTTCCTTTACAGGTTCGAACTGAACGCACAATTGCAATGGGGGGAAAATAAGGAATTATGGGCCACGTACCTGGCGTCGCTATTGCAGGGGCGAGCGTTAACATACTTTAAAGAGCTACAGCGCGAAGACGTGCAAGATTACGATAAGCTTAAGGCTTTGCTGCTTCGCCGATTTGCGCGTACCGAGGAATATTTCCGGGAGCAGTTTAGGCGAGCACGTGCAGATACCAGGGAGGACTTTGCTGCCTTCGTCGCGAGACTAACGGAGTATTTCGCGAACTGGGTAGACTTGGCGCATGTGGGCGCGGATTTTGCTAAACTGAAAGACTTAATGATCCGTGACCAGCTGTACGCGTCGTGCCACAAAGATCTGGTGGCTTTCCTGAAAGAGAACGAACCCGCGACGGTGCAGGAGGCGTCTAAGTTGGCGGAAGCATACCGTACGGCACATCCGTCCAGACCAGTCGCCAGGGCGTACGTCCAAGATGCTGGGTACGTCGCCGTTGTCGAGGGGTCGCCGGCAGGACTTAGGGACAGGTCGCGTCAGCGTGGTGCCTATAGCGGGCAAGCCCAGGGGCAGCGTAGGGGCTATCACCAATCACCGGCATATGGATCTGGTAAGTTTGACCGAGCAGGAGGGCTAGGTCGCGGTAATGGCCGGGGGCGAATTGTGACCTTTGCCGATGACCGACGGCATAGGGACTCTAGTTCCGGTCGCGATGGGTCACGGGGACCCAGGCCTAGTACAGCACAGGGAGCGGAGTGTTGGACTTGCGGACGCGTGGGTCACTTTTCACGCGAGTGTAGGGCCGCGAAGTGTTGGAACTGCGGAAGAGCAGATCACATCAGCGTGAACTGCCCTGCAGGTAGGATAGCGGCGAACGTGGACAGTAGCTCCAGTCCATGTTCCCCAAATAAATTTCATCATGCGGCTGCGTGTGTTACATCAGACAACGGAGGCGGACAGTATTCTAAGTGTCCCAGTTGTGAGAAGTTATTATCTTCCGGTGTTTTACCTTGTGGGAGAAAGATCCCCGTTATAAATTCATGTCATACAGGAGGTGGTCTTAGGGTTTATCCGGGGTTTGTTGGGGACGAACCGGTCTCGGTTTTACGAGATACAGGATCTACCGTTGTGGGAGTGCATAGGGATTGCATTCGGGATTCACAGCTTACAGGTGAGACTGTCCCGTGCATCCAATTTTCGGGGGCCATTGAGAAGTTACCCATGGCAAGAATAGTGATAGATACACCTTTCCTTAGCGGGGAAGTCGAAGCAGTCGTTGGTTGTTTTCCAGGCGCCCAGCTCATCATTGGGAATGTATCACGGGTGGTTTCCCCTTCCGATGAGAACGTGCAAGCATGGTCGCAATCAAAAGGTATTGACTTTTGCGCCGCGGTCGAAACACGTCGACGGGTAACTGATAAAGATAAGATTAGACCTTTGGCGACGCCAGCGGTCAACCTAGATATCACGCCAGAGCGCTTGGCGAGATTACAAAGGGAGGACCCATCATTAAACCCATGTTTTGGGGAAGCGCGAACCGAGAAAACGAGGAAATATAAGAACGGCTCGTCTTCCTTTTTTGTCCAGGGGGGCATTCTGTTCCGTATGTACGTCACAGTGGCTTCCGTTCAAAAGCAGGTCGTCGTGCCACGGTCGTTAATTGCTACAGTATTGCGTCTGGCCCATGATGTTCCATTAGCGCATCATATGGGAAGTGCTAGAACCAAGCAGAGAGTTCTGAAATATTTTTATTGGCCATCGATACATAGAGATGTACGGCTGTATTGTAAGACGTGCAGTGCGTGCCAAAAGACGACGCATAAGGGTCGTACACCCCAGGCTCCTCTTCAAAAGATACCCACGGTTTCGGAACCGTTTAAAAAGGTTTCGATAGACCTTGTTGATTTAAGAGAAAGATTATCTTCAGCGCGCACTATAGCAGAAGAAGCGTCTAGTATCGCTTCAGCAAGAGCAAAGACCTATAAAGATAGAGGGTCCAAACTGAGAATTTTTAAGCCAGGAGACAAGGTCCTATTGTTGTTACCTACGGACCATAATAAATTATTGATGACATGGAAAGGTCCGTATGTTATTGAGCAAATTGTTTCGAAGGTAGATTACGCTATCCACATTGATGGATCAAGTAAGATTTTCCATGTTGATATGCTGCAGAGGTTTCATGAGAGACCAGAGTATCTGTATTCTCATACTGGAGTTGAAGGACATACCTAATGTCGTGTCATTCTTTGACGATATAGCATGCCATACGTCGACATGGTCTGATCATATTCAGACACTAACAGTAATTTTTCAACGATTACGCCAGTTTGGGTTAACTGCTAAACCCGCAAAGATGGATTTGGCATGTCCAGAGATAATATTCTTAGGACATATTGTGGGTAGAGGTGTTCAGAGACCTGAAGTAACAAAAATTGACAAGTTAGTAGGGTTGCAAATCCCTAAAACAAAGAAACAAGTCAGAAGCTTAGTGGGAATTTTAAATTATTACAGAAAGTTTATTCCAAATTTTTCCTCCTTGTCATCTTCTCTTACTGACCTTACTAAGAAGGGACAACCCGATAAGGTCCAGTGGACGTCTGAATGTCAGACAGCATTTGATAATTTGGTGACAGCATTATCATCGTCACCCATTCTGATATTACCCGATTTTCGATCTAATTTTATCCTCAGAACGGATGCGTCGGACTCTGGTGTCGGCGCTTGTCTTCTACAGGAGAAGAACGAATGTCTCCATCCTGTATGTTATGTCAGTAGGAAGTTATTGCAGAGAGAAAGAAAGTATTCTGTGATAGAGCGTGAGTGTCTTGCCATTGTGTGGTCCGTCCAGAAACTAGGACGTTATCTCATGGGACGAGAATTTTGTATCCAGACAGACCACAAGCCACTGACATTTTTGTCGAAGAATCGTTCGTCCAGCCCACGCTTGTCTAGATGGGCATTGGCTTTGCAGCCGTATACCTTCGTTATTCAACCAATTCCAGGAACCAGCAATCATATCACCGACTACCTTAGTCGAGCCTAGGGGAAGATTTCAGGAGCTCATACATCGGAGGACAGGAACATTGACAGGATCTGTGTGAATAAGTCGACTTTAAAATATTGACATTATAAATATGATATGAAGAATGGTTGATAGGTTGATTGGCTTTTGATTCTGTATTAAGTATTGTGGTTAGTTAGCTATTCATGATGTGACACATATATGCATATTGCAGGCCATATTGATCCCCATAATTTCCCCTGATTCCGGTATTTTATATACTAGGGGAGCTGCTAGGTCATTTTTTTTAGTGTAGGTATTGCTCACGCTCACTCGTTGACAGTCATCTTGATGCGATTTGAAATTAATTGCATTAATTTTTTTGGGGTGGGGGATGATGTCACGAGTGGAGTGAGTGCAATTAAGGGGATTGCTACAGAGCGGGCGTAGAGTAAGAAGGGCTCACAGTAGACAGCAAGTTAAGCGTGCTGTTGTGAGTAGTGGGAGGGTCTGAATGAGGCGAAAGCGCGGTATTACTATCACTGCAAGTTAGAAGGTCCGACGGAGCGGACCTGTGAATAAGAGCCCATCGGGCGGACATAAAGGGAGCAGTCGAGAAGACTAGTGGAAGAGTCTTTCCAGTAATGACTGGTATGTAGAACGTTGATTGATTATTATGATTGATGTATTATATTATATTCGTCTATTACCATGATGTGAATAAGTATATGTGAGGAATGTGGAAGTCCTTGATATTGGATATAGCAATGTGCGCCATGAGCGATAGATGAAAGTGAGTTCATGGATTTGTAGCGCGAGTGAGTAGTGTGTACTCCGATGGAGGTGTGTTACCGTAAGATGTGTGGTGAGTGAAAGGTGAACTAGTGTGTGTACGCTTCATGGGTTGTAAGGAGAGGTGGAGTGAATAGAAATGGTAGGGTATTATACCAATGTAATGTTATTCTTGTAGGTGTCGGGGACGGGCCGAAGAGCCACCTCGAGGAGCACAAGTGATAGGCCAGCATAGGGCCGGAGGCCGTACATAGGCCAGAAGTGAGACTGTCGGTGCAGGACAGTAGAGGCACATAAAGTCGTGGCAGTCGGGCCACGGACAGGGACGTAGATATGAGAGTGAATGAGATACTATATTATTGCCATGATGATGGGCAAGTGAACTGATAAGTTGTATGACAATAGGAAGGTGATATTGAGAGACTGCGGTGCCAGTGAATCATTAATGTACTATTAAGACCCTGAGGGGAGAGGCTGAGGCCGAAGTGCCTTTAGCAGTAACTACCGGATTGTGGATCCGAGGGAGAGTGTGTGTGAGAATAAGGCCGTTGTACGGCAGTTCATTGCGATAATATAATGTATGTAATTGCGCTATTATATGTATAATTATGTTTAATAAATGTGTGAGTCTGATGGATTGTTTTGTTAAGTGTTAAACTTGTTTGTTCGTGATTGTCGTCCTGTCATAAACTATTACATCTCCCAGTCTGGGATTTGTGACACATAGCATAGGGCACCGGGTATGGTCGTTGCCGAACAGGTACCTCTGACGTCAGGTCGATACAATGTTCGCCTAACTGGCTGTTACGATTTGGGGTATGCCCTCAAATGTTACGGGGTGGTATATTATGGAATTTAGGTGTTCGACTGCATTTAATAAATATCGAGAGGTTTTACAAATTACTCTGCCATCCCATGCCACATACACTAATAACAATTTCGTGTAAGTTATATCAAGGACCTTGTAGGGCCACAAATTTATTACTTAAAATTCCTAACAATTTCGTCTATCTTACATATTAAAAAGACCACATCAGCAGCATCAATGAAAATACTATAATACATAACTAGAAGTCTCCTCTAGATTCTTAAAAGATTAGAAAATCCATATCATTCTGACTCATTCACAGTTTACTTAGTAATTATTTATCTTCAGGAATATAATCTGCCTACTATCTCACAAATAATATTCTTATGTCTCAGACGACAATATTCACTCAGTAAATTACTTATAAAGGATCAAACCGTCAAGACACACTGACGTAGTTAAGATAGATCTAGATCTGCTCTAGGATGGGCTGGCAATCCCCAGCCTCATCCAGACACATCAATTACAATTTACAAATGTGTATACCAGTCACTCATTCTAGATCTTAATTGCAAGTAAAAACATTATAGTCTTGCATCCTTTGGTAGCACTTCTACTGGAAATTAGGGTCAGATTCACGTCATCGTCGACGCACTGTCTCGAAACTTACGATTGGTTCCCTGAAACGATATCAGGGAACTGGAGAAAATAGCTGTGGGTAAATTCCATTGTCTATCAAGGACATAGACATGTCTTTAACAGTCTCATGATTCTCTCAGGCCGAATCTTAAGCCGGCGCCCTCGCAGATGGAAACGTCTGCATGGAGTGAAGAAACCCAAAGATGGCTCCGCTTATATCTTCTGCAACCCCAGCGAACTGCTCAAATTTGATTGGTGCATCCATTTCGAGCTCAGCTCGCAGTCTATTAATAGTAACAGACAAAGTTAAATTACGATGTCAAAATCTTTCGCAAAGTCACTACACCCTCTACGTTTTATGTACGAATTTATTCACTCCTTATTCGCCCCGTCTTTCCTTGCTAAACCACGGGGTCGAAAACTGCACCGTCACTGTTAATTTATCCATTCGTTCCATCTTGCCCCACTTTCTTTCCATCTCTAAGAAAAAGCGTTTCAAAAACAAACTGTCCACCGGAATAGTTCAAGGACGTTTGCACTGGCTAAAATCAATGATGACATGAAATAAACAAACCCGTGACCCAGCACGGCACTTCTAATCCTAACCCTGACATATCCCCCACCCCAGTGAAAATTTTAAGAAAAATTTACACGATAGGATCCAAGAAATCCCAAAGTTATTGTGGTAGGGGCTTAAGTAGTACTGTAGAAAAATGAGCCTTAAGCTTGAGAAGAAAAATCTAACTAAGAACGTGCATATTGGATGGACAAAAAGCATACAATTATTGATGCCACGTTCTATAGAATTTATTCTATTTAAACATTCTTACTGCACACAATCAAAATTGTGAGAACATCTATAATAATAATGAGTATATCACTGTATACTGCTGGATTAAAGTATAACTATCATCAAATAATGAAGCCTTACTGAAGGAATAGGCTCATAATTATCTAGTCAACATACACAATTGCTGCTTATATACACATTCACACACAATATATTGTTAATTAAAATACTGTGGTATCCAATGGCAGCAGTAGCTCTGGTAGCTTGGTTTGCCATGTCTCCATCTCATTGACCCGCTGACAAGGGCGTCAGGTTTGCCAGAAGTTCAGGTCACAGTCAGGAATGACGCTGGTGGAAAGAGGATATTCACAAAAAAGGATTGTAAAAATGGTTCATAAAGTAATGAACAAGATAAATGTGAATCCATCCACCGTCTAGAATTGAGGGGGACAAGCACTATCCAACCCCAATACAAGACAAAACACTGTTTAATAGGAAATTAAATGAGACGTGACAAAATATCAGCTTGGGAATTGTCACCGCCAGGGATAGCCCGGATAACAAACCGGTATTCCTGGAGTGCAAGACTCCACCTCGTTAATCGAGCATTTTTAGCCCTGTTAGTCTTTAAGAATAACAACGGACGATGGTCCGTTTCAATTATAAACTCGGACATGAGTAGATATCGCGAAAATGCGTTTACAGCAAAAATGATAGCGAGGCACTCTCGCTCGATAACTGCATAGCGGCATTCCCTATCTAGCAACTTGCGGCTGGCGTATAGACATGGCCGCAAGGTATCGTCTCGTTCCTGTAATAACACAGCTCCCAATCCCTTGTCCGACGCATCAGTGCGGACAATAAATATTTGGTTTATATCTGGTAGTATGAGAATGGGGGAAGTGGAAAACAGTTGTTGAACGGTACGAAGTGTATCAGCACATTCGGTTGTCCATTTCACTTTATTAGGAAAATTCTTTCTTGTGAGGTCCGACAACGGAGCTGTAAGCGAAGAAAAATTTGGAATGAATTTCCTATAATAGTTAAGAAAGCCCAATAAACTACGAACTTCTTTCTTAGTTCGAGGTGGTTGGAGCTTTAAGATGGTAGTTATCTTCTTGTCATCAGGAGTCTGAACGCCGTGGGCAATTGTATGGCCCAGAAAATTAATTTCATTATATCCTAAAAACACCTTACTGGGTTTCGCCGTAAGGCCAGCTCGACGAAGAGCAATAAAAACTTGTCGTAGGGCTGCGAGGTGGCCCGACCAATTGGTTTCATAAATACAAATGTCGTCAAAATACGACAATACGGAATTCATACCCTGGAGCAATATTGTCATCATACGGGCGAAAGTAGCAGGGGCTGTAACTAACCCGAAAGGCATATAGCGCCACTGCATAAGACCCAACGGAGTCTGAAAAGCGGTATATTGCTTGCTATTCTCATCCAGCGGAATTTGCCAATAGCCTTTGGAAAGATCAATTTTAGAAAAAATCGTTGCCCTGGTTAACTGAGCAAAAAGATTCTCCTGGTTGGGAATCGGTTCCGCGTCATATATCGTAACTTCATTAAGTTTACGATAGTCAATACAAAAACGCACGGTATCATCTTTTTTTTTCACTAAGACGATGGGTGAGTTATATGGACTCGTCGATCGCTCTATCACTCCTAGGTGAAACATGTTACGTACCTCGGTTATTATAGTCTCTTGTGCGTGCAGCGGACGCGGGTATGGTTTAACAAAGACGGGTATATCCGTCTTTAATCTTATAACATGCTGTACCAAAGAAGTATTACCTGGTAGATCAGTAAAGACTGTAGTAAACTCGTTAAGCAAATCTCTTATATCTTGTCTTTGCGATTCAGATAACTCTGGATTTATATTTACATCCGAAGTGTTTTCAGAAGATCGAAGTGCGGGGATTGAATTCTCTATCTTAATAGGATCATCATCGTCAACTGAAACCAAGGCCGCATTGGCCTGAACAATTACATTTCGGCGATTATTCTGTCGATTATCATCGTCGGACAGGTACTGCTTTAACATATTTATATGGAAGACTTTGTCCTGTCCTCGAATCTTGATAAGATAATTTACTCGAGAAAGTCTCTTTAGAACTTTAAAAGGTCCCTTCCATGTAAGAAGGAGTTTATTTTTGGTCTCCGGAAGGAGAACAAGAGTTTGGTCTCCGGCGGCCAAGGTTCGCAATCGGCTACCTTGATCACGATATTGTTTATAAAGACTCGCATGCGCAGCTGAAGATTTTTGTGCGAGCTGACATGCGTTAAGAATTCGATGGCGCAAGTCTACAACGTATTGATATGCAGACCGCGTATCATTGTCGTCGGTGTCTGATCCGGCGAATAAATCATGAAGTATGGCCATTGGACCACGCGGCTTACGACCATACAATAATTCGAAGGGGGAAAAACCCGTCGACGCGTTCGGTAGTTCTCGGTATGCAAACAGAATAGCGGGGAGTTGTCGATCCCAATCACTCGGTTTGTCGGCCGAAACTCGTGCAAGCATACTTTTCATGGTAGCATTCCAACGTTCACAGCAGCCATTAGACTGTGGGTGGTATGGAGATGTCAATCTTTGTTTAATCCCGACCAATTCCAAGACTTTCTTAAAAAGCTCAGAGGTAAACTGTGGACCTCTGTCCGATAAAATTTCAACCGGAAACCCAAGACGCGAAAAAATAGTAATAAGGGCTTCAGCGACATGATCAGCTGAAATGTCTTTTAGCGGAATGGCCTCTGGCCAACGGGTTGCGTAGTCGATGACAGAAAGTATAAAACGATGTCCTCTGTCTGACTTGTGTAGGGGACCAACTATATCTACGGCAACGCGCTCAAATGGTCTGGAGACCATAGGCATCTCCTGCAGAGGAGCTCGCGATGCTCTTCCTTTAGGAGTACGTCTCTGACATACGTCACATGTTGATACGAACCGGTTTACATCTGCGTAAATACTGGGCCAAAAAAATTGCGATAGTATTCGAGACTTAGTTCTGGCCTTTCCTTGGTGACCTGCCAAGGAAGTGTCATGCGCGAGACGAATAATGTCGCGACGAAAAGATCTCGGTACTACAAGTTGCATAACGGTCTCTCGCTTACTCCGAAAATTACGATATAATAAGTCATCTTTAATAAGAAACTTAGAGGTATCCGGTGCGGTAGGATCAACCTTAGCAAACAAATGTTTCAATGTGGGATCTGAATGTTGCTCATCATGAAATGCACTAGACGTTATGTTCACTTCAATAGTAGGATTACTCAATGGACTGTCTGCTCGTCGACTCGATTGTAGGCGTGTTGTCGCACAAGCAACACTCGCATCCTCAGTCCAAATTTCCAAGTTACCGATAGGAAACTTATTTACTTGAGGTACATTCCCTATGATTATATCAGCCACTGGATTAGGTAGTACACATGCGGTGACAATACCTGTGAGAAAAGGTGTATCAATATAAACTTCTGCGAGACGGAATCGCTCTACAGATCCGCCAAAAGTAATACAAGTTACATCCTTGTCCAAAAATTGTGTTGGACGGACTAGTGACTGTCGAACGCCGATAGTCGTACATCCGGAGTCACGTAGAACAGAAGCGCGAATCGCGTTCACGCGGCCCTGGTAAAATGTTAATTCACCGAGTTCATGTAGGGCGGACATGACTGGAATATCTTTTGATTGTCATGAAGATTCAGAATGACCGTCAGTCTCATAAGGTGTAGATTTAACCGAGGAGGCATTTGCTGCTTCCACTTTCGCGTTACAAAATCTTTGTATGTGGCCTACCCTATTACACCTAAAACATATAGTACGATTAAGATCGTTTCCACGATAAGGAAGACTCTGTGGTCTATTATAATTATGAGTATCATCAAAATGCACTCGTCGCGGCGGTCCCTGAGGCCGGTTATATTGTTGGCCTGGATAGTTGCCACGATAATATGGGCGAGGCTCGTAAAAAGAATAATTCTGGTATCCTCGACGCGGGGATACATTACCTCGATTCGGAAAATCTCTCTGTCTAAAAAAAGGCGGCTCTGATTGAGAGCGCGGATTTGGGGCCTGACGACGAGTCGGCCTTGAACGATCGTGTCCGGTTGGCGTTCCTTTGCCTACGTTGGCATAACACGGTGCTATAGTTGAAGGCTTTGCCAAAGGACGATTTGGGTGGGCGGACGCATACCGTTCCGCGCACGATGTGATTTCTTCAGAGGATGTTGGTGCCCTCTCTTTAAGGTGGGCAACCAAATCGGAATGACATGCCGTATAGATTTGGTCCTTTAAGACCAAATCGTAAAGTTGGGAATAATTTCCGGTAGTCACGTTCGCGAGCTCAATCCAGCGATCTAAATAATGTTTCAGCCGATTCACATAAGTTGAAAAATTTTCAGATGGCTCAGGTTTACATGAGCGAAATCTTTGATGAAAGCCATCCTCGGTATGCTGGAATCGCTTAAGCAGTGCTGTTTTAAGCTTGTCATAATCATTGGCATCCTCTACTTTGAGGCTATGAAATACTTCTAAAGCCTTACCTGTTAATAAATTAGACAGGCATGAACTGTACATCGCCTGCTGCCATCCGACGCATTTAGCGTGTAACTCGAACCGATGTAAATATGCGTCGATCCGGTCGAGTTTTTCATTAAATGTGGGCAGTTTTGGTTTCTTAGCATAGGTATTGCTGGCAATAGTGGGTGTTACAAGCGATTGTTGCTCTAACTTTTTCATTGCAAGTTCATGCTCTCTTTTTTCTCTCTCTACAGCCTCTTTTTCTCTTTCTCTTTCTCTTTCCTTTTCTCTCTCTTTTTCTTTTTCTCTTTCTCTTTCTCTTTCTTCTTTTTCTCTCTCTCTTGCTTCTTTTCGATCCTCGCGCTCTCGGTCTTGTTGTACTTGTCGTTCGCACCACGCGGCGCGTTCTTCTTCTGGTATGCCCAGAACTTTGGCAGATTCAAAGTATTTAAGAAAATCAGCCATGATATGTTAAAGTCTGTAAATAGTAAGTATTTACCTACTATTAAGGGATATCGCGGTATCAATTATATTATATGAACAGTTATTGACTGTTAATATTAATTCAGTGTCTTACGTTAGCACTGCTTCGCGAAAAGAACGTTCTATCTCTCTCTCTGAAAATTACAGGCAGTATCACTTAAAATGCAAACACTTTATCTCTCTCTCTCTCTCTAAATATGAATTCTAGTAAGGCAGTGCCGTCTATCCGTTGCTCCCACTGCAATAAAATACTATATATCGCCTTTACTGCGATAAATTAATGTCTTGAGTGATCACTCTCAAAATTTATGTCTCTCTCAACGCGACGAACCAGTGTCCTCTGTTATCACTGTGAAAAATGAATCGCTCTCTCAATGCGATGAATCAAAAATATATCTCTCTCTCAACACGACAAATTTGAAATATCTCTCTCTTCTCAAAACGCGGACACGCAGTGTCCCCTGTTACCACTGCAAAATTATTCTCTCTAGATCTATCTTCAACGTGAAATTGTCACGTGAACAAAAATTTATTATATCTCTCTCTCATATGTCAATACCAGATTACAATTCAACGTGGTTTTAGCACGTGAAACACCTCAGGCATATATTGTAAACATATCAATGTTAGTATAGTAGTTTAAAGTTTATAATAAGCAAAAAGAAATACAATAAACAGGACGTATACTGACAAGTAAAACGAACGATAACAGACCCTACAAGTCCTAACTTATATTACAGACAGCTTAAGAAGAAAGACAGGAGAGACATCTTCCTAAAAAATGTAAGGAAGGAAAAGAAACGCCACAATCTATACGAATAATGGATCCCTAATAGAACTATTCACAGTGAAGCAAATCCCCCCGAGTTATTATAAATAGCCACCAAGGCACTCCAATATCCTTCGTAATGGCAAAGAAGATATGCTAAACTATGACCCCAACCAACCTCCCGCACTTAAACTAAACATATAGTAAAAAGTAAAATGGCCTGGAAAACACACACAGAGCGGAAAGTACGTCGCCCTCCTCAAGACTGTTAGATAGATGATTCACTTAACTTTTGAGGAATTGAGATGGTATGTATCCCTAATCCACAGCTCCAAGCCCAAAAAACTGTATTTCCGTCTGAGGTAGATCTGTACGGTGAAAGGGTTCCCTCGCCGGTGTCCACGGGTCAATGGGATGTTGAGTTCACCATATGAAATTGAAACACAATATTAAATTAGTAGAAATTGTCTAAAATCGATAATAAAAAGACCTGAAAACATAATATTACAAGAGTACAATATTAAATGATGGAATAAAAAAATACAATAGGTTTTAAAATAATCTACCTATGGCATGGCGTTATCTAAAGTTCTTTAAGGGTCCCTCTCCAGTGTTACGATTTGGGGTATGCCCTCAAATGTTACGGGGTGGTATATTATGGAATTTAGGTGTTCGACTGCATTTAATAAATATCGAGAGGTTTTACAAATTACTCTGCCATCCCATGCCACATACACTAATAACAATTTCGTGTAAGTTATATCAAGGACCTTGTAGGGCCACAAATTTATTACTTAAAATTCCTAACAATTTCGTCTATCTTACATACTAAAAAGACCACATCAGCAGCATCAATGAAAATACTATAATACATAACTAGAAGTCTCCTCTAGATTCTTAAAAGATTAGAAAATCCATATCATTCTGACTCATTCACAGTTTACTTAGTAATTATTTATCTTCAGGAATATAATCTGCCTACTATCTCACAAATAATATTCTTATGTCTCAGACGACAATATTCACTCAGTAAATTACTTATAAAGGATCAAACCGTCAAGACACACTGACGTAGTTAAGATAGATCTAGATCTGCTCTAGGATGGGCTGGCAATCCCCAGCCTCATCCAGACACATCAATTACAATTTACAAATGTGTATACCAGTCACTCATTCTAGATCTTAATTGCAAGTAAAAACATTATAGTCTTGCATCCTTTGGTAGCACTTCTACTGGAAATTAGGGTCAGATTCACGTCATCGTCGACGCACTGTCTCGAAACTTACGATTGGTTCCCTGAAACGATATCAGGGAACTGGAGAAAATAGCTGTGGGTAAATTCCATTGTCTATCAAGGACATAGACATGTCTTTAACAGTCTCATGATTCTCTCAGGCCGAATCTTAAGCCGGCGCCCTCGCAGATGGAAACGTCTGCATGGAGTGAAGAAACCCAAAGATGGCTCCGCTTATATCTTCTGCAACCCCAGCGAACTGCTCAAATTTGATTGGTGCATCCATTTCGAGCTCAGCTCGCAGTCTATTAATAGTAACAGACAAAGTTAAATTACGATGTCAAAATCTTTCGCAAAGTCACTACACCCTCTACGTTTTATGTACGAATTTATTCACTGCTTATTCGCCCCGTCTTTCCTTGCTAAAGTACCCCCAAACCACGGGGTCGAAAACTGCACCGTCACTGTTAATTTATCCATTCGTTCCATCTTGCCCCACTTTCTTTCCATCTCTAAGAAAAAGCGTTTCAAAAACAAACTGTCCACCGGAATAGTTCAAGGACGTTTGCACTGGCTAAAATCAATGATGTCATGAAATAAACAAACCCGTGACCCAGCACGGCACTTCTAATCCTAACCCTGACACTGGCAGCATCCGGGGAGATTGGAAGATGCGTTGATACTCCTTCACCACGTCGCCGAGTTGTTGACGTTGTTCCAGCGTCAGTTGCGTTCCATATTGGACATCTTCGTAGCCTTCCTTCTGGTCCCAGCTTCCTAGGTCGTTCCCCCGTTGTCGCCTTCCAGGTCGCAGTCCTCGACGACTGTCATGCCAGCTGACTCCATAAGTTGACTCTCGTCCATCACGTCGTCCTCTGCCAGCACAGTCCCAGCACCATCACCGTCGTCGTCCATCATAGCGTCGACATCTCCAGGTGTGGTGTCGCTCCTGCCGTCGTTCATCTCACACATCTCGGTCACGACAGTTACCGGTCCCATTGCCGCCGCCGCTGCTTGCATCGTCGCTGGTGTAGTCCTGGGGATATACCTCTTGAGAAGGTTAGCGTGCAATGTCTTCTCTTTCGCACCCATCTTGACTCTGTAGTCGTTGACGCCGACAACCGAGACTACCTTGTATGGTCCCTTCCACTGGACTAAGAGCTTGTTGGCATTTGTCGGCAGCAGTACTAAAACTTCGTCGCCAGGGCGGAACTTCCTCTCTCGCGCCTTCCGGTCGTAGTAGGTTTTCTGTCTACCTTGTGCCTTTGAGAGCTCTTCCGTAGCCAACTCCCACGTGTCCTCCAGCCGCTCGCGTAGTTCCATGACATACTGGTAACTGGTCTTTGTCTCCGGCTCCTCTACGTCCTTGGTCCATAATTGTCGCAAGATGTGCATCGGTCCTCTCACCGTTCTTCCATACAGCAACTCGAATGGGGCGAACTTTGTCGATTCTTGGGGAACTTCACGATACGCGAAGAGCAGCGGGTTAATGTATCGGTGCCACTGCTTAGGTTGCTCCGCGCACAGTCGCCTCAAGGTCTTCTTCAGTGTGCCATTAAATCGCTCCACCAGCCCGTTGCACATAGGGTGGTAGACTGTGGTGGTAGACTGTCGAATTCCCAGTAATCTGTTCGTTTTTTTCATGACGTCCGACATATTGAGTCCCTTGATCAGATAAGATCTCCTCGGGCACACCCAAACGGCTGTAGACATTTACTAAGGCTTCTGCTACTGTCTCCGCGTCAATCTTCTTCAAGGGGGTCGCTTCAGGGTAACGAGTAGCGTAGTCTACGTATACAAGGATAGACCGATGTCCGCCTTCACTTGGGGGGTCAATAGGTCCTACCAGGTCCACGGCCACTCTCCTAAATGGGACGTCTACCACTGGCTTACTCTGCAAATGCACCTTAGGAGTCGCTCCCTTGTTCACTGTCCTCTGGCAGATGTCGCATGAGCGGCAGTATCTCGTGACGTCACCTCCGATACCAGGCCAGTAAAAATTGCTCATCACCCTGTCCTTTGTCTTCTTCACGCCGAGATGTCCTCCGACGATAGAATCATGGGCAACGCTCAGTACATACTCCCCCAGTTTCTCGGGTAGTACCACTTGTCTTGTAATCGTAGCCTGTCTTATGTCCCTATAAATCCGGTACAGTACACCTCCGTGTCTCTCGAAGTGTACCGACTTGTTGCGCCTGTTGGTCAGAATTTTCTTCTGCCCCAACTTCTTGAGGTCTTCATCTTCTTCCTGGAGTCGGATGAGTTCCTTCCTATCCACTCCCGCGTGCCGTTCTGCCCTCGGCACCCTCAGCGAAGTAGACTGGTCCTTCCTCTTCTCCTAGGCCCTCGTGGTCACCGCTCCTACCATCAACTCGGTATCAGGGTCGTACGGGTCCTTCGCTCCGTCCACGTTCCCGACTACTAGGTCGCAGATGGTCTCCGGGAGACACAGTGCCGTCACTCTGCCCGCCAGGTAAGGCATTCTCACGTCGATAATGGCTTCCTCCGCCGCTAACAAGGAGTTATCGATCCTCGCGATAACTATCTTCCCATCGGTGAGCTGACCGTCGTCCACCAGTGCTCGCCGCACCATTACACCTTCACAGCCGGTATCTCTTAGGACGTCTACTGCTCGATTTCCAATCAAGCCCTTCATCACTGGTAACTTCAGCTTCTCCGCGGTCCTTCCGTCACTGCATCCTCCGCTCGTAACAGGCACCGCTAACTGTAGCTTCCCGTCCTTCATTACCGCTTGAACGTTGATGCTGGTGTCAGCCGTCGACTCCACGACAAACAAGCCACACAGCGAGACATCAAAGAGAAATACCGGCCTTGCTGGCGAGAGGGGGGGGGGAGGAAGGTCGCCGAGTGAGACTCGCCATGCAGGGGTGAGAAAATATCGATCGTTCAACTAGTGGGACGCTACACTGTTGTTAGTTTTTTGTTTTTTTTTTCCTAATGGATTGTTCTTACAGTGTGTGTGCGCGTGTGTGTGTGAGCAATGTTCTTACTTGTTGGTAATGTTGTGTAAACAATGTGCGTGTGTGTGGTGTGTGTTAAAGACCTGTAGGTCTTAGATATTGTATTTGCTGTTGTACTGTTACTGAATGCTGTGACAACAAATTTCCTGGAAACAGGATAATAAATAATATCTTATCTTATCTCTTATCTTTACTTGAGCAACCCGCAAGCTGGCACCAGTCAGGTGCGATTGCTATTAGATATTTTCTTGTCACCCTAGCCATAAAGAAACAAACAAACGAACAAACCACCCCAGAATACTGCGGGATGGTCTTTACTACAATGACAGTGTTGCTATTATAGCTCACACCTATTCGGATTGATGAATTGAATTAGTTGCTAGTGTGTACCAGGAGTTGTGCTAGTCTTTAGCTTTCTTGTACAGATTTGCGTTTCTATTGTCCCTCCAATGTTATAGATGGTTCTCTGTCAGGGACACCCCCCCCCCTTTCTACGGTCAGACCTCTTGCAACGGGGCTGCCAGGGACCCCCACCGAAGTAGGTCTTCCTGGACACTCCCTGAATCAAATATTCTCCTCTCTCCCCGCCAGTCGACGACGCACCCAAAGTCGGTGGCTTGTGTTGCGTTTTGTCTGCATATTATAGCTGTTCTATATCCTATTTGTAGTTTCAAAGTTAGTTGTTATCTGCCATGTCGCAATACCTAACCTCTTGCAGTGTGTATTTAATTCTCGATGCCCTAGGATCTGAACACGGTCTTATCAGCAGTGGTTAGGCTTGCGGAGTGATACCCCTCTGGCCTTTCTTAGCTGCATTGTATAGTTCCGGCGGAAAATAAGTTCTTCCCCAAATTACTGTCATAGATTTCTTCAAGCCAGTGCGCCATAAAATAGAACTAGAATTTCACCATGCTTTCCATATTTATACTTGGAGATTGTCAGTGTATGAATCGCGCCTTTCCTTGAACCTTTATTTCAGTGGAGAATTGCCAAGATAAGACCGGACCTGTCATATTAAATGTGTGTGAGGAAATAAATCAGAAACGTGGATGGTTGTACAGTAGAGTGAGACAATTAACTGGATGGACAAGTGAGATATCTAAAAGTGATCGAGCTATAATCCTACAATCCTTTCAACAGTAGACAAGAATGTTCAGGCATGTATAACTATAATAGTATTAAGAACAATATTAGCTGATCCGTCAGCATTTAAATGGATTTAATGACTTCAGAGATTGGACGGTTGTTGTAGGGGACCATACGCATGCTTTCCGATAATTGTAATGACTTGAAAAGTTTGTTCGTTTGTTTTTGGCGAGTATACGTTGTAAGATTGGATGAAAATCATAATTTATTCCTGATGAAACAGTTAAAATGGTCGATGTAAAATTTCGATTAATGTTAAATCTACACAGACATTCACTATTCTATAGGCTGTGCTCTCGTACAAGGGTTAAGGGGTGTCACTGGGGTACGAAAAACTTATATTGGAGGGGCGGGGGGGGGGGGGTAACTGGTAAACCCGTGGTTCGATCAAACTCAAAGTACATGTATCACAGAGTCATCGTTCCTATCAAATAACACAAACATGTCGGCCAAATATCAGGCCTGAACAACAAAAATTCAGTTTGGTTGCCAGATGAGTGTTTAAATACGTTTTCACATTACCGCCAGCGACACCTGAGTCAAACACTTGACAACTGATCCATACGCTGAAAACCCTTGAGGTAGTGGAGTGGAGCGGGCCTTCGAGGGTTGAGTAATAGACGGATAGATTAATTGATGGATAGATATATTGATAGATGGGGCGATAGATAGATAGATAGATAGATGGATAGATCAATAGATGGATAGATCAATAGATGGATAGATAGATAGATGGGCCTTCAAGGGTTGAGTAATAGAAGGATATATTAATTGGTGGATAGATATATTGATAGATGGGGCGATAGATAGATAGATAGATAGATAGATAGATAGATAGATAGATGGGTAGATAGATAAACAGATAGATAGATAGATAGATAGATAGATAGATAGATAGATAGATAGATAGATAGATAGAGAGATAAATAGATAGATAGATGGATAGATCAATAGATGGATAGATCAATAGATGGATAGATAGATAGATGGGGCGATAGATAGATAGATAGATAGATAGATAGATAGATAGATAGATAGATAGATAGATAGATAGATAGATAGATAGATAGATAGATAGATATTGTCACGACCACGTGCATGATGTTTACTTAATTTATTTTTCCTTTCAACCCCAGCTAACAAGCTAAACGAGCAGACCAGCGACCAAAGGACACATGGCGTGAATTTTTAAATCAAACGATATTTATTACTAAATGCGTGACATGTAACTTATGCCAAAACATTCAACTCATAATAATCAAACACACAGTCACAAAAAAACAACAACAACAAAGATATGTAAAAATCCCTATCGGGGACGATGACTATTCTCTACTCCCTCTTAGGCCAACTAACGCCTAACCCCTTTGTCCATAACTTAATTATTTATACTTAAAAGTCTCTGTCGACATCCGATCTCCTTGCTGATGCAGTTTCACGTCTCCAGAGTTCAAACGATACTTCCTAGATCTCCAACTTCAAACCATAAAGGGGAACAGACGGTTCACACCCGCCCATGGCTTCAAACGATAAAGAAAACAGACGGTTCACACCCGCCATCGTGGATCGTTGGTTCTTGAAGGGTTCCCATCCCCTCTTCAAGACTCCCAAGCCTCAGACGAATAAGAAAACAGGCGATTCACACCCGCCATCGATTATCAACGAACTTCTGTGGGAACATAATGGATCCCTCACACATCTAACAACTCTGGTCCCCATGATCTCCACATGATCGCCCGGACCGTTAACTTCTACAAAACCTCTGGGAACAAATGGGAACATAATGGATCCCTCACACACCTAACTCTGGTCCCCACAGCACGACCTTCCACATGACATGTGACAACAACTTTCCTGGAAACAGGAGAATAAAGTCATATCTTATCTTATCTTATCTTATGATCGCCCGGACCATTAACTTCTGCTTTTTGGGAAACTAATGGGAACCACGTGTGGCGAGCTTCTCCTCTATTTGTACTCCCGAGGGTCTTGCACACGGGACTAGTTTAAAGCGAGTCGTGTGTATTTTTTCACGCTCGTCAACAACGTTAAAAATCGTGTTTTCCCCTGCTAAGCTCACCCCCCTAGACTCATGGCGCACAAGGCCACCGACCTTACTCGTGACAATAGATAGATAGATAGATAGATAGATAGATAGATAGATAGATAGATAGATAGATAGATAGATAGATAGATATAGATAGATGGAGAGATAGATAGATAGTTAGACAGACAGACAGACAGACCGACAAACAGACAGACAAACAGACAGACAGACAGATAGATAGATAGATAATCTTTATGGTCGCTATTCAATAATTACATAACAGGCATAATTGCATTTTATCTAAGAATTACGTTCTGTCTGACACCTGGAAAAGAGTCAAAGACGTATATTTTTGTGAGATGCAGATGGGAAAAGAGTGTTTCACCAATTCAGTACTTTATGACATAATCATTAACATGTTTCCTTGTAAAACTTCAGAAAATTTCTACCAAAATAAATGACGGCGTCAAGATCTGGCAGTTACATATGGTGGGACATTCTGGTGCATCTGCAGCCTCAGAATACTCTCTACTGGACACGTTGTTTCAACGGCTAAGGAGGGACTCCCAAAACATTGAGAATCTTCGTCATGGACACGGCCTTCTTGAATCTATCTAAGCTACGTTCTAAAGGGCTGGATACTAAGATGGGACCCCCAAAACATAGAGCATCTTCAACAAGGACACTGCCTTCTTGAATCTCCCTAAGCTTTTTTCTAACAGTCTGGATGCTTGAGAATTTATATCTTGATATAGTTGAAAGATTATTTATGTATTTCTGCTGGTGTTTGGCACAAAATATTTCATGAATTTGATGACAACAAGGACATCAGATTTCGAGACAGGAGTTTGAATTGTGTAACAATCCCATGATGGCTGTGCATAAACATGATCTCTACTTCTTGCCCTGCCAGAGCAATGAAATTTGGTGCAGAGGGTAAACTTTAACTGAAGTGCCACTCTATCAAAATTCAGTGAAATTTTTTGTGTGAGTTACAGAGCAGCGAAACTTAGTGTTGCGGCGGCCCTTGTACATACGGTGAAGGAAAAAGACCTAAACCCTAGTCAATGCTAGCCATGAGTTTTCTTCTACAATTATAAAAGTACAATTGTCATTAGGTAACCAGCAATAAATGAGTTGACTGGGTCATTGAAAGCAGTAGTCGGAAGTGATATACAAACAGTTTAACTGTTGGTACTACAAGCTGGAGTTGATGTGGACGTTTCAATGTTTCTACAAGACGTGAAAGCGTCATTACTTTCGACCATCTGTCAAAGATAATTATTCACTTCTTTATGTATTCCTACAAAGATTCTTTAATGAAATAGGAAAACGATCAAAGAACTACCAGTAAAGGCAGTTGATGGCAACTATGGCGTCAGTTCCAGGGGAATATCTAAAAAAGAGGGGACATTTGGAGGCAGTTAAAATACCACTAGGAAAGGGAGCTGAGCCGTACAAGCAAGACGATAATATTTGCAACGCATTAATGATGGCATCAAAGGGAGGGAATTTGGAGGTGGTTAAAATACTACTGGAAAAGGGAACTGACCATACTAGGAAAAATAGGTATGGTGGCAACGCGTTAATGATGGCATCAGGTAAAGGAAATTTGGAGGTGGTTAAAACACTACTGGAAAAGGGAGCTGACCCTAACAAGCAAGACGAGGATAACAGGACCGCTTTAGTGATTGCATCAGAGAGAGGAAATTTGGGGGTGATTAAAATACTACTACAAAATGAAGCTGACAATAACATACAAGACAAGTATGGCAAGACCGCGTTTATGATGGCATTAGCCACAAGAAATTGGGAGGTGGTAAAACTACTAATAGAAAATGGAACTGACCCAAACAACCACGACACGTATAACACAACAGCGCTAATGAAAGCATCTGCCACAGGAAATTTGGAGATGGTTGAAATATTGCTCGAAAAGGGAGCTGATCCTAACAAGCAAGACAACTATGGCAGCACCGCATTATTGATGGCATCAGATAAAGGAAATGTTGACGTGGTAAAAATATTGCTAGAAAAGGGAGCTGACCCTGACATACTAAACAAGTATAGCAGGAACGCATTAACGGTGGCATCAGGTAAAGGAAATGTGGAGGTGGTTGAAATACTACTAGAAAAGGGAGTTGACCCTAACATACAAAACGAGTATGGTAGCACCGCGTTAATGGCGGCATCAGATGGAGGAAATGAGGAGGTGGTTAAAATTCTACTGGAAAAGGGAGTTGACCCTGATATACAAAACACGCGTGGTAGCACCGTGTTAATGATGGCATCAGATGGAGGAAATTTGGAGGTGGTTAAAATACTACTAGAAAAGGGAGCTAACCCTAACAAGCAAGATGAGTATGGCAGCACCGCGTTAATGATGGCATCTCTGAGAAGAAATTTGGAGATGGTCAAAATACTACATAGATGTTTACAGTATACGTGTATTGCAACATGATCTGCCCCCCCCCCCCCCTTCTCCGTGTAGTTGATTTAAATTCCTAAACATAGTAACAATTTTTGGTGAATTGCAGTGGCGTAGCGTCACGTAACGGACTTGAGGTTTGCTTTACGTAAATGCATTTATTGTTTCTTTCCTGTAAGAAAAATCTACTATAGATTCATTACTTATCTATTGAGAACAACATTCTAGTTATGCTAACGGTAACATCCTATGAAAGATAAAGTTTGTAAAGTAACTAGGCTTTCCAATCTGTAATAAGTTGTGAGAAGTATACGTATCAAGATATGACCACCCTTTCCCCTCTGAGCCTGTCATTGCAAGAGCATGGCCTTGTGGGTACAATGATCAGGTTGCGGGCTTGGGACAGCCTTATGCCCATTAGAAAGGTTAGCCCTAAAACGTTTTCTTTTCTGGTTTCAAAACAGGCAAGAACTTGTCGATGTTTTTAATGGTTTATCATCTCAGTCGCTTTCCGAGTAGAATGTCTCCATTGGGTTCATGACGATATTCGGTTGAATACCGGTATTCTTCCTCCAACCGCAATACATGATCCTCGCACTTGGAGAAAAAATGCAATGCTGCATGAGTTAGATTTTGGATGTCTGACAGTTTGAAGGTCTTGTTCTCCAATGTTCCGCATCGTATTGATTTTGATGTTTAAATCCATGATGAAAGGAATTCTGAAATTGAAAGATTTCTGATAACGCCTATGACCTTTGCGTTGGCCTACCGGTGAACAATCACGAGAGTTTGTTTTTAAACTCACTTTAATCCCGTGCTGTACCACAGTTTAGTGGGGCTCAAAACCATGTGTTAAATTATTACAGTAAACCACCTAAATGTTTGTCCTTGTCGTTGCCCTCTTTATTTATATACCGCAAATAAACAAACTCGAAAAGTATTTTAATAATTCGGGGGGAAAAAATCTGGATTAGGGTCATCACAAATCTAAGACTTCATGGTGAATTACATTCAAATATCATCGCCGGTTGCAAAACTACGAGCAGTTTTCTGTGGCAATGCCTCAGTGAACGGACTATAGTGACTTGTGTATGATTTAAATGAAGGGATCCAACCAATAGAAACGACAGTGGTTACACGTGATTCTCTCCCTGCTCTCTTAATGCTGACCGCTACTCTTTCCTCGTTCTGCAATTCTTTTCGCACCTACCAACACAGAAGACAATGCAGATGACGAGACAAAGACAACGAGAAAGAGGAAACATTGAACATCAAGAGTAGGATGCTAACAGCCTTAGGCAGAGGAACAAGAGAAACCAAAAAGCTGATCCTCCTCTTACATCTGTAAACTCGTTTGGATCAAAACTTACCCGAGTTGTTGTATCACCAAGAAAGACTTGAGTTGGAACCTCGGACACGCCAGTCTGTACCAGAATCAGTGTAGGCAGGTCTTAGGTACTGCAGTGCAATCGTAATATCTCGACATCAATGGGACCGTCGGACTTGTGTCGAGTAAAGAGAAAGTCGAAATACTAGATTAATGGTGGAAGAGAAAATAAAAGGCGTGGCGGGGAGGGGGGGGGGATCAATCATCGCCGTAATGTGAAGTATCCAATAAATAATGCAGTTATGTACCTTTATCGGCGTAATTATTGTCACAAGTTCCTCCAATATCATTGTTGTGCGGAGCAGTTGCGTGGCAAAGATTTGCCTATATCGGGGAAGTGCTGTGGCTATCAAATGCGCAGTGCTTTCCTTTTATTTTTTCTTCAACCTCGACCTGAGTGTTTCTTCAGAAGAAGTGACTATACAGATATACACACAGTACGACAGTTGACCGAGAGATCTAGGTCAAGGCCTGATATCAACGGCGCACGAATGTTTTGTGGGGGAAAAAAATTACTCAGTCTGTAGTACTCTCTACTTTTACAGCCGTACGCTCATGCTAGGCACTCCACCCACACACCTGTTATTGAAGCCAAAGGTCATCCTCTGTGTCCGCACACCCCCTCTCTTACCCCTCCCCGATAGCACCGCAAAAAGAAATAAAGTGGCCTCATATACGGGGAGTTGCGTAGGCATTTTTGATAGTACAGTAGTAGATCTAGTGCACTTGTTTTGCCGCAATCGGGGAGGAATGTGTCGATATAAGAGGAAAGAATGGAATAACACGTCGAGTTATGAGGAAATATTTAGTAGCATTAAAGAAGAAGCAGGTGCTTAACAGGACTTAAAAATTGTGTCGAGTTACCCAGAATGTCGAGAAAAGCCGTGTCGAGATAAGTGGATTGGACTGTAGTTGTCTGAGCTGGGGTGTCAACTGATATCCTTGCCAACTAGAACTGAAAGTGACAGCTTGCAAATTGGATACCAAACACAATTTGCCTTCACAAAAGTCTTAGTTATTCAAATTTTCACACTAGATGGTATTACTTTAAGGCACTGAATAAACTAAGTGCATTTATTCGTTTAATATTTATTTAACAAAGAAAATAAAAGATTAGGAGAATAGTTCAAACATTCATGGACATTTTTTGATAAGCGATTTTGTTGCTCAAGTTTTACTTTCTTTGGATAATTTCGCCTTTATATAATTATCTACTTTATAATGTCGATCGGACTTCTTGAAAAGGAATGACATCAAAGAAATGACATTAAATACCACATCAAAGGAATAACTCTCAATTATTCCTAAAAGATATCTGAAATCAGTGTCAAATTGAAAGACTAATAGAATACATCATCATCATCATCATCATCATTAAGTGCCCTGCTGGTAGGCGTTGGCGATCATCACCCTCCATCTCTCGCGATCTTCCGTAGCCCTGATGACGTCGTTGGTGGTGTGCATTCCCAGCCAGGCCTTTAGGTCGTCCTGCATCTTTATGCGTTGTCGTTCCCGGATTCTTCTTCCATTGAATTTCCCTGTTGTTACCAAATGTTCTAGTCCTCGTCTTCTAATTACATGTCCAAAAATTGTTCCGTCTTTTTTTTTCCGTGTTTAGGAGTGTCCTCTTTTCCTCTGCTTGTCTCAACACTTCTTCATTTGTCTTTTTTGCAGTCCATGGAATTCTAGGCATTCTTCTGAGAAACCACATTTCTGTTGCTGATAGAATACAGGGAAGCCAAATAGCTCATCTGATATGGACTCAATATTAGTTTATTATTTCATCATGCAGGAAACTGGGCTAAAGTCAACACGACCAAAGACTGCTTACTTGTAAAACGCTGATGCAACATTTTGTTTTATTGTTCGGTTTGGTGGGTGGGAATTTAATGTTCCAAAATTCTAATGAAAGTACTTTTACTTTGAATGTTGTAAGCTGCATTTTTTTTTCCTTCAAAAGGGCTCCTCATCGGGCACCTTTCTTCCTTGTGTTGTGGGCTGGCGCCAAAGGAAAGGCTGAGAAGAGTAGAACAGATTCCTATCTCGGCAGGGGGGGGGGGGTTGGGGGGGGAGCGAAATGGGGAATCCTTACAATATGTAAAGAAAGTTATAATTATGCCTCGTGGCATGGGCGGTAACTGTTGTCGGTGTAATTTGTTGAGTTAGTTATTGGTTGTCGCCCCTGATGTTGGCAGGGAAGACAAGTTAGTTTGCTAGTTGTGTCCTCTGCTTGGTGCAGAGACTAGATATTATATAATAATTTTAATTGGGTGTTGAAATGCGGTGGTCATGGCGGTGTGCTGATGGTGCTAAAAAAAAAAAAAAAGAGTGTTGATTTCGGCTGATTCTGGATGGCCATGGCGTTGGACATTTTAGAGGGGTATTTAAATCGGGTAGTTCTGAAAAGGCCATGGTTGTTTGCCGATGGCGCTGAAAATTTTAGAAGGGTATTTATTTGGGTAGTTCTGAAAAGGCCATGATGGCGTGCTGATGACGCTGACAATTTTAGAAGGGTATTCATTTGGGTAGTTCTGAAAAGGCCATGGTGGCGTGCTGATGACGCTGAAAATTTTAGAAGGGTATTCATTTGGGTAGTTCTGAAAAGGCCATGGTGGCGTGCTGATGACGCTGAAAATTTTAGAAGGGTATTCATTTGGGTAGTTCTGAAAAGGCCATGGTGGCGTGCTGATGACGCTGAAAATTTTAGAAGGGTATTCATTTGGGTAGTTCTGAAAAGGCCATGGTGGCGTGCTGATGACGCTGACAATTTTAGAAGGGTATTCATTTGGGTAGTTCTGAAAAGGCCATGGTGGCGTGCTGATGACGCTGAAAATTTTAGAAGGGTATCCATTTGGGTAGTTCTGAAAAGGCCATGGTGGCGTGCTGATGACGCTGAAAATTTTAGAAGGGTATTCATTTGGGTAGTTCTGAAAGGCCCTGGTGGTTTGCCGATTCCGCTGTTGATTTTAAAGCTGTTGCCTGAGGGTGGGTTCTGAAGTGGCCATGGGGGTGTGCCGGTGGTGCTGTCTGGGGGAGTGAGTTGTGGATATGCAGCAGAAGTAAGTTGGGTAAGGAAGAATTGTGGGGGTATGGGGAAATTTCTGGTACTGGGGAGGGGAGTCCTAATCCATATTGGGCCGATTGGCGGCCTTGTGTTGGTTAGAAAACTAAGTGAGGGTGAGGTTAAATCTGTCGGGGTGAGAGGTGGCCGATAGCAGATCGCAGGCCGAGGTTGGCGAGTGCCCATCCAGCTGTAAATCTCCTTGGACGGTCACACCCCTGGCCACGATGTAAGATAAGGTGTTAGTAGTTGTAACGGGTGTTGGTGGAGGCGCCAACCCAGTGGCAAAGAGACAATTTCATCTGATAACTGGTCCTTTCTGGGTCTTTTATTTATATCATTAAAAAAAATCAAACGTTTTATAAACAATAAGATCAATTACAGCCGTTTACACATTGTAAAATTTCGGCCGGGAGAATTTTATTTCGCAGTCTGATATTAAGCATTCTTCTTTCCATTGCCGTCTGCGTAGTTCTTAATTTGTTCGTAAGTTGTTTTGTAATCGCCATGTTATGCAACTATAGGTAATCGTTGGAATAATGCACTGGATGAATACTTGTCTCTTAAGGGAGACTGGCAGTTCATGGTCCAGTAATGTCCCCCTGTTTTTTGTACAGCAGCCCATGCTGTCCTTATTCTAGAGTCTCCAGTTTCAGTTTTAAGATTGTGTTCCATCTGAGTTGTCTGTCCCACTCCCAGCTATTTATATTTCGTGACCTTTTCAATGTTTTTTTTTTCGATTCTTGCCTTTTCAGTTGTCTCGCAGTTCGTCATGTATTTTGTTTAGTCTTGATGGATTTCAGGCCAAATTTCTTGCTCTGTTTGTTTTTGTATATTCAGGTTTGGCCTCCATGTTCTGTACATCCTCTGTGCAAAGTGCTACATCGTCTGCGAATCTCAGGTCTTTTAAATACTCTCCATCTATGTTGGTGCTATTTTCTGGGCTTTACACTTTAAATATCTCTTCAATTACTTACTATTAATAATTTAGGTGTTATAAGGTCTCCCTGTCGCACTTTCTCTATTCAAATTTGTAATATGTTTGTGAAAAGTTTATATGTTTGTGGTAGAAGGCTGGTTGGTCTGTATTTTCGTATTATATCTCTTCGGTCTCCCTTCTTGTGAAGAATTATGATTTTTGCTTCACGCCAACATTCAGGTATTCTCTGTATATTTAAGATTTCATTTAATGCATTTGTTATATAATTTATCATGTGCTTTGAGCATGCTTGTGATTTTCTTTCGTTGCCTTTCTGGTATATTTCCTTTGGACCTTTGCTGCCCTCAGTTATTCACTTAATCTTTTCTTTCCTTTTCCTTCTCTCTCTCTCTCTTCGTATTTTCACTACAGACTAGTTCAGTTCAGCATATTCAATTTTTCTGTGTCCATCTTATTATATGTCCTTTTTTTTTTTTTTGTACAGTTTTCCTCTTTTTTACCTAGTTCTTCTAACACCGTGTCCTCCTTTGATTTTTCTTTCTCTGGTTTTTCTTTCGGGCCTTGTATTTTCTACATTTCATAGGTTACAGTTTTGTTCAGTTTCTCGATAGAGGCTGCACCTTCCTCCAGAGATTAAATTCTATTTTTCAGGTCCAGCTAAAGCGCGGCCTTATGTATTTCCAGTTCTTCTATATTTATTTTCAGAGGTTTTTGTCTCTTTTTTCTTTTCAATCTCTTAAGCTTTCGGTTTATTCTTATTTTTCCTCTAACCATACGATAATCACTTTCGTTGTCTACTGCTGTAATCACCTCACAGTTTCTGATGATGTTTCTGTCTGAAGTAAGGATGTTGTCAGTCTGGTTTCTGAGTTCCTCGTTTGGGCTTTCCCAGGTCCAATATCTGTTTTTTGATTTCTGAAGAAGGTATTTGCAATATAATAACAATTTTCTTCTACAAACCTAATGAGTAGTTCACCTCTCTGATATCTACGTCCAATGCCGTGGGGACCCATTCCTCTTAGATTCTCCATTTTGTCCTCTGGGCCTATTATTGCGTTAAAATCTCAAATAAGTATATTACAGCCACAGACTAGTGATAAACCAGACAGGACATTCCCATTGTGTGACGTCACGAAACATCGTTCTAGCGTGACCTCAAATTTCGTCTACTGCTAGCCTTCCGCCATCTTGGAAACACTGCTAGTCCTAGGTCCTAGTCAAACACTCATGGATACCAGCTCTGTTTAAACTGATATTGATCATCTTTAAATCCTTGCAAACGTGACATTTATGTTTGGGAATAAAACCAAACATCCCAAACGCACTGAATTGTGTTTCAAATTCTCTTGTAACCACAATCGAGTCAAAAAAAAAAAGTCACCGATCACTGTGGTTGCTAACACCGATAGTGACAGTGTCAGAAAGTGTTCAATCGCGCTAGAAAAATAACATAGGCTACTTACCTCTCTCTGTCATTTTCTGGATTTGGATAGTTATGGAATTTCAGGCTTGCTCCAGTTCTAGGATCAGTGGAAGTCTTGGAGTTAGAGCTACAATTAATATAAGAGCAATAACGAGCTCCTCTTGTCGCCATCACGTAAACAATCATCGGGATCGGTGTTCCCAGAATTTTTTTTAAAAACCCGCCAAAGTTACAAAAAAACTAGCCCAAAAACCGCCAAACTGACAATTTTTTCCAGCCCAAACCCGCCAACTGAAAATAATCATGTTTTATTGAGGTAAATAAACAAGTAATGATAATAACTAATGTGTCTATGGATTATTTGCCTCTAATCCTAGCAGTATGTTAGAAATACATAGTATATGCGATATTGATGAGAAAATTTGGGGGTATGAATTAAATTTATAGAGAGAGAGAAAGAGTGGGCGAGACAGGGAGAGAGAAAGAAGCAGTGTAGTGTGTTGAGCGCTTCGCAGGCGCTTCATTCTGTTCTGTGGTTGACATGTTGTTTCTGTAAAGCGCATAGAGCATTTTGAATGGATATGCGCTATATAAATGCCATCCATTATTATTATTATTACACATTAATAAAATTGATTGATTTTATTGATCAGTATCTTGGCTGGTTTCTATTTTGTAGTTGTTTTCTCTTTGTGTATGCTGTCATCACCTTGGTGTTTTTTTCATTCATCTTTAAAATTGCCATTTCTCATTAAGCTTTATGTGGTTACTTCTGCTGTGTGTTGTGTGTAGTAACATTTTCTTCCTTCTCTTGTAACAGTAAACTGCACTTTGTCTCGACTGACTTCATCTTTTCTGCTGCTTCTTCTTCTCTCTTCTCTTCTTCTTATTCCCCCCAATATTTCTTCTACTATTAGTTTACTACGGGAGTTCATGTCCATCATCATAGTAATTAACATTTTTAGTTTATGCAAAAGATGCATAAAAACACGATGTCCAAACATTGCATGCCGTAGGCAAACTCGTAGATCGCCTATGCCATAGACTAGCCTACAGTTTTTCCAAGATGGCGGAAGGCTAGCAGTAGACGAATTTGACCCGCAGTAGAGTTCACGCTAGAACGATGTTTCGTCTGGTTTATCCCTAGTCTGTGGCTGAAACCAAGAAGCAAGCCTAGCAAAGGCCATAATTTTATCACTCTGTGCACAGAGACTGTCCCCAAAAAATGGTTTCATGATTTTTTCAAACAAAACTGTAATTTCCTCTCCAGCTTAACGGCTCTTCCAAAACCAGCCCAAAAATTAGGAAACCCGCAAACGGAGAAAAATACCCGCAAATCACGAACAAAACCAGCCCAATTCCGCGGTTTCCCGCTCAATCTGGGAACAATGAAATTCGGGATCTACAGTCATACAAAGATGGCGCATTCTCGGAAATTTCCGGAGAAACCGACACAGCCCGAAGTGTTTATGTCCCATTTATGTATTATTATTTATCTATGATTACAGCAGCATGATTTACGACCAATGGCCTTTTCTTAACTTTCATAGAATGTTTCTATCTCTTCATCGTTATAATCCGTTGTGAGGGCATAATAATACTTGAATCAACTGCAGGCCTTTTTTTTGTAGTTTTATTTTGAATGATATAATTATTTTGTGTGCGTCTCGAATTTCTGTAAATAAAATAATGATTGTAATTAGCGAGGAAAATATTGTAAAATTTTACGTCGCAATGTTTGTTTGCCGTGTCATATTGAAAAACTGTGTAAATTGTTTGAACAATAGGAGATCTTCTGTGTGAGAGAGAGGTGGGCGTGGTATATTTGAATTACTGTTCCTGTTATATTTTTTTAATTCTTCTGAAATGTTTTCGCCCCGGAGAATTTTCACCAAGGGCAACCGCCCCTGCAGCCCCGCCCACACTAGTCCATTGAGTCACAGATATGTTTTGAAAAGCCGTCCCCCTAAAATTCAAAAGATATTTCAGAGTGTCAAATCAAAAGCGGATGCAGTGGTCACCGCCTGACAGCACGCAGGCTGCCAGCACGATCCTTCTAACAGCACGCTCTTTAAAAAAAAAACATATTTTTTTTCTATATAAAAGGTCCCATCTAACATTACGCTTATTTAAGTACCGTTCGCCTAAAAGTACGCTTTTTCCATATCAGAGAGATGAATTTTTTTTTACAAACCAAGTGTATTACATGTACTTGACCACCAGACGGGCAGGCGCTATTTGCAATGAACCTGTGAAGGCGCCGCTACTTTAATCAGTTACGTGTAGGTAGGATCAAGCTGGCATGTGAGAGGGGTTGGAGTCAACCGAAGGTATAGGACCGTCGTAATCTCTTGCCAGACAGACACGCGCTCTTTACACCATGGCGACGGCGCTGCTTTGATCAGTTGCGTATGTAGATCAAACTGACTGTGTGGGTGGGGGGCGGGAACAACAGAAGGTTTATGACCGTCCTAATCAGTTGCAAAGGTTTGAGTGGGCGGATAGGACAGAAGAGAGAAAACATTAGTCGCACTTAATTGGTCTTTGCATCTGCTCAGCTTTTGGGTTCGATTGATCGGATTCTTTCCAATTTTGTCATGATTAGGCCTTATTTTGGTTCCCTCCCCTATGCGCATAACATCACGCTAATCACCTTCTCCCGGGTAGGGTGCTGTTAAACTGTGGCCGCTGTATTACATAAAGAAGCCAAAATTGGACATTTTAATGAACTCGTTTATTATTTAATAATGCATCATGCAGAAAACATGACAACAGACCTGCTGACGTGTAATACGCTGATTCAACAATGTGTTTTATTGCTCTATTTGGTTTGAGAACTGAATTCTGACGAGGAGATTGCTATGTGGACTGATTTAGATTTTAGTTTCATTAGGTGTGACCGACTTAGCAAACACAGCAATACAACACTGCCACAAGAGTTAACAATAAAATTTTGTCTGTCACAAAGATCATAATATTCATTAGGCCTACTAATGTTCACTTTTATTGTTGTAGCTGTCACCATTACTTTTCTATACAAATGTTTATTGCCCCATAGGCCGCCATTTTTATTACTGTTGTTCATCATTTAGCGCTTTTTACTCTATTGATTGTGATCTTTGGTATCTGTAGATGAATTATGTTTTGTAGTTCTTTCGCAATTATCAGTTTACGTTAAAGTGAAGATAAAACATTTGAGGGTTGCGGGTAATAAAATAAACCCTTTGGTTCATTAAATACTTCCTAAATCAGCCAAAATTGAACTCAGCTCGAAAATCAGTCTGATGCGTACCGTAGTGACATCAATACTCTTGTATGCACGTGAATCGTGGACTTTAACAGCTGAGATAGAAAAAAGAACAGTCCACTGAGATTAGATGCTTTCGAAGACTCCTAGGCATCTCCTGCAAAGATCATAATATCCCGAACGAAGAAGTTCGGAACAGAATCAGGGAAGTCGTTGGGCCCTACGAAGACCTGTTGACCTTGGTCAAGAGGTGCAAGCCCAAATGGTATGACCATGTCATGAGATCATCAGGCCTTGCCAAGACATTCCTGCAAGGCACAGCGCAATAAGGGAGAAAGAGAGTGTCACGATCACGTGCGTGAAGATGGTCACGACCACGTGTGTGATGAGTACCTAACTTATCTACCTTTCAAACCCAGCTAACAAGCCAAGCAAGCAGACCAGCTATCAACGGACACATGGAGTAAGATTTAAATTAAACGATATTTAATTCTAAATGCATGACAAAACTTATGTCAAAACATTCAACTCATGATAATCACATACATAATCACAAAAACAGAGATATTTGAAATTCATTCTTGGGGTTCATAGCTATTCTCTACTCCCCGATTCACATCTAGATCTAATCCCTCTGTCTATAAACTTAATTACGTATACTTAATAGTCTCTGTCAACAGCTGCCCTCCTCGTTGATGCAGTTTCACGTCTCCAGAGTTCACACGATCCTTTCTAGATCTCTAACTTCGACGATAAAAGGGGAAACAGACGCCCCTGGCTTCACACAAATAAGAACACACAGTTCACACCCGCCATCGTAGATTACTAGCTCCTTGAGGGGTTCTCATCATCCCGTCCTCAGGACTCTTCAACTTCTGCAAACACATAGCACACCGACGGTTCACACCCGCCATCGTAACTCACGAGCTCCTGAAGGGTTCCCATCCTATCATCAGGACTTCTCAACTTCTGGTCCCCATGGCACGACCTTCCACTTGTCGCCCGGACCGATAAATTCTTATTATTGGGAAATAAATGTGAACATCATGGATCCCTCACACACCTAACACTTCTGGTCCCCACTGGCACGACCTTCCACTTGTCGCCCGGACCGATAAATTCTGCGTCTTCCTCTGGGACTGAATAATTTTGGGAACTTCATAGATCCCTCACATACATAACACCCCTGGTCCCCATGGCACGACCTTCCACCTGTCGCCCGGACCACTTCTCGCTGCGTCTTCCTTTAGGAATGAATAACTTGGGAACCACGTGTGTCGAGCTTCTCTTCTATTTATACTCCCGAGGTTTTTGCACACGCGACTAGTTTAAAGCGAGTCGTGTGTATCTATTCGCGCTCGTCAACAATGTTAAAAACCGTGTTTTCCCCTGCTAAGCTCACCCACCCTAGACTCGTGGCGCACAAGGCCACCGACCTTCCTCGTGATAGGAATTTTTCATGCTAGACAACAACTTAAAAACTCCCCTTCTCCCCTACTAAGTTTACCCCCTCTATACTCGTGGCGTACAAGGTCATCAACCCTAATCGTGACAAGAGGCAGACAGAGGAAGAGATGGGAGGACAAAATCCCAGAATGGACGAGCTTGAGATTGAGTGATACAATCAGGAGGTCAGAAAATCGAGAAGATTGGAGGATGCTGGTTGCCAGATCACCTGTTGTGTCCCAAACGATCCACAAGACTACGGGATAGAGAGAGAGAGAGAGAGAGAGGGGGGGGGGAGAGAATAATCAGCCAAGAATGCCCATATTGAATATGTCTGCTATTAAATAGGTTACCTCCACTATTTCACTTATTAGAACAACACGTGTCCCAAAGATGCAGCCAGTGTGGGTTGTAATCGAATGTTAGTAGGTTCTTCTTTCAAATTTGGGCACCTTTTTTCGTAGACGTCTGAGAATAAGATCAGAACCATATTCGCAGATGGATTTTTGGTTTGTGATTTCTATTTAGGAAGATGTCCTTAAAATGGTGTTCGGTCGAGCTATCGATTGATGGCGAGAGCTGTCTATGGGATACAAAATCGCCCAAGTACTATAACAAGCTGGCGAGGACCAAAGCCCTCTGAATTTTAGCGAGTGATAAAAGTCTAGAAAGAGAAATATCAGATTAGATTGTCTTCACATACATACATTGAAAAGCTGAAGTGAACAATGGGTTGTATGAGATATGACGCGTTCCCGATTGCTGTGAACAGGTGTCCGCCATTTTGACGGACCTGGTGACAGAGTTATTTATATCATACTAGGCCCTATATCAAATTTCCTTTGAAATGTCTGACTTTTGTTGTATTGTGGAGGGCCACAATAAGAGATCAAAGCTGAAGGACCTCAGTGTTTTCTTTGGGATACCCAAAGTGATGACTTTAGAAGGCCAAGCAACCGAAAATTTGACAAGAGGCCCCTAGCATGGTTAAAAGACATTAATCGAAAGAATTTAGTAGACAAGAAAGCAAAAAGAAATGCACACATTCTATATGAATATTACTTCTTAAGACTAAGAATAAGAGTTACCAAGAAAATCTAGATAGATCGGCTACTAAGCACTACCACTTATTACTAGATCTAGTTAGATGTACAGTACATGAAGGCCTAATAGAATCTAGTCACAGGATTGACATGTCGATCAATGGATCTAGATCTATCTAGATATCTAGAATCTATGTTTTGTTTATCTCCACACTGCATCTGGTCTAGATATCTGGTGTGGTTTATCAATATTATGCATATTCTTACACTGAACTGTTCATTAGCTGTTTGCATTACATCGCTTGGGTAGTTTTTCTGACGCGGAGCTTTGCTACATACACCTTTTTCTTTTTGCCCAATTTCGACTATGCATTTCAGCACCAGATATGCGAAGATATCTGGCATTGCCACAGCCGGCATCTCTTCTTTGCGGGTACTCCATTGTTCGGGAGGAACACTGGATGGGTCAGTCTTGTCTATAGACAATAATTTGTCCTCATAGCGTCTCAATGATCGCGGATTCAGAGCGGATGCGTTGCTCATGTCTTGACCGGCTGCCATTTTCTCTAATCGGCTGTCCGTCATAATGGCTGACGGCGCGTGTCACGTGACTAATACAACCCATTCCTTCGCTCAACGAGTAAGAGGCCAGCTGAGGCCACCCGAGCGACCATCTCAATTACATGACCAAAACAAACGATGCGCATCACTTCTCATTCTGAAAACGGACCAATATAAACAAAAAGCTTGTCGAGGGGGGAAATCGTAAAGCCAGAAAAGTGCGTCCTCCCTTGCCGCTCATTTCTTTTTTTGGGAAAAAACAAGTTAAGAAAGGGTTGATAAGAGATATAAAGAGAATTCCTGTCTTTTGTAAGTTGCCAATGAATCGCAGTTCTTATCATTATTATTTATAGATTGAAGACGGCGAACTGAAACCAGTGCAAAATGGAAGAAGAGGGTCCAGCTTCTATAGCTACTTTGTCACTGAAAAGAAAATACTCTTCTAAAACAATATCGGCTGCATACTTGAAAGCGTTTATTTCCTCGTTAGTTTAGCTGAATGTCCAGCGGATACCAAAGTAGCAACAATAGGCGATGGCATGGCACCACAAAGCAGATTAGACAAACCAGCTCTTTTGCGCACATTTGGGAACTACGCTGACATGTTTATCAGAACCATTTTAAAACACATGGAACAAGATCACTCTAATGTTGACGTCGTATTTGACCACTACAGTCTGAATTCAATAAAGACAACAAGGCGCTGAAAAAGATCAAGTGGCCGTCCAATTCGTTGAAGTCTTGAAAGCCGCTTCGTTCCTTTGCCCCAACAGTGGAAATCCTTCCTTGATCTCGTGGAGAATAAAGCAGATTTCACACACTTTTTGTCAAAGGAAATAGCACACGCCACCCGAGATCTTCTTGACAGGGAAGTGATGACAATCATTCTCCAGGGCGTTAGCCATCAGCAATGTAGCACAAGCCTTCAAACTATGACCCAACTTTAAGGCAAACGATGGGATACAATACTTTGAAGTGAAAGCTTCCGAGTACCCTGAGATAGTTGAGTAGCCTTAACAATGAGTAGAAAATTTGCAGGATTAATAAAATCGTTCATACCACGTGAAGCAAATCCAGTTTGTTTTCTAATGGCCCCCAGCTGTCTTCCCATTTTTCTCAAGTTTTCACGAAAGTAATTACGTCTATCTGGATCAAAACCATTCTTTATCACTTCAACAAATGCAAGCCTGGTCAACAGTTAATCCTTACCCACAATGAATGCTATAGCATCTGATCCCATCTCATTTATCCCTTGCCTGAGCAGATCACTGTCCTCCTCAGATGTTGTAGCAGGAACGGGCATGAGTAAGGCTACTTGCCTGGACAGTTTTTTGCCTTTGACTTTTTTCTCCTGGATGGACACTGGTGACACCATACATTTTTTTGTGAAAAATAACCGAAGCAATGGGGACAGGGACTGAACTTATCAAGATTTGCATGAGGATGTTTTTTCATTGTGCCCTCAACCTCTTTAATTACTCTGATGTTGTGAAGGTAATCCCCCGAATTTCTCAATTTAGCTAATTCATTCTTTTCAGTCTTTTTGTCTAAGGCTTTTGAAAAAGAGACCACTTTAGGCTCATGTTTGTGTTTATTTGTTAAATGCCTTGCTAATTTCTTTTGAGGAGTGTCACAAAATACACAGTAATATACTTTATCTTTTTTCTTAGCTTCAGCGTCATTCTCTTCAGACAACCCACTGAAAGTTGGAGTTACTTGGGGATCTTGTCTTTGAACATCAGGATCATTGATGAACAATCCACTTGAGTCAGGCACGGGTTCAAGTTCCTTGTCTGTCTCTGGTAGTTGTGGGAGTAGAATATTACAATTCACTTTATTTACAAAATCATATTGTGCCAATGAGAGCGGGCAGTGCTTACCACAGAAACATGTATTGGTCAGTAATGAACCATTGGCAAATCCCCGCACTACATCACAAGGATTACTTCACAGGCAGTTTCGCCATAATTCAACATCAGAATTCATTTCCAAAGGAAAGATTTTAGTTGCAAAGAACTGAAACAGATTTGAATTTAAATTTAACTTTTTGTGTACCACGTGCCGAATCATCAGCGGGCCGAAAGTTGCCAATAGTACCATCCGCCCATGCATCGGCGCTCATTAATTTGACCTGTTTCTTTGCAAATCCTAGTTTATATTGCTAATTTCAGAAAAACTTCCAGTGACGAAATAAAACAGCTGGCGTGGATTTTGTTCAATCATTTTATTTTCATTATTTATGATCCATTGAAGATGAAACTTTTTTTTTTCGGTCAAAAGCAATTGCAGTCACAACCCCATATTTATTGTGGTATACAAAGAGTTAATAGTACAAATCGATATCAGCTCAGCTTGCAAATAAATATCTGTTCTTGATGATCTTGTTGTTTTCGTTGTTGATAATGTTTTTTTCCCGTTTCCTCGTTGTTGTTGTTGTTGTATCCGCTGCTGCTGCTGTTGTTGTCATCGTTGCTGAAAATGGAAACTAAAAAGGAACAAAATCGTTTCCGTTTCTCAAAATGAGAATAGTTGTTACTAAATAATGAATGGTGAGGTGATAATAACAAAAGATGTCGTAGTTGTGTTTATAAATATTGCAAACTTTCCTGGTGGTAGTAGCGACTAAGAATGTTTATACTGGTGTATTTATGATGTTCTTTTACTCAGTGGACAGTTTGTACAGCACTGAAACGTTTAGGATGAATGTCCGTCACGCCACAATTTTATTACTGTCTAGTTGTTTTAAATGGTCGGCCCTTTACCTTCCTGTGCATCTATCGACCCCCTCCAAACAGAATGAACAGATTTACCACCAAAAACTTTATTGAGGAAATTCAAGACCTAATAGACGCACACATGGGCAGAGAGCATCGACCCATCGTTTTGGGAGACTTCAACATTCACTTTGATTCGGAAAGCGACCAGGACGCAATGGCTATGAAAAACATTCTAGCCACTAGAGGAATTATACAGATCATCAAAAGCCCCAATTATAACAAGAATCACATTCTAGACTGGATTGTTATTGATGAGAACACTGTTTCAATAAAAAATCTCCAGATAGCGGACAAAGCCATCAGCGACCATTATGTCATCACGTTAGAGCTAGACATTGAAAAACCGGGACCGCGTAAACGTCCTATCACCGGCAGAAATGCAAAAAAACATGAACCAATGTCAGATTCATGCAGACTTGGAAAAGCTCAGTACGTCCATACTACGAAGTACAAACAAAGTCGAACGTTATAATGTTCATAAATATAATTTATGCGCGAGCTGCTAGATCGACACGCCCCTCTTTGCACCCTGACTGTTTCAGACCGACCCTCAGCACCATGGATGACGCTAAACATCAAAGCGACCAAGGCTGAACGACGACAGGCAGAGAGGAAGTGGAGAGTGACAAAACTAACAGTAAACAGACAAATATACAAACAGATGCATCATAGAGTGAAAGAACTGATCAGTACTGCTAAAAACGATTTTTTCAATCACATGATATCAGATTGTGCTTCAACTAGGAACTTATTCCGATTAAGTAAATTTATTTGTGGTAAAGCAAAATCAAGCGCATTTCCTCAGTATATCCCACAAAATGAGATAGCTGACAGTTTTGACAAGTATTTTAGTGAAAAAATCTCAGGAATACGATCAAAACTTGATTTGTCTTCCGCACCACCACCCAAATCTGAATCATTTGCTGGTACTGAAATGTCACATTTTGACACTGTTTCAGTGGAAACTGTTAAGTCAATTATAAAGTTCTCCCCACCCAAGTCATGCTGTCTGGACCCCATTCCAACACCTGTGTTAATTGACAATATAGATAGTTTTGCTGAGATTGTTACAGTCATTAGTAACGAATCGTTCCAGTCAGGAACAGTCCCATCACCTTTTAAACAAGCAATTGTCACACCCCTTTTGAAAAAGAATAATTTGTCCCAGAAGAATTGAAGAATTTCAGGCCCGTATCAAATCTTCCATTTGTATAAACATTTTTAGAAAAAGTTGTTCTTGGTCAAGTGAAGAACCACCTGAGTCAAAATAATTTAAATGAAGTGTATCAATCTGCCTACAGAGAATTTCATAAAACAGAGACTGCCCTTCTCAAAGTTCAAAACGATCTCTTGTGTGCTGCTGATGGAGGGATGGTTTCCATCTCGGCCCTCCTTGACCTTAGTGCAGCTTTTGATATTATTGACCATTGTATCCTCATTGAGAGGCTAGATGAGACCTTTGGTTTATCTGGGACTGTTCTCAAATGGTTCAAGTCATATCTATGTGACAGTACTCAATCAATTCTTGTAGATAGAAATATGTCAACATCTTTCAAACTACATTTTGGTGTGCCCCAAGGATCTGTATTGGGTCCTCTTTTGTACACGCTGTATACACAGCCACTTGGTTCAATCATAAGAGAGCATAATGTGAAATATCATTTGTACGCTGATGACACCCAGCTGTATATGTCTGTTCCACCCTGTGACATCAAGAAACTAGTTACTTCTATAGAGTGTTGCATTGATGATGTGAAAAACTGGATGGAATCTAACAAGCTAAAGATGAATGAAGATAAGGCTGAGGTGATATTGTGTAACTCAAAGAGAGGATGGAATCCTAGTGATGTAGAGAATATCTGCATTGGGAATGAGAACATATCTTTGTCAGAGAAGGCTAGAAATCTGGGGGTATATTTTGACTCAAAGCTTTCCATACATTTCCATGTTCATAATTTGTGTAGAACCATCCACTGTGAGATGCGCAGAGTAGGTCAAATGTCATCTTTTCTAAGTGAAGACTCTCTTAGGGTCTTGATCTCATCGTTTATATTTTCTCGCTCAGATTACTGCAATTCCCTTCTTGCGAACTTTCCCAATGAAACTTTAAACAGACTGCAACGATTTGAAAAACCAAGCTGCTAGAATTGTCTTTTTTAAAGAAGAAAAAGAGTGAAAATTTACCCCCATGCTTATTAAACTGCACTGGTTGCCAGTTAAGTTGCGAATCCAGTACAAAATAGCAGTTCTGTGCTACAAGTGCATAAACACTACTGCACCACCTTACCTTTCCACCCTGGCAGAGCCCTACTCACCACCTCGTTCTTTAAGATGAAGCGATCAGGGCCTTCTTAAGATTTTTAACTGCAAGCCAACGAAACTAGGAGGCAGAGCATTTATACACTGTGCCCCGCGCATCTGGAACTCACTGCCAAAATTATTGTGAGAACAATCTACCGAGTCAAATTCAAAACTGGTCTAAATACCCACCTGTGAAGTTGTGAAGTCTCATTCCCAATCCATTTATTTTCTCAATTCACTTTAATTCTGCTGTTTTATCGTTTAATTTCTGTCTTATAGTATGTTATGTGTGTGTATCTGTGTATACAATGTGTGTCTAGCAGACAGAGAGGGTGAGAGAGAGAGAGAGAGAGAGTGAGTTGCAGATGGAGAGAACAAGACTCTGTAAAGCGCCTAGAGGAAATTGTTTGGATTGGGCGCTATATAAATGATCTTCATTATTATTATTATTATTATTATTTATTACCCGGTCAGGTTACTTATCCGGAATAGTAGGTAACAGATGTGGCCTTCATTACACTCTAATTGAGCTGGACCACATCCAGGTTATGAAATCTGAGTATTCTATCCACGCATGTATCCCCATCCATCTATCCACCCACCCATCCATCCATCTATTCACACATCAATCCATACCTACATCCCTCCATTCATCCATCCACTCACCCGTCCATCGAGTATCCTGCCCATCGATCCATCCACCCATCAGTCCATCCATACATCCATCTATCCATCTACCCCATCAGACATCCATTTATCCCGGCAGAGAGGAAACCCCCACTCCCGCCCCCAACCTTCCCCCATCCAAAATATATTCCATGAGTTTCACTTTGTCACGAGTGGAGTGAGTGCAATTAAGGGGATTGCTACAGAGCGGGTGTAGAGTAAGAAGGGCCCACGGCAGACAAGTAGGGAAAGACGGGAAAGGAGGAGAGTAAAATTAACGCACGTAGACAAGTAAGTTAAGCGTGCTGTTGTGAGTGGTGGGGGGTCTGAATGAGGCGAAAGCGCTGTATTACTATCACTGCAAGTTAGAAGGTCCTACGGAACGGACGCTAATAAGAGCCCATCGGGCGGACATAAGGGGAGCAGTCGAGAGACCAGTGAGAGAGTTTCCAGTGATGACTGGTACGTAGAACGTTGATTGATTATTATGATTGATGTATTATATTATATTCGTCTATTACCATGATGTAAATAAGTATATGTGAGGAATGTGGAAGTCCTTGATATTGGATATAGCAATGTGCGCCATGAGCGATAGATGAAAGTGAGTTCATGGATTTGTAGCGCGAGTGAGTAGTGTGTACTCCGATGGAGGTGTGTTACCGTAAGATGTGTGGTGAGTGAAAGGTGAACTAGTGTGTGTACGCTTCATGGATTGTAAGGAGAGGTGGAGTGAATAGAAATGGTAGGGTATTATACCAATGTAATGTTATTCTTGTAAGTGTCGAGGACGGGCCGCAGAGCCACCTCGATGAGCACAGGGGATAGGCCAGCATAGGGCCGGAGGCCACACATAGGCCAGAAGTGAGGCTGTCAGTGCAGGACAGTAGAGGCACATAAAGTCGTGGCAGTCAGGCCACGGACAGGGACGTAGATATGAGCGTGAATGTGATACTGTACTATTGCCATGTTGAGGGGCTAGTGAACTAATAATGTACTATTGAAATGATAATGTCTATTGAAATGATAATGTGTTATTGCCCTGCTGAGGTGCTAGGGGAGTGCTAAGGTGTATGACAATAGGAAGGTGATATTGAGAGACTGCGGTGCCAGTGAATTATTAATGTGCTATTAAGACCCTGAGGGGAGAGGCTGAGGCCGAAGTGCCTTTAGGAGTAACTACCGGGTTGTGGATCCGAGGGAGAGTGTGTGTGAGAATAAGGCCGTTGTACGGCAGTTAATTTCAATAATATAATGTATGTAATTGCGCTATTATCTGTATAATTATGTTTAATAAATGTGTGAGTCTGATGGATTGTTCTGTTAAGTGTAAACTTGTTTATTCGTGATTGTTGTCCTGTCATAAACTATTACATCTCCCAGTCTGGGATTTGTGACACTGGGGGCTCGTCCTGTTTACCTGTGGTCATTTTGACATTGTGTATTCCTAATATCTAGTTGTTTTTCTGTTGTGCTAGGAATTCGTGCTGTTGTCCTTGTTCGTGGGATGAATGGAAATTCCATGATGATATGATTTATGTATATTGATGAATATGTATTGATGCATGTATTGCTATAAATATGTACTAATGTGCACAGACAAGACCAGAGGAGACTGTCTTCTCTATTGCTTGTACGGGGGTCGTAGACCAGTTGGACTGTGACGTCAGCAACAGGAGAGAGAGGCTAAGGATAAGGAAGAGGAAAGAGAGGCTAAGGATAAGCAACAGGAAAGAGAGGCTAAGGATAAGGAAGAGGAAAGAGAGTTTAAGTTAAAGGAGTTAGAGGCTCAGCAACAGGAAAGGGAGTTTAAGTTAAAGGAGTTGCATCAGCACCAGGAGAGACAGGCTCAGGAGAGGGAGTTAAAGTTAAAGGAGATAGAGGCGCAAGTAAAGATCGCCGAGTTGGAACTCAAAAAGAATGCGCCAACAGAAACAGTTGAGCGGCAGGTACACAATAAAGGTGGTGTTCGGATTAAGCTCCCTACGTTCGACGACCGGAAGGACGACATAGACGCCTTCCTTTACAGGTTCGAACTGAACGCACAATTGCAATGGGGGGAAAATAAGGAATTATGGGCCACGTACCTGGCGTCTCTATTGCAGGGGCGAGCGTTAACCTACTTTAAAGAGCTACAGCGCGAAGACGTGCAAGATTACGATAAGCTGAAGGCTTTGCTGCTTCGCCGATTTGCGCGTACCGAGGAATATTTCCGGGAGCAGTTTAGGCGAGCACGTGCGGATACCAGGGAGGACTTTGCTGCCTTCGTCGCGAGATTGACGGAATATTTCGCGAACTGGGTACACTTGGCGCATGTGGGCGCGGATTTTGCTAAACTGAAAGACTTAATGATCCGTGACCAGCTGTACGCGTCGTGCCATAAAGATCTGGTGGCCTTCCTGAAAGAAAACGAACCCGCGACGGTGCAGGAGGCGTCTAAGTTGGCGGAAGCATACCGTACGGCACATCAGTCCAAACCAGTCGCCAGGGCGTACGTCCAAGATGCTGGGTACGTCGCCGTTGTCGAAGGGTCGCCGGCAGGACTTAAGGACAGGTCGCGTCAGCGTGGTGCCTATAGTGGGCAAGCCCAGGGGCAGCGTAGGGGCTATCACCAATCACCGGCATATGGATCCGGTAAGTTTGACCGAGCAGGAGGGCTAGGTCGCGGTAATGGCCGGGGGCGATTTGTGACCTTTGCCGATGACCGACGGCATAGGGACTCTAGTTCCGGTCGCGATGGGTCACGGGGACCCAGGCCTAGTGCAGCACAGGGAGCGGAGTGTTGGACTTGCGGACGCGTGGGTCACTTTTCGCGCGAGTGTAGGGCCGCGAAGTGTTGGAACTGCGGAAGAGCAGATCACATCAGTGTGAATTGCCCTGCAGGTAGGATAGCTGCGAACGTGGACAGTGGCTCCAGTCCATGTTCCCCAAATAAATTTCATCATGCGGCTGCGTGTGTTACATCGGACAACGGAGGCGGACAGTATTCTAAGTGTCCCAGTTGTGAGAAGTTATTATCTTCCGGTGTTTTACCTTGTGGGAGAAAGATCCCCGTTATAAATTCATGTCATACAGGAGGTGGTCTTAGGGTTTATCCGGGGTTTGTTGGGGACGAACCGGTCTCGGTTTTACGAGATACAGGATCTACCGTTGTGGGAGTGCATAGGGACTGCATTCGGGATTCATAGCTTACAGGTGAGACTGTCCCGTGCATCCAATTTTCGGGGGCCATTGAGAAATTACCCATGGCAAGAATAGTGATAGATACACCTTTCCTTAGCGGGGAAGTCGAAGCAGTCGTTGGTTGTTTTCCAGGCGCCCAGCTCATCATTGGGAATGTATCACGGGTAGTTTCCCCTTCCGATGAGAACGTGCAAGCATGGTCGCAATCAAAAGGTATTGACTTTTGCGCCGCGGTCGAAACACGTCGACGGGTAGCTGATAAAGATAAGATTAGACCTTTGGCGACGCCAGCGGTCAACCTAGATATCACGCCAGAGCGCTTGGCGAGATTACAAAGGGAGGACCCATCATTAAACCCATGTTTTGGGGAAGCGCGAACCGAGAAAACGAGGAAATATAAGAACGGCTCGTCTTCCTTTGTTGTTCAGGTGGGCATTCTGTTCCGTATGTACGTCACAGTGGCTTCCGTTCAAAAGCAGGTCGTCGTGCCACGGTCGTTAATTGCTACAGTATTGCGTCTGGCCCATGATGTTCCATTAGCGGGTCATATGGGAAGCGCTAGAACCAAGGAGAGAGTTCTGAAAGATTTTTATTGGCCATCGATACATAGAGATGTACGGCTGTATTGTAAGACGGGCAGTGCGTGCCAAAAGACGACGCATAAGGGTCGTACACACCAGACTCCTCTTCAAAAGATCCCCACGGTTTCGGAACCGTTTAAAAAGGTTTCGATAGACCTTGTTGATTTAAGAGAAAGATTATCTTCAGCGCGGACTATAGCAGAAGAAGCTTCTAGTATCGCTTCGAAAAGAGCAAAAGACTATAAAGATAGAGGTTCCAAACTGAGAATTTTTAAGCCAGGAGACAGGGTCCTAGTGTTGTTACCTACGGACCATAATAAGTTACTGATGACATGGAAAGGTCCTTATGTTATTGAGCAAGTTGTTTCGAAGGTAGATTACGCTATCCACATTGATGGATCAGTAAAGGTTTTCCACGTTGATATGCTGCAGTGGTTTCATGAGAGACCAGAGTATCTGTATTCTCATACCGGTATTAAAGGGCATACCTAATGTCGTGTCATTCTTTGACGATATAGCATGTCATACGTCGACATGGTCTGATCATATTCAGACACTAACAGTAATTTTTCAACGATTGCGTCATTTTGGGTTAACTGCTAAACCCGCAAAGATGGATTTGGCATGTCCAGAGATAGTATTCTTAGGACATATTGTGGGTAGAGGTGTTCAGAGACCTGAAGTAACAAAAATTGACAAGTTAGTAGGGTTGCAAATCCCTAAAACAAAGAAACAAGTCAGAAGCTTAGTGGGAATTTTAAATTATTACAGAAAGTTCATTCCAAATTTTTCCTCCTTGTCATCTTCTCTTACTGACCTTACTAAGAAGGGACAACCCGATAAGGTCCAGTGGACGTCTGAATGTCAGACGGCATTTGATAAATTGGTGACAGCATTATCATCGTCACCCATTCTGATATTACCCGATTTTCGATCTAATTTTATCCTCAGAACGGATGCGTCGGACTCTGGTGTCGGCGCTTGTCTACTACAGGAGAAGAACGAATGTCTCCATCCTGTATGTTATGTCAGTAGGAAGTTATTGCAGAGAGAAAGAAAGTATTCTGTGATAGAGCGTGAGTGTCTTGCCATTGTGTGGTCCGTCCAGAAATTAGGACGTTATCTCATGGGACGAGAATTTTGTATCCAGACAGAACACAAGCCACTGACGTTTTTGTCGAAGAATCGTTCGTCCAGCCCACGCTTGTCTAGATGGGCATTGGCTTTGCAGCCGTATACCTTCGTTATTCAACCAATTCCAGGAACCAGCAATCATATCGCCGACTACCTTAGTCGAGCCTAGGGGAAGAGTTCGGGAGCTTATACATCGGAGGACAGGAACATTGACAGGATCTGTGTGAATGAGTCGACTTTAAAATATTGACATTATAAATATGATATGAAGAATGGTTGATAGCTTGATTGGTTTTTGAGTCTGTATTAAGTATTGTGGTTAGTTAGCTATTCATGATGTGACACATATATGCATATTGCAGGCCATATTGATCCCCATATTTTCCCCTGATTTCGGTATTTTATATACTAGGGGAGCTGCTAGGTCATTTTTTTTTAGTGTAGGTATTGCTCACGCTCACTCGTTGACAGTCATCTTGATGCGATTTGAAATTAATTGCATTAATTTTTTTGGGGTGGGGGATGATGTCACGAGTGGAGTGAGTGCAATTAAGGGGATTGCTACAGAGCGGGTGTAGAGTAAGAAGGGCCCACGGCAGACAAATAGGGAAAGACGGGAAAGGAGGAGAGTAAAATTAACGCACGTAGACAAGTAAGTTAAGCGTGCTGTTGTGAGTGGTGGGGGGTCTGAATGAGGCGAAAGCGCTGTATTACTATCACTGCAAGTTAGAAGGTCCTACGGAACGGACGCTAATAAGAGCCCATCGGGCGGACATAAGGGGAGCAGTCGAGAGACCAGTGAGAGAGTTTCCAGTGATGACTGGTACGTAGAACGTTGATTGATTATTATGATTGATGTATTATATTATATTCGTCTATTACCATGATGTAAATAAGTATATGTGAGGAATGTGGAAGTCCTTGATATTGGATATAGCAATGTGCGCCATGAGCGATAGATGAAAGTGAGTTCATGGATTTGTAGCGCGAGTGAGTAGTGTGTACTCCGATGGAGGTGTGTTACCGTAAGATGTGTGATGAGTGAAAGGTGAACTAGTGTGTGTACGCTTCATGGATTGTAAGGAGAGGTGGAGTGAATAGAAATGGTAGGGTATTATACCAATGTAATGTTATTCTTGTAGGTGTCGAGGACGGGCCGCAGAGCCACCTCGATGAGCACAGGGGATAGGCCAGCATAGGGCCGGAGGCCACACATAGGCCAGAAGTGAGGCTGTCAGTGCAGGACAGTAGAGGCACGTAAAGTCGTGGCAGTCAGGCCACGGACAGGGACGTAGATATGAGCGTGAATGTGATACTGTACTATTGCCATGTTGAGGGGCTAGTGAACTAATAATGTACTATTGAAATGATAATGTCTATTGAAATGATAATGTGTTATTGCCCTGCTGAGGTGCTAGGGGAGTGCTAAGGTGTATGACAATAGGAAGGTGATATTGAGAGACTGCGGTGCCAGTGAATTATTAATGTGCTATTAAGACCCTGAGGGGAGAGGCTGAGGCCGAAGTGCCTTTAGGAGTAACTACCGGGTTGTGGATCCGAGGGAGAGTGTGTGTGAGAATAAGGCCGTTGTACGGCAGTTAATTTCAATAATATAATGTATGTAATTGCGCTATTATCTGTATAATTATGTTTAATAAATGTGTGAGTCTGATGGATTGTTCTGTTAAGTGTAAACTTGTTTGTTCGTGATTGTTGTCCTGTCATAAACTATTACATCTCCCAGTCTGGGATTTGTGACACACTTCTTTGTGTAAAATGTTGGGTCAGCGTTTCTTATCTATGGACATTAAAGAGTAAATAACAGCATATCTTTGTTCTTGGCAATTATGTCGTACTTAAAAATTCACTTGGTTTGGATCTTTGTTAGCATATTATATGTACATGTATACAAGACCGTCGTATGTATTTGCTTCAGATAAATATCACATTTGGCCCTCTTTGTATATCAGCGCCGTCCAGGAACATTGTTGTATGTCAATTTCGCTGTTTTTCAGAAGAATCAAAAAACTGTTTTATTTTGGTTCTAGACGTCGTACAGACACACTACTTATATCATTTTTTGTGTGTGTGTGTAATTTTATGCTCTTTATGACTACAGCGTTATTTTTACAATACTTTCTTTCAATGTTGAGATATTAGATTTGCAACAATGTGATTTTTTATTTCGTCCTGAAACACTATTGTTAGTCAACAAATAATCAAGCAAAGCTTCTTGATAGCAGGTGTAAGTCGACAAACAATAGTTTTCATGGACGAAAAGTACGAACGCAAAGTGTAGAGCTATAAAAATTTCATGGCACAATGTGTTATGTACCAAATCGATTTTTTTTCAGCATTAGATTAATAAATCTAAACCAGTTTTAATTGATTCTTGTTAATGTCCAATAAACTTGGATAAAACGACAACCCAACAATAAAACTCCACGGTAGTAAAGAGACCAAACATAACGCAAACAAATGCATTAATATTAGTTAATTATCAATAAACAAACAATTAAAATCCTGCTTGAATCCTGCAAGTTTACTTTGCATGCCACCGGGGGAACCTGAGTAAAAGCTCCACTAAGCAGAATGTAGCATCTGCAAGCTACCCCTTGCCCTTCCCCGTTGCGATCGACATTCTGGTGACTGAGAATGTGTTCACTTTTTTTTCCTCTTCTTTTTTTTTGTGTGGGGGGGGGGGGGGAGGGGGCTCAGATTCAAATGCAATGCATTCATTTCGTGCATGACTCAGTGATTGGAGATCACTTAAAAATTTGGGGCGCTCTGTCACGAATTGATTAAAGCATCGAGAGCATATCAAAGCTTAACAATGCGTAACGAAGTTCAGCAAAGCTTGACTCAAAGCGTAAGAAAGCTTAACAGAGCTTTTTTAAAAGCGTGGACCCCAGTCTTCACGGTCTGTCACCACTTGACACGCTTTGTTAAGATGTCTCAAGATTTGCTACGATCTGGCCTGAAGATCTGACACGCTTTGTTACGCTTTCCCACGAATTGAGACGCTTTGATCAAGGATTGATACGCTTTGTTAGGCTTTGTTACGTCTGGCAAGCTTCCTCACACTCTCTCACGCTCTCCTACGATACCCAACCTCTGTCTCCAGCGCTGCGACTTGAGTACCATTCATACGTGACTATGTACTCATTGCATTGTTTCAGAAAAAGTATCCTGAACCTGAACAACACAAGGATGGGACCCAAGAGAAATAGGTGCAGCAAAGACGAGCCAGAGAGGGACAGGCAGAGGCCAGGTGGCTGAAAGGCCGAGGTCTCCAACACCACCGACGGCAGAAGATGAAGCCATGTTGGTTTCAGAGCCAGAGCAGCCACAGCATCAACCTGCAGAGGGTGATCTCGCAGACATCACAGCAGCATACCACAAAAAACGTAAGAATAAATCCTACTACTATATAACATTGACAGATGCGCAGAAAGAAGAGGTCGTTGACTGGCTAAAAGACAATCCCTGTATCTACGCAAAGAGACTGACAGATTATAAAGACTCGCAGAAGAAAGAGAAGCTATGGGAGGACAAAGCTGCTGACATGGGTGTTGAGGTGGCAGACCTCAAAACCTTTTACAAGTCCAACCGTACCAAGATGTCCCGCATCGAGAATACTGGGGGGAAGTCAGGTGGTAGTGCTGAGACAGTCGAGGACCTTTCTGCCACTGACAAATGGGTGTGGGAGAAGTTCTCCTTTATCAAAGACCACATCGAAACTGTGGAACGCAGAAACGTGGTGAGCATCCGTGGTACAGGGAGGGGAACACCAACAACAGCCACAGCTACTGGGCCAGCAGTATCCCCACCAACAGAAGACATCATCCAGTCAGACTCTGGGGCAAAGTCCCAGTCTACAGAGACCCCCTCTGGGAGAGTCTCCACAGAGAGTGGTGACTTGAAGCAAAGTCTGATTGAATTTATGTCGGGCAAGAAAGGTGGTCCATCCCCTTTGCCAGACATATAGATGAGAGTCTAGCACAGCTTCCTGGGGACATCAAACGGGACACAGAGATCAAGCTCTTGAAAGTGCTGCACGAGGGACAGAGGCAGGCTGATGAGCGCCAGGAGATGTTGCAGCAGATGCCCATCTTCCAACAACAGCAGCAGCAACAGTCCGCCCCAATGCAGCCACAACTTCAGCCTTACCTACCAAGCTCCACCAGCATGCAGTATCCCCCAAGAATTGTGTCCCAGAGTCACCAGTGGCAGCCTCCTCCATCACAGTGGTCGACCCAGCAGATGCCAAGTCAACAGCGCACTAGTGTCTGGGGCTCCCAAGACTGTCTTCATATGAGCAGACAGTACCCTGCCCTGTACCCACAACCACCATCACAACCATCAGTGATCTCCACCAACAACCTGGACCTGGACATGGTAGCAACTATAACCAGTACACCCATAGCAAGGGCATCTACCAGCTCTCAAGGTTCTACTGCTGCTGACAAGACCACAGACTCCCTGAACCTGAGTGACATTAAGCGAACAGCCATGACCACTGCAGGGATAACCACCAGGCCACTATCTCATGTGACCCCTCAGGGAACTCCTGAAGCTCCACCTGAAGATGATGATACCACCAATACAAGGGACAAGGTGGTCTAGAGGCAAGGTGCTCGCCTCTCATGCCAAGGGTCCCGGGTTCTAAACCCGGCCGGTGCAGGCATGTTGGAAGTTTGGGATTTTTCTCAGATTTTCATGTCCCTGATCCTATTGAGGGGTAGGATCGAGTACCTAGTCTTCTCGGATAAGGACGAAAAAATTCGGAGGGCCCATGTGCACGTTGCGCACGTTAAAGATACCTTGGCAGTTGGAAATCGTAAAGAGCAGGCCGAACAGGCCGCTGCCCGGGCAAAATTAAATAAAAATTCATCCCTACCACCCACTCCCCCTCATCCCCCCACCACCAAAAAAAAAAAAAAAACGCCGACCGGCGCTGCACTGTGGCGACGATGTGCCTGCTCCAGTTGTAACTGGGGTGCAATGGCACAAAGGCAAAATTTCCCAAATGGGATTAAAGAGTTATACAAAATACAAATACAAATAAATATGACATTGGCACTCGTGAATATTTACACTAGTCAGTATCTGCTGTATAAATATATAGGCTATGTGTGTGTGTTTGTCTGAATTTTATAATTTTTACGTTCCACCGATAATTGTTTAAGTTGGATGCTTTTTGCACATATTGATAACATGTTTCTTAATAATAAAACAGAATATGTGAAATTGAAAAGAAATGCCTTTTATTTTCAAATAGACTTTTAAAAAAAAATAGATATAAATGGAAAAGTAGTTGAACAATACAAAACACACAAAATCCATCCCCACCCCCACACCCAACTAAATGAAAAAGAAATAAAGAAAATAAAAATATCAAACATAATACAGTAAAACCTGTAATGTCAGGACCCTGTGGTGACAGGACACCTCTATTCAAAGGACAAATTTTCTAATGCCAAATTGCTCTTTTCATCTGTAAATTGTCCCTGTGGAGGTAGGACCCTGTAATGTCAGGGCTATTTTGAGATTCCCCAAGAGCGTCCTGTCATAGCAGGTTTTACTGTAATAACAAAAAACACTAACATGAATAATAATCAAAGCATCTTCCAAAGTACATATGAGCAGTTCCAAAAACCTCATCAACCAAAAGGGGATAAATGTGTCAAAATTTCAAATTGATTGAAATGGCACAGTATGTGCGTCAAGTATACCTCAGTATAGTACAGAATGATATGCTTTTACACCTTTTCCCGACCTATTTCGTAGATTGTCAGATCAATTTGGACATTGTGATTTCAGTTCGACTACTCAATGAGAAGTGACGTCACGGGATCAAATGACTGTCATTGACCCTGTGACGTCACTTATCATTGATTAGTCGAACTGAAATCAGAATGTCGAAATTGATCTGACAATCCACGAAATAGGTCGTGAAAAGGTGTACATCAGAGCTTAAAAACTTCTGGTTTTTCTGAAACAGCCGTTCAAAGTCTGTAATTATCATGCGTGACACTGATAATGTTCATAGCACACTAGTCTTCATCTTCAGTCTTGCGGTTTCTCTCTCTCTCTCTCTCTCTCTCTCTCTCTCTCTCTCTCTCTCTCTCTCTCTCTCTCTCTCTCTCTCTCTCTCTCTCTCTCTCTCTCTCTCTCTCTGTCTCTGTGTCTTCATCTACATCATCAGCCTCGGACCCACTCCTCTCTTCACCTGCACCAGGAAGTACAACACCAACCATTTTTTGCTGCCAGTCAACACTACCCACTGGAGAGAGAAAGTAGTTTTTGAGATGTTCTCTCTGACGTCTGGCATCCACAGTGGCTCGGTTCCCCCTTGCAGGTGGATGTGGAACATCTTCCCAGTGAGGTCCATGTCTCCAGGCCCCTGGTATGATATTGTGCTCTTCATCCTCGTGATCGACCACATTGGCTGCCATCACCACCCTCTGCCTCAGCAGGTTGTGCAGCACCACAGCAGTCTCCACCAAAAGTCTGACGGTCTCTACCTTCTGTTCCAGTGTTCCCAGCAGGCACCTAAACCTGTTTGCCAGGATGCCAAAGGCATTCTCCACCACTCTTCTACCCCTTGAGATCCTGTAGTTGCAGATTCTCTGCCCATCTGTCAGCCCTCTTCTACTGTATGGCTTCATCATGTAGCTCTTCAGGGCAAAAGCATCATCAGCCGGGATGAAGTATGGAATGCCTGGCTCAGTTTCCCCAGGGAGATGGAATGGTGGGGGCAGCCGTATGGACCCATCTTCTAGGCATTCAAAGAGCGCATCATCATCATTGCCTTTCTCACCCTGGATCAGGGTATAGGCCACCAACAAACACTTTCCATCCCTCTCTATCATGGGCCAGCCTCTTTACATTATTCCAAGTCTTTCCGCTTCGTTGCACATCATTTTCTCTGGATCTTCTCCACGTTCCGCGCGGCCTTCCTCTTGATCTCTTGCCCTGGGGATTCCAATCCAATACCTTCTTCGTGATGCTGTTTCCTGGCCTCCTGAGAGTGTGGCCGATCCATCTCCATCGCCTCCTACCAATTTCCTCTCTGACTGGGCTCTGTCTTGTTCTTTTACATACAATTTCATTGCTGACCTTGTCTGTCCATCTGATCTTAAGTAGCTTCCTCAAACATCTGTTGATGAAAACTTGGATTCTCTTTATGCAGGCCTGGGACGCATTCCAAGTCTCACATCCATACAACAGGACTGACTTCACGTTCGAGTTGAATATCCTCAGCTTTGTTTTTAGAGATATATCCTTGGTTCTCCAAATCTTGCTTAAGGACGTGAAAGCTGCCTGTGCCTTTCCAATTCGTGCTTTGACTTCTGCCTCTGTTCCTCCCTTATTGTCAATGATACTACCAAGATAGCAGAAGGACTCTACATCTTCCAGTGGTTGATCTCCTACTCTGACTTGAGCGCTTGGGGGTGCAACAATTTTTAGGACCTTCGACTTCGCAGGATGTATCCTCAATCCAATAGATTCTGAAATTTTGTTTAGAGCTGTAGTCTTTGCTTGCATCTGGTCGTGTGTGTGCGACAATAGTGCCAAGTCATCTGCAAAATCTAGATCGTCCAGCTGTGTCCATGGGGTCCATTGTATGCCATTTCTTCCTCCACTGGTGGTTTCTTTCATAAGCCAATCAATCACCAGGACAAACAGAAATGGGGACAGCAAACAACCCTGCCTAACACCAGTCTTGATATCAAAGCTATCAGTAAGCTCGCCATCGTGTACGACTCTGCAACTTGTCCCCTCGTACATACTCTTGATAAGGTTCACCATCTTCTCTGGGATTCCATAATGTCTCAATATTCTCCACAGTGTTTCTCTATCGATGCTATCAGAGGCCTTCTCGTAGTCAAGGAAGTTCACTATCAGTTGGGAGTTCCACTCTAGCGACTGCTCTACTATGATTCTCAGCGTGGCGATCTGGTCGGTGGTTGATCGATTACTCCTGAAAACAGCTTGCTCCTCACGAAGTTTTGGGTCTGTTGCATTCTGTATTCGCTTGAGAATAATCCGATTGAAAACCTTTCCTGGGATGGAGAGAAGTGTGATTCCTCTGTAGTTACTACAATTGCTGAGGTCCCCTTTTTTTGGAAGCTTCACGAGGTGTCCTTCCTTCCAGTCCTTTGGAAACTTGCCTCCGATCCAAATCCTCGAGAACAGTGAGTGCAGACCCTCTGCAGCCCCAGCAGCATCTGTCTTCAGCGCCTCTGGTGGGATCTGATCTGGTCCAGCTGCCTTGCCTCGATTTAACTGCTTTATAGCATCATTAATCTCTGCTTTAGTCGGGGGGTCGCAACTGATCGGTAAATCATTTCTTGCGGGTAGAATGTCGGGTGGGTTGCTTGGTGGAGGTCTGTTCAAGAGGCTGTTAAAATGTTCTATCCATCTTTTTGCCTGAGCTTCCTTTCCAAAAATAGCCTTCCTGTTGTAATCCTTGACAGGAACTTCAGGTTTTCCATATTTTCCAGCAAGAGTCTTTGTAGTCTGGTAGAGGATCCTCATGTGTCCTCCTGTTGCTGCCTTCTCTGCTTTCTCTGCTAACATTCCTATGAACTCCTCTTTGTCTTTTTAAATTGATTTTTTGACCTCTTTAGCTGATGCTCGGTACTCTTCCTGGTTACCAACTCTTGAGCTTCTTGTACGACTTGCATTTACCTGTTCCTTTAGGTCTCTTCTTATCCTTATCAAGTCCAGTGATTTTTGACTGATCCATTCCTTGTGTTCCACTTTCTTTTCCCCAAGAACATCCTGACATGTCGATGTAAATACTCCTTTTACCTTAGCCCAGTGAGTCTCCAAATCTACTGTCTCTTCGAGGTCAACAAGGGGTTTGAATCTATTCCTCAGTGTCAGCTGGAACTCTTCCTTCTTGTCTCCATCCAGAAGGCTCACTTGAAACTTTCTCCTCTTTGTTCCTGCTCTGGTACCTTGTTTCTTGAGGCGGAGTTTGAGTCTTGCCAGCAGCATGTGATGGTCAGATCCAACATCAGCTCCTCTCTGTACTATGACATCCTCCAGTGAGCGTCTGAATCGTCGGGTGATGCAAAAGTGATCAATCTGGTTTTCAGTTACTCCATCCGGTGAAATCCAAGTGGCCTTATGGATTCTCTTGTGTGGGAATACTGAACCTCCAATCACATAGCTGTTAAATGCGCAGAAACTTGCAAATCGCTCTCCATTCTCATTCATTTGTCCCAAACCATTGCACCCCATAATGTCCTCATACCCTGTATTGTCCTGTCCTATCTTGGCATTGGCGTCTCCCATTATAATGTTCACATCTTTTCTTGGCAATGTGTCAACTATTTCCTGAAGCTGGTTGTAGAAATCGTCCTTGTCCTCATCGGTTGCTTCATTTGTTGGGGCGTATATCTGCACAATGTTCATGTTGATGTTCTTGTTCTTTGTAGTAAATGATGCCAATATAATTCTCCTTCCGTAGGGTTCCCATCCCCTCAGTGACCTCTGGGCGTGCTTGCTCAAGATGATCGCTACTCCTTCTGTATGCTTTTTGTCCTCCCTTCCAGAATACAAAATCTTTTCCCCAGAATTAAGTTGTTTCAGTCCGGACTGTATCCAGCGGGTCTCGCTAACTCCAAGTATGTGCAGTCTGTATCGCCTCATCTCCATTGTAACCTGGGAACTCTTTCCTGCTTCATACATGGAGCGGACATTCCACGACGCAATCCGGAGTGACTTGTTTGATGAAGGAGCAGTCAGGCCAGTGGAGTCCTTTCGGCTTTGTCCATTGTCCTTCATTGAATCTACAGGTGCAGATGCTCCCCCTTCTCCCAAGATAAAAGACTGATTTAAAGTATTTGCTTGTGTTTCTGTAACTGGTTTATTTTTACCGGGTGGGTAGTTGGCCCACCGCCAACTGGCTCTTCTCGGGAGACCAGGACCTTTGCACCTTTAGTCGCCTCTTACGACACGCAGTATCACGTCAGATGTATTCTTTGCTGTCCCTCTTTAAAGAGCTCAGAGTCTGTGAATATCTGGGAGTCAGACATGTGTCCTTTACCTCCCAGCTCAGTCCAGATGAACTTGTACTGTGCATCTACCAAGGCCAGCATTGGTATGGAGAAGAACCCCTTGTAGTTGTGGTAGAGACTGCCTGTGTTTGCTGGCTTTTTGATGGCTATATGTTTTCCATCCAAGGCACCAACTGCATGAGGGACATGCCACCTCTGTTCAAACTGCTTAGCAACGTTTTTCCATGCTTCAGGGGAGGTAGGTGTGTTGAAGACCTCATCTTTATACGCCTGTACAATGGCCATGCACACTTCCGGAATCAGCTCTGATATGGTGGAGATACCACATCGGAATCCATATGCCAGTGACCTGTAGTTGTCCCCTGTGGCCAGATGTCTCAAGGTGATTGCCAGCTTGAGGCCAGCAGACAGGAGGTGCCTGTAGTTAGACTGCTGCTTCTGGATGACTGGTGCCACTCTCTCCAGGATATCATCGAACAGCTCAGGGGTCAATCTGGTGAAGTTTTTGAAGGCAGCAGGGTCTTCTAATCTGAGTTGTGTATCCAGGAGGCTAGTATATTGACCATACTGTTGTCTTCTTTGTTCAGTGAGCCATGGTTTGGTCCAGCAGCTCCTGATGAATGATCTTCTCCCTCCTGCTGGCAGGTCAACCTCCCCTTGTCTTTGCTGTTCTTCCTCCGCCTCAAGGGCTAGGATGTAGTTAGACAGTAGGGAAACAAACATCAAGTCTTCTTCAGATAGATTATGCTCTGGTACATAATATAGAACTTCTGGATCTTGTAGTTCTGCCATCGTGCTGTGAAGTCCAAGATGCAATGATTTTTGGGATCTCCTCTGGATCAAAAGCGGGATGAAATCGGCGATCTCGAAATTTTCCAATGCGTAACATAGTTTAACAATGCACAACAGAGCTTGATAATCGTATCAGAGCGTGATTTAAGGCGTCATAATCGCACGAAAGCGTAATAATGCTTATCAAAGCGTGATTTACTGCGTAACAAAGCGTAACAAAGCGTAACAAGGCCTGATCAAATCGGGAAATAATTCATCCCCCAAAGCGTAACCAATTCGTATCAGAGATTATCAGAGCGTAACATTACTTAGGAGATCGTGATAATGATGGCGCTTTGCTCACCGATTTAAAGCGCGGCATTCGCCGTTGGTGTGAAAAATGCATAAACAGTTTAAAATTTTTGGGCGCTCTTGCCGAATGTCCCGCTTTGCTCCAAGCTTTCCAACGATCTATTACGATCTTGACGCTTTAGTCGAGCTTTGTTACGCTTTGGAGCCGGTTTTGGTGCCGCTTTCAAGCGCCATCAAAGCGCCGTTGGTGTGAACTTAGCATTAATAGCTCTGGTATATTTTATATAATAGGCTTCACCAATTTTACCAAAAATTCCCAAATTCTGTAACCTTAACCTTGCTCTTTAGTGAGACAAACATTGCATTTCGTACTAGTCAGTTGATATGGGTAGTCTGAGCTTTACTAATGGCCAATTGTTTGCCTCACCTTCTCCACTCACCACTCTTTTTGATGGCTGACCTACATTCAACTAGCTGGGTTTTCCCAAAATTCTTGTTCTCTACATTAAAAAAAAACTACTTTGAAAAGGTATCCATATAAGTAAGTTTGCAAATAAATACGTAGAGAAGTCTAGTTTAACGTGGCTAGTTAAATGAATAAGTGGATAAGTATGAAAGTACGTATGACCTGATAATAGTCTAGCAAATAAATACACAGCTGTCTATAAGGCCTATTCTGAGGATTAGCATGTGTTCACTTCTTTTTTCCTTTTATTGTTGACGTTCGCCAGAGTGAACTCCGTGACCTTACCCTCCCTTCCTAGTGAGTAGTTTTTGTCCTCGCTCGGTTGCTGTTGTTGGGTGATTTAACCCTTTTCGTAAATATTAATATGTTCCTGAACATTCGATAAAGGCGTAGATGTAGATGTTTACGCCAGACTTGGACTTGAGTGATGTAACCTGGTGACGTATTGATACGTGATTGGTTAGTTTGTGTGTTTCGGGTGAGAGCAGAGGTTAAATTAATTTCGGGAGCTTTCTATAGAAATATCTATTTAATTATATAGACCCATGTAAGGGGTTGGTTGGTGAGTAAGTGAGTTTTTTTTCCTCGGGTGGCGTAGGATATTTAGTTGTTCGCTAGTGCCTTCCTAGTATTTTGTTGTTCAGTATAAAATTATTAAACATTATTAATATTTAATCGATTGTCGGATCTCGTGTTTATTTTTTCTACAGCTGTAATAGTTTCGTTTTCTAAAGGGTTGTAGTTAGATCAACTGACTCCCCCTACTATAACGTGCTACATCAACCTCAGCTGTTACACAGGGTCTCTCTAATGCTACCGAGGCCACGATAACCGATAAGTATGGCTAAAAAAAAAAGACAACGTGGTGCATCATTACCGTAAGAAACACTATGCGCTATTCAAAATCGAGCCATCTTACTGAGTGAAGAGCCTAGTTACTCAACAAAGCAAGCCAGAATTGTGGTCTAAAGGAGCTCTTCCTAAATAAAAATCACAAAAACCAAAAGTCCATCTGCGAATACGATTCTGATCTCAGGCACAGACGCCCGTGAATATGGGCAAACTCCGGGGTGAAGATCGCTGTTTTTTTTTTGTTATTTTTAATTTCGAGATATGGGAAATCGTTCTATGTCGTTGATATGCATGTATTTATCAGAACAATTTCCCCTCACTTTAATACGCATCTTGATTCACTTTATTATATTAGAAAATAATGTGAGCTAAATATTCATTTAAACATTTTTAGGGTAATTTGTTATCTTCTCTCGACTCCAAGCCCAAAAACGTCTCTTGTTACGGCGCCCGCCATGAATTAACCTTAGGCAATCACCAACGGCGTATCTAGCTGAGATCTGGCCCTGTGGTGTGATCTCGCTGCTAAGATTTTGGCCCTGTCGCGTGACCCAGACGGTCCTTTCGTGCTACCATCGTGGCCCAGTGATGCTGCCCTGGCGGCCCAGTGATGCTACCCTAGCGACCCCGTGATGCTACCCTAGTGGCCCTGTGATGCTACCCTGGCGGCCTTGTGATGCTACCCATGCGGCCCTGTGATGTTACCCTGGCGGCCCTGTGATGCTACCCTGGCGACCCCGTGACGCTAGCCTAGTGGCCCTGTGATGCTACCCTGGCGGCCCTGTGATGCTACCCTGGCGACCCTGTGACGCTACCCTAGTGGCCCTGTGATGTTACCCTGGCGGCCCTGTGATGCTACCCTGGCGGCCCTGTGGGAACGTGCTCCTGAGCGCATCGTGTCGTTTCTGAAGAAAGCAGCAACTCTAGAAGGTGATTTAACAGATTTTTAACATATTTACCAAGGACTACTGTAAGAAAGGACGCGCACGGCCGATCTTCTGACATCGCTAGCGAAGGCCATTTGATTATTGACACCTACAGCCTTATTATGACACCTAAGACTAACCAATTGTAACCAATGTTGCATCCAAACATAATCTCATTAAATAAAGCAGTTTTACCACAGTTAATGACGAGACCATACAGTAGAACCTCTGGCATAAGACCTCAGTATGTAATAATACATGCAATTTGACCTTGAAATCAACCTTTTCTATTGGATTTTTTTTAATCACCTTAATTATAGCCCATTCCATGAATCAGGACCATTTCTGTAGTCTTATAGCAATGGTTCCTCTGTATATAGAAATGAAAAATAACTCACCATGTTGCAGCCCAAATTAGCCAACGAGCAGTGCCTTCTTGATGGAGGTCTGGTACAGAGCTGAATTTCTTTGATGGTCCTTTCCCAAATTATGAATTCCATGCAGAAGAACATTTATTTTGCCAGGCGTCGCAGCAGATGTTTAGAAAATAATCCAAAACCATAGTAGGTGTTCATGGTGGGAAGAATGTTGACAAGTCTTTGACGGCAGCATGCTTTATGTTTGGATTTCTTCACAAAGCACAAACCAGTCCTTACGAATTCATATGTGCACACATGTGGGACAGTCAAACAACCCCTTGAAACTTCTTGGATGAAGTCTTTTACTTCGCTTGACAATAAACACTTCAGCAAGTGAACTGAATCGTACACAACAAAAACCAAGCTCGCTGATCATTCAAAGGATGTACAGTCTCAAAGTCAGTTCTTCTTGTGAATAAATTGCAGTATTGCTGATTGATTTTATGATTGTCAGTCATGGACCCTAAAACAATCCCACCTGTCTTCTCAACAACAGCAGCAGCTTTCTTGACAACAGTGAATTGGTAGGCAGCTGTTAGGTTGTGAACAGGGGTAACAGATACCATAACACTAGGTCCACCATGCAAACATTTCATCATGACACATAACATAGAGCTTGCCTTGGAGTCTGGGTCATTTTTTGACATGCCATTGAGAACATCCCCTGAAAAGGCGACTCTTTGGCGAATTTTCAATTCATCGACTAACAAAAAACAATGTTTCTGCTGAGCATTCTTTGCTTTCTGAAATGTTTTCTCCAGTACTTGGTCAACATCTGTAGAAGAGATCATAGACTGCAGCTTTCATCTACTTGGGAGAACAAGAAAGTCACGCAGTTGATGGTAATTACAGTGAGGGAAAGATTCAATTGCAAAGCATTAATCTGCCACCGACAATGCCTTGTCATATATGAGTTGAAGCTGTCTTGTAAGAAATTTGAGTTTCTTGCCTTTGGCAGCTTCAAGCGACTCTTAGGCTTGAACTTGTTGAAGAGTCGTTGCCACTTTTTTAACAACACCATCCACAGGAAGGTCATAGTTAATCGCCGAGTGCACAGCCTCAAAGAATTGTGTGCAGGATGACAGACCAGTGTTTGGACTTAAGATTTTACCCAAAGGCACGTTAATCCCATTCTTGAAAGCAGAAAGAGTAAGATGTGAACACAAAGTAGATTTGTTGTGAATAATTACTGACAAGAAACTCTCTCTGTAATCTTTCACCATGAAAATACACACCAATTTGTCTTCTGGACGAGATATGAGAAGATTTTCATACTTTTTTAACAACTCTTTGTCAGGAGAAAACTCAGAAAACGAAGTGATTCTGTCTTTCTTGATGAAATAATTCAGCTGTTGATCCTCAGCTTTAGGTTCGCGTGGTGCTGGTTTTGGTGTTGGCAAACAAGAAGAAGGAACATTAAAAATACTTGGTGGCAACACAGGCCGAGTATGTCCACCTGGTATCTTGACCATAGGTGTATCCGCTGGCCAATGTCTCTCACATATAAAAAATTTTGTTGGGTCGACAACGAAATCCTCACGCGGGGGGGGGGGGGGGGGGGGAGAACGTTCAACCATTTCTGTTTTTCTTGTTCGCCTTTAGGTAGTTTAAACACACGGCATTTGTTAGATTCGTTGTAGTTGCCTTTGCAGTTCACAACACCACACTTGTTTGGCATTTTGAAAGAATATAAATCCCACAACTTGCAAAAAATATCCACCAGTATCACATTGTTTCACATGTCTGTTTCAATGTTTATATTTTCCCACATAACCAAAGCACTTGTTCCGGTAACGTAAACATTCGGGAGAAAAAGAGTGCAAGCTTTCTGCACTAGATCTAGGCCTAAAAATAAAAGTTTTGGCGTGTTGGATATTCACTAAGTAAATTAATGCCAACAAATCGTATGGAAAATGTGTTTACTTACTTAATTTACATAAACTTCATCGCATCTTATTAGTCTAGATTACTACGCTAACGCGCACCATTTCGTTCAGTCTAAAAATTGACTATTCATCAGAAACTGGGTCAATGCAATGGCCTTCGCTAGCGATGTCAGAAGATCGGCCGTGCGCGTCCTTTCTTACAGTAGTCCTTGATATTTACACAATTTATGATAATTACAGACAGATATACTTTACAGGAAGTTTTTTTTTTTCCAGTCTCAGTTTTTATGTCACTCGTCTTTTTTACAAGAATCTGAAAAGCGAAAACCAACTCCTAGCAAGATAACGCGAAAACCGTGAATGGCAAAAAGTGGCCAGTGTCGTTAAACCCAAACTCGTAACACAAAATATTGGAAGAAATGAAAGTGTGTGATGCTTTCTAGTCTGCAGTGTCAAGTTTTTATTTAGAAAGTAGACAAGATCCAACCTTGGTCAACTTCTGACTCTTCCTGATATTGTGGTTGTACTTAAGTCTTGAACAAATTCTTCAAGTTTGTTTTTTCCAATAAGAAT